>PVIH01001228.1:0-216442 GCA_004025045.1 Sigmodon hispidus
ACACACACACACACACACACACACACTAATACACCCACACACACACACACACACAAATAGGATACCATACTTGGAGCACATACATGTAAACCTCAAAGACAGTAATGTGAAGACCATAATCATCCCAGAACAAAGTAGTCTGTTTGTAGGAGATAAAACACAGCTCAGGTTTAACGTGGCAACCATATTATCTCTTCTCAGCATCACAGGGACTTTGGCTTCAGTGTGCTCTGAGGTGCTAGTGTCCTTCATGTGCCCTCCCATCCCAACCCTCTGGTCCTTTCTTTCCTGTGGCTTGCTTCCTGCACCTGCCATGCTCTGCCCCTGTACATAGGATGAATGCTGTACAGAGGCAAAGCCAACCACCATTATGTCTGTGAATGGTGAAGAGAATAATGAGGGAAATAGGCTGAGCCATTCAGGACTGAAGAAGCCAGTGTCAGGTGGTGGGCAAGAGTTAGGAGGAGAAGGTTTCCTCAGATTCTGAATGGGTGCGTAAGACAGACTCCACATTCTCTGCTAGGTTGAGTTCTTAAAGAGATTGCTCACACACGCAAGTCTTCCCTCTAACAGAAGTGGTTTGAGTGTTGGCACCTTGCTGGCCTTCCAGGAGCTGGCAAGCATGATAAAAGACAGGGTTGGAAGTGTCCTCTGGGTGGCTACACAAGGTGAGTGCAGAAAGGGTCCTAGCCAGCCTCATGGAACAGACAGGCAGGGCTGATAATGGACTATGCTCAGATTGAATTTTTCCGCCTTCCCCTTCCTCCTGCTTAGAGCAAACTTACTTTCCTGACAGTCACTTGGAGTGTGGAGCTTTGTGTGTGTGCCTGTGTGTGCAGGCTTTTACTAATCCCCTTCCTTGGTTTCTGAGGTTAGGAGTGTCTGGGATTTGCAGGGCAAGGAAGGGTATGAAAGGGTAAGGCAGGAGACCCTGGTGCCTGGATGCAGCCTCCCACATTCCGGAGATCCCCAGAGGCCCCTCTCCCCAGACCCTTCAGTTCCAAAAGCCATTGTGCTCCCTTCTGGCCTCTGACCCCGAGGCTCTGGGAAGCAGCAGGTTGTTGACACATGGACAATCATTTCTTGCAAAGCACAGGCCTCCCTCTCTCCTTCCCTCCCCTTCTCTCTCTCTCTAACTTGGGGTGGTGACTTTCCCCAACCAGGAAGGCAAGAGAAGCTGGAGAGGGAGGAAATTAGTTCGCCTTCAGAGAGGGATAGAAAAGGGGGAGGACCCCCCCACTTCAGGTCCCCCAGGCAGCTTCCCAATTTTCTGGGGGGATTTTTCTTCTCGTGTCTACTGGTGCAGAAAGCATGTGTCTCCCCCACAGTCACTTGGATCCCAGGAGTAGGTGGCAGGGAAGTGGCCCAGGAGGAACCTTCCCTCTGTTAGTCCCACCTGTGTGGGGAACCCCACATTTCTCCTTGAAGGATGTCTGTGTCTGCCCTCTGTGGTCCTAGGAACAAAGAACTGCCTCACCCTGTTGCTGCTGTTGGCAAGGAGTCTTCAGGGAGGTCATTTGTCCTTTCAGAGGGTCCCTTTGCTCTTTAGCAGAAGAAGGTCAAATAAGATATGTGCCTAATGGACCTACTGTGCAGCACAAATAAAAGTTGGTGTCGGAGCGCTTGGAGCACTGCAGAGTACTCCGCAAAAGCATGTGTGGATTACTGATGGCTTCTCTTACAGCCAAAGCTAGTATTCTGTGAATATTATTTTTACTGGGAGGATGGGGTTCCCAAGCTTTCTCCTGCTCTTGTCTCTCTAGGCCATTTAAAAAGCATTATTCAAAAAAAACAGGTGGGGTGGGAAAGAGCCTTTTAAAATCTCAAGCACCACTCTGCATGCCTTTCACCTTGCTCTCCGTAACTCTAACCTCATAGCTAGCCAGGACACAGTTTGCCCAAATAAACTCGAGTCTGTCTTGCAAGCTGCCAGGCAGCCTTATTCAATGGGCTGGATCGGTACCACTTCTTCAGGAAAGAGAAAAAATAGCTCGTTAGCTACAGAAATATCTCTCTCTTGTGCTCTGATTCTGAAAGAAGTGGATTAGTCTGGCCATATTTAACCTTTGACCCTGAAACAAAGGCATTATCAAAATTAGTTACTAAGAGAGCCCGTCTTCCCCCCTCAGCCCCCACTTCCCTGTTTGCAGGGCTTGGTTAGGGTCTTGGTAAACTTCAGAGCCTGAGCAAAGGTTTCGAAAGCCATGGTTGCCCTGGAGACATTCAGGGTCTTTTGCTCATAGCCTGGACTCTGGAGATAGTCTAATGTGAACTAAGACAGAGCTGGAGATAGTCTAATGTGAACTAAGACAGAGGGGGGATCTTGTACTCATGTGTGGGTTGGGCTTAAAACTCTGCTCTGAAATCAGCCTTGTTTCTGATATTGTTGAAGACTGGCCCTGTTAAGATGATCGATTGAATGTTAGAGCCATATTTTTAGGATCTTTAAGAGCTGTGTACACTCAGCTGCCATTTGAGCTCAGATCATGGGTTGGTCTAAGGACTGGTGTCCAGCATCTTCTTCTTCCATCTCTCTGCCCGTGCTGGAGTCCGGTCCCTTTGCAGGTAGAGGTAAAGCTAGGCCTAACTGACCCCTGGGTTCAAACCTTATCCTGTCTGTCACTGACTGTCACCACTGCCTGGGCTAGCTGACCCCTACCTTTCTATCTTCCTATCGGGAACACCTAGGAACAGTAACAACCTCCTGTAGCTATGTGAGAGGTTAGATAACTGTGGGATCCTTTTTAGTAGTTAGTGAACATATCTGTCATTATGAGTATTATTGTCATCAGCATCCTTGACACAACTTCTTCATCCTAGGTCTAGGCTCCTGTTGACTCCTCAGTATTGTCTGTGCCACACAGTTTTTTTGTTTTTTTGTTTTTTGTTGTTGTTGTTTTTGTTGTTGTTGTTGTTGTTGTTGTTGTTTTGCCTGAACTTTGTTCTTCCTGTTTCTTCCCTCGCTGTTTTTGGGGGACTGTTTACAGACACCCTGCCTAGCCTTTCTGGATGGAGTTTAAAGTTTGACTTTCTTTGGTAGCAGGAACTCTAACTTGCCTGGCAGGATTGAGAAGGGAATGCACTTTCTTTATAAGCTCGTGATGAAAGCTGTAAAGCAAGATGGTCAAGGGTCTGGCTGGCCCTGGCTCAGGATTAAGGCCAGCCCTGGAATGCTGAGGGGCCTCTCTCAAGAAGCGAGTATCTATTTACAGTGTATGTCTCATAAACCCCAACGCCAGGGCGAGGGCAGGGGGACTTGGCCTCCTGGCATGTGATTGATTATCTGGTATTTATGCCATTGAGGACTTGTCAGCGGTCTGGGGTCACGGGGTCATCTCGTGTGTCTTGCCGCCATCCCACCCCCTTTTGTACAGTGTGGACCGGGTGCACTGGGCACAAAACAGCTTTTTCTTTTCCTTGGGAAAAGGGGGAGGGGAGCAGGGGTGAGGGAGTGTCAATGAAAAAAAATTTTCAACCTTTTCTGAATGTGCCCTTTTAATTCTAAAGAACGTTTAATTAAAAGTAGCAGGAAAATTCATCTTAGAAGGGTGTAACTTACCTTAACAGATACTTTTGTGTCCCAAGAAGCTGAGTGACCAAAAAAAAAAGCAAACTGAGTAAGAGGTTTTTGTGTCTCCTTCAAACATCTTCAGGGTCCCTGAAGCCAGTTTCACTAGCAGGGTCTCATGATTCTGGCTTCCACAAGAAGATTTTTATTGACATTATCAAGTAGGGCTATGTTGGTGTTTGTTGTCTGCATGGCTTTTCCTTGTTTTGGATGGAGACCCTGAGTGGATATGTGAGCATTGTCACCTGCAGCCAGTGGTCTCCCTCTAACCCGTTCCTAGTGCTTTCTCATCCCTCAAAGCTATGAGGCACCTGGAGATAAACATCATGTAAGTGTTGTTGCTTTTAGTTTAGGTATCTGGATCTGGAAACCACTCTCTTTGTGTTGGAGGCGTCCCCAGGGGCCAGCGCTGTGTGCTCTAGCTCAGAGGAATTTCCCAACTTTGTAGGAGGGACTAGCCCCCTCTCCTGCCTTGGCCATTAGAAAAGTTTGGACACCCATTGACTAGCTTCCTTCTGCTGAAGTTCAGGAATGGCCACAGAGGGATTATATTAGTTTCTATTACCCCTCAGGGGACCTTCCAGAGTTGTGACAAGCCAGAACACTAGTAGTATAGAATGCCCTTCCACAGTGGGCTTGCTGCTGTGAGGAAGTTTTAGCTTCTGGGACCCAGCCAGATTCCAGGCTTTGGGACACCCATGATGGTGAAGTATGAGGCTTTTCTGGAATGTTCTGTCTGCCACTATCAGTTTACCAAGTCACCATGCAAAGCTGGTCAGAGGGTGCACAGAGTTAGCCATGGATTCGCTGTGAAACTTGGTGCCCTCATATGGCAGGGTTGTGTCTCTTCCTCTCCCACCCACACAGCAAAGAATTGTTGTCTGCAGAATAGCTTTAGAGTCCCAATTCCTTTCTATTTCCTCCATTCCCATTCAAGTTAAATTAGTGAATGCTAATTTCGGTTGATGGGACACACGGGGAGGAAGCTGGTTCCTGCTCAGGAAAGGACCAGCATGGCCATGGTCCCCTTCTCACCAGAGTCACCCAGTGCCATGTGAATGCCTGACTTGGATGATTTTCTTAGTCTCCTATCAACTGTGCAAGGTAAACATTCTTGTGTCTAAACGTCAAAAACTCACACTGAACGTAAGTAGACTTTCCTGGGGCCATATGATAACCAGTATAGCTAATATTGAAATTTGCTTTAAGTAAAAATAAACATTTCCAATATACCCTCTCCTAGGAATTGCTTAAAATTCCTATAAGACAGTTACTGTTATTGTCCTCCACCACTCCCCCCAGCCCCCAAGATGAGAGAGGCCCAGAGGAGTCAGACAACTTCCTTCAGGTCACACAATAACAGTAAGGGTTAGAGCAGGGGTGGGGTGGGGGTGGAGGGGGTGGGGCGGGGGGTGGGAGAGTCTCCATCACAGTGAATGATGCAAACAAGATGGGAACCCAGAGCCTTCTGAGGCCGGTGCTCAGCTGTAGCTGTGTTTTTTCTCACTATCCTGACATCCGTTTACTGGGAGATACAATACAGAGACACATATAAATCAGCCAGAGACCAGCAAAAGGTCACTGTGAAATCACACACCAACCTGGGTGGTGTGTGGAGAGGGATTTGGGGGAAGACCAGGTATGCAGGCTTTTGTCTGGACTCTCATAGTAGGAGGCCAGTGTCTTCTTATATTATTTGTCTATTACATTCATATACCCCACTCCCGTATGTGTGTAGGCACACATGCTCATGCGCATGTGAAGTCAGAAGACCAAGAGCAATGTCTTATCCATCCTCCATCTCCAGGGCTGATAACATGAGAGAAATGCTAATTAAATGACTAAGAAGGATGTAATCAGTGGCCCTGACTGACTGTTCCATGACAATGCTATTGATGACTGTGTACCTCTTATGTGTTCACTGCTCCCAGAGGCTCTTCCAGCATCTCTGCGGGCGGGCCTTAATCTTCAAGGTAAACTGAAGCTTAAGAGAAGTGTCTGTGTCTTGCTAAACGAGTCAGAGCCTTTGGGCTTATCAAAAAATTTGTTTTTCTATTAAAGAAAAGGGGGGTTGGCCTAGGGGAATGGTTCAGCAGGTGAAGGCATTTACTGCCAAGCCTGACGACGACCTGGGTTTGATTCCTGGTACCTACATGGTAGGACAGAATTGCCTCCTGTACATTGCCTTTTGACTTCCACATGCCCTGGAACCTGCACAGCTTTTCAGCTACACACACACACACACACACACACACACACACACACACACACACACGAAGAGAGAGAAAATAGACAAAATGTTAAAAATAAAAAAATATATATTTTTTCTGATTACAAAATCCTTTCCTGTTCCTGAAATGACAGAAGGCATGAGCTAAGGGACAAAGGTAGACGTGAGGGCTGTGGGCACGGGCATGTGGGCTGACTGACTGGGCACGGGCGTGCAGGCTGACGGGGCACGGGCGTGCAGGTCTTTCTGACTGCCTGAGCTGGTCTTTCATGCTCCTGCTTGGGAGTTACCTCTTCAATATAAGGATTTCTGGATCTATGGAGTTAACTGTGTCCAGTTGATTGAATTGATAATTCAGCCCCCAAATGCTAGAAAGAATAGTCTTTTATGTCCCTTAATGAGTGCTATAAAAATAAGTGGTGAATGTAATTTTATGAATGATTCTTTATAATTACCTGATAACTAGTACTTGTTCAGCAAAAAGAACACATAACTCAGCCTGGCCCTGTGCTGGCTGCCTGAAGCCAAGAGACCTGTGTTAGACCATAGTGCCAGACTTGAAAGGCTTGGATTCAGGTGTTCCAACACTGCGTGTGCGCTCGCTCTCTCTCTCTCTCTCTCTCTCTCTCTCTCTCTCTCTCTCTCTCTCTCATTGTAAAGCTGGGGTTCCTCATTCAGCGAGGTGGTGATATTAGTCTCGTTGACACAACAAAGTGCTGAATAAAAGCAACTTAAAGATGGAAGAATTTATTTGGTTCAAGGTTTAGGAAGGGATTATAGTCCATCATGGTAAGGACCACATGGTTCAGGAAGCAGGGAGAGTTCAATGCTGGTGCTCACGAGGGTGATTCTCCTCCTGTTTTATTTGTGCCGTGGGCCCACTTGCAGGGTGGGTCTTCTCTCCTCAGTTAAATCTCTTTAGAAACACCCTCACAGACATGATCAGATGTGTCTCCTAGGTGATCCCAAAGTCAGTCAAGCTGAAAATGAGGATGGACTATGGCAGGGGCTGCGAAAAAGGAACCACTTGGTCAGACAACACATGACCTAGAACTTGAGGCTCAGAATTGTTTCTCACCAAGAAGGGGTCAAAGGGGGTAACTACAGCAGAATATCGGACGCCTAGTGCAAGGTGTTGCTTCTACAAACAGGTTGTCTGGTGTGCTGAGCAGGAGTCTAGAAACGGAGAGAATGACTCTTTTTATCTTTATCCAACAATGAGAGGCAAGCCAGAGAAAGGGGAGACGGGGAACTGGGGGAAGGAGGGAGGGAGAGAACGGGATCAGCAGCTTAGGTGAGACATTGGTGAAAACTTTTGGAGTTGCAAAGATGTCCCTGCTTGTGTTGTGTGGGCACACATATGTCCCCAACTTCTTAGAGTGTTTTATCAGCCTGTCTCTTTTGAAAGGTCACTTTAAATTGCTTTTTGTAAGATTTTATTTTTAACTTATGTGCATAGGTGTTTGGATTTGTGCATGTGAGTGCATAGCCTGAGGAGAGAGAGGCATCTCCTCTCCCTCCTCACACCAACTGGAGTTCCGGGCGGTTGTGAGCTCTTGATGTGGGTGGTGGGAACTGAGTCTGGGTCCTCTGACCTTTTACTCACTAAGCGATCTCTCTAGACTCAGGATCACAAACCTTTAAAAATAGCACATGTTGGCTCTAGAATTCCAGCCTTGTCCACGAATGCCATTTAAGAAGGGCTGACTACATCTGTATTGCATAGCCAGAGGCAGGAGCTTGGATCCAGTGGGCCCATGGTGCTGACTTGGAAGCAGACCGGCAGACTTTGACAGGCAGAAGCCCTTGGGTAGAGTGTCCAGGTTTGCAGGCTGGGAATGCTGGTGAAGGCAGGGTAGGGCAAAACTGGTCACTGTTTGTTCCTTTCTTCACTCTTGAGAACAGGCCCTGTGGCCTGAGTGAACCTTTCCCCAGGCTCTTGAGCTCTGAAGACTATAATACAGCTTTAGGGCCTCTGGTCCTTCTCCTCCGGGGACTCACTGTCTCCTCTATGCATAAGGTCCTCCAAAGGCTGCTGGGTGGGGCAAGTTCCCCCTCCCCATCCAGATGCATAGCTGTGGGGTAGGGATGAGTCTTGGCCTCTACTCTTAAGCCCAGCCTGCCTCCTAGGTTTCTCCTTTCTCCTTCTCCCAGGCTGTGGGCTGCTGTTGGCGGGTGATGAGGAGAGGTAAGGATGCTGCTGAACTTTGACATGTGGAGACTGATGACCTTTGCCAGAGGGATGCTCAACCAACTAGTTAGGGGCCTGAAGAGACCTTGTGTCAAAACTGGAGCCATCAGCCCAAAATACCCATAGGGGAGGTAGCCTGAGCATCATACACAGTTCTCCTGACTGTAGCAAGGTTGAGGACCATGGGAAATAAGAAGCTAGCACCCCCTAACCCCCAACATACACACAAGATTTTCAGTGAGTCAGCATGTCGCCAAATGAGCCCTGTTCCCTAGCGTTTTTAGAAGACCCATGCCTTTATTGCTTTTTCGTTCCAAGTTTACTGGAGTGAGGATGGATATGCTGACTATGCCTGGTCTCCTGGTCCAGAGCTCTCAACTGTGGGGGTGACGGGCACGAGGACAGGTCCAATTCGTGCCAAGTTCCCCGAAGTAGACAAAGTGCATAGAAGACTGTGGGGGCCAGAGAAAGGGTGCACACACCCAAGGGACAGACTGAAAAGGAGAGACCTTGAGGTTATAGAGAAATAGCAGGAATTAACCGAGATCAAGGAAGTGTTGAGGGGCAACTGCGTGGAATCAGGAATTTGAAAATTGTTGCCAGAAGGAGGCTTCAGTGTCATTGTGAAGACCCTGTGTGGCTAGAGGTGGCAGGGCCAACCATTACATTGTATCCATAGCGATCCCTGGAAACCCTTTCTCAGGGTGTGCTCTTTACCCGGCTCCCTCCGGTGCTAAGGCACAGATTGACACTCAGCCTTAAACATCTCAGAGTGACTATAGCGCCAGCAACCCAGGCAGAGTTCCTCAAGACAGAGATCTCAAGGTTGAATATGTTGACCATAGTTGAGGGACCATCCAGGGAGCACTTGGGTTTGTGGATTTCACTCTCAAAAAGATGTCTAGGCTGCAGCTATTAGCTTGCCAGTGTTCTCTGAGCCCATGAGAGTTGAATTCCCCAGAGACAGATGTGGGGCTGAAACTTACAAATGAAAGACCAAATACAGTATGGATGAGCATGGGGGTGAAGGACAATGTTCAATACAGATGGGACACCTTGGGAGGAGTGAACTGGTGCTGGACTCCTCAGGGCCAGGCTAGAAGGGCTCGAACAGTGACGAGGCTCCCTGCTGGCCCAGCTCCTGCCTGGATGTCTATCTACCTGGCCCCACTGGAGAGAAGAAACTGGAAGGGTGAGCTATCAGAACCACCAGGGCCTCTAGAGATTGCAGGTCCTTCTTTTTGACACCAAGGGATTGGATGCTCTGTCCTCAGTGCTGCGACTGGCAATTTCTGCCTGCCTACCTTACTGTTTCTGCCTTCCTGGGCAGGCTAGTCCAGGTGAAGCGTCACACTGATTCCTTTGTCTCATCCCTACACACTCTGCCTCTGTTCTCAGATGTGCTAGGCCTGGTTCCATCTCCTTGTTGGGAGGGGTTAGAAGCACTCAGGTTCCTTCTAAGGGGAAGCAGAGAAACAGAGTCTCTGGGCCCCTCCGCACAGTCCTTATGCTCTTAGGTCCCCATTTCCTACACCAGCTTGTGAGATGAGCACATCATTTGGGATGTGTGTCCTGTTTCCTTTCCAGACCTTCCCTCAGTGGTGTGGCACTTGGGGACCAGCTGCCAGAGTGATTGACATAAAGCCAATCTATAAATAAAGTCTTTTTCTTTTCTCATAAGGACTTCGTGGTTGAGTTTGCCTTCAAGGTCAAGATCAGACCTTTCTAAATAAACACATATCAAAGGATCATTAGCAAAGCAGCACTGTTAAATTGAGATATTAACTTCTGTCAACTGCTTGTTTCTTTTTTGTTCTGTAACTCATGACGGCAGTAGGATTTTATTATTTTGTCCTTAGGCGGTAGCATCTGGCTTCTGTAGAGACTGTAAAAATTAAAAAGCAACACAAATCATTGCAAGAGAAAAAGCAGTAAATCCAATGATAAGAATTTAAAATTAAAATGTTGCAAAGCTTTTATATTCTGCAAAACACGAAATGAATGAGTCTGTTGCTTGTTGCCATAAACCGAGCCCAGCTAATCGTCTGCTCCAGTTTTCTCCAGTCTCCTTTGCTCATTACCATCAATTCTGTCTTGGCACAAGGCAAGACATACAGTAAGAGCTGTGAAAGAGAGAGTGTGTATGTGGAGGGGTGTGCATGTGCTCAAATGCTCACACATGTGTACATATGGTTTTGCATGTGTATGTGCACATGCATGCATACATGTATGTGTGTTTATGTATGTGCATTCCTGTGTGTATGTACACAATTGGGAAGCCACATCTTCTGACTTCCCTAGCCAGAAGATTGAGTTTCTGTATTTGAGTCTTTCATTCTTAATGCAAAATAGATTTATGATTCTGGGCCTAGCTATGTCCTAGGTAGTAAGAAAGATTAAATGTAGATAATTTTTCCAATCCCTGCTCTGGAGGGACTATCTTTAATTTGTGTGTGTGTGTGTGTGTGTGTGTGTGTGTGTGTGTGTGTGTGTGTGTGTGTGAGAGAGAGAGAGAGAGAGAGAGAGAGAGAGAGCATGAGGGGGCTAAAGAGATGGCTTGCTGATGAAGAACACCTGCTGCATTCCCAGAGGACCTGGGTTCAGTTTCCAGCACCCATATTAGGCAGTTCACAATCATTTATATCCAGCTCTCAGGAATTTGACACCCTATTCTGGCCTCTGAGAGCAAACACAAATATGTACAAACACACACACAAATAATAAAATACATATTTTAATTAAAAGTAATGTTCTCCATTAACTAGATAGAAGACAGTTGAGGAAGACTGTTCATAGGGCTGTGTTGATATTAGCCATGCTCTATGTGGTATGGCCAGTGGTGGCTTTCCTGAGAGCCTGGGTTGCCTTGAGCTATTTGCACATTCTGTCTGCCTTGGGACCTGCAAGTCCTGGTACATCTGGATGAGCATTACCCACCATGGTAAGTTTACCCACCGTGTTTGATCAGGACTGTGTGGCTGGAAGAGTGAAGTGGAAACCATGCAGGTCCATTTGCCTGTCTGACTCCTGGGCTCACAGGCATGAACACTTTGTCCATGACAGTTTCTCTATCCCGGGAGAGGACAGGAAGGAGTGGGCCTTGGCCTCCATCAAAGAGAATGAAGCAAAGTGTGAGGATTAGGGACAGAGAGGTCACCTAAAGGGGGTATGACTAACTCGAGGTCATTGAGAGAGGAGAATACATTGTTCTCTGGGCCCAGATGGTCCTTGGAATAAATCAGCCCAGGCAGGAGCAGACTTCCAGTACAAGGAAGTTGGAGCAAAGTCTCGCCTGCCATTGCTCAGCGACACAACCCAGGCCCCTGGCCATGAATGGCAGCCATTCATTTCTCTGCTGAGGGTGTCAGAAAGAGGGGATGTGTGTGTGCACGTGCATGCATATGGTGCTTATAAACATGTCTTTTATAGCCTCTGATTCTCACAGGCAAGTGTGGGTGTTTATGGGGTGAGGAACATGGGAAGGTTTTTAACTTGGAACCCAATACTGAGAGGTTTATATTCAGCTGTTTGTTGTCCTTTGTCTCAGCAGAGAGCCCTCCGAGGGCAGGGCCTGCATGGGTCTCCCTTAGTGATGTGTCCCCAGTCATCATCCAGTGCAGGGGCAGGTCACAGGAGGTGCCAGAGCAATGAAACCCGTGGAAGCTCAGGTGTTTGTCTCCCCTCGTCCACGAGTCCACTTGCACATAAGTAAATGAGTGGATTCATAATTATGTGCGATTTCTTACCCAGCTCCCATCTTAAGGCAATGAGGTAGGGTAGGAACACTCAAGAAAGCCATCGGATAGTTAGGCAGCAGTGTTCTGCATGGTTCCAAGTCGGTGTCTCCACTATGTTCCCTGATTAGAGACTTGCAGGCAAATGCAGGACACAAGCTGGGTGTGAGCATAATGCCCTGTGACAGTGTTGTTAGCACAGAAACTAAGAGGCAAAGCGAGAGTGTCTATTTCTCCTTGTTTGCCTGTGATCTCCCTCCAAAGGCTGTGGTATTTCCTTTTCACTTGCAAGAATCCATGTAGGTTTTTTAGGAGTGAGGCTAGGGCACAGCTAAGCAGTAAGAGAACTGAGTAAATACCAGTGATCAAACAGATTCTCCCTGAAGAGGGTTTTTTCCCCATGAAGATGTTAATTAATATAAATGTACTATCATTCTAAGGCATTGTTCTGTACAGACTGCGTACAGCTGAGAATTCAGCTCTGCTTAAGCTGGGTTCTTGGCATCTCTGTCTATTGGAATATATCTCCTTAAGAGAGTTAGGCCAAATCTTACCTGTTTAGAAGTCAAGTAAGTGGCTTTGTCTTAAAGTGTAAAACTGAGTGCACAGTGGAAGTCGAAGAAGGCATCTCAGGCTAGCTTGCAATTGAGACAGATTTTTACCCATACCCTATGAGCATCCCCCTCCCCACCTTCATATCTCACCACCTTCTACTCCATTCTGGTTTCCACCAGCCTCAGGGTATTCCACAAGGCCCAAAGCTTAGGTTGCCACCATGCCTAGTAGGGTGCTACTTCTCTCTCATTTATATCTAAGACCTGGTAGAGTCCTCATGACTGTCTCATGAGTGCTTTCTCCACTGGTCCCCTTGGAGTGGGGATGGGGAGCAGGGAGGGTAAGGGGATAGCCATTAGCATTCTCTGGCCACTGGATTTACCAGGGGACTCCTGGTCTTCTCTCCCCAAGCCACTGCTCAGTTAGCAACTGCGACTGAATAGCACAAGGCTGTACCCTGAGAGGGGATGAAAGTGGGCATGCTATCTATCCTAGGAATGTTTGGAAGTGGAAGTGCCAAGGAGTGATGGCCATGACTCATGGTTTGATTCTTCTACTAAATACTTTGTCTTTGTGACCAAATGCCTGATAGAATAACTTAAGGAAGAGGAAATATTTATTCTGGCTTCTGGTTGCAGAGGTTCAGCTTATGGTCATTTTGCCCCATGTGTTGGGACAGAGCATCACAGAGGCTAATCTTCACTTCTGGATGGATGGAAAGCAGAGAAACGTCCATGCCAGCAGTCTCGCTTGCTGTCTCCTTTTCCCTTTAACTCCGTCAGTGTCCTTAGGTCATGGGATTGTGACACCTGTTATCTGGGTGAATTTTTCCCCTCTTAGTCTCTGCTGAAAACTTCTATAGACTATGCCTAACAAGTCTCCCAGGTGACTCTTAAATCCAATCAGGGAGACAATGAAGAGTGCCATCCACAGCTCTGCTGTTTCCTTTATAAAAGGTACCTCATGAAGCAAATCAGTCTTGGATGAGAGCTATGGAGATGAATTTTTCATATAGGCATCTTTGGAATGACAGATTTCTTCAGTCTTGCTTTTCCCATGAATCTGATGACTTGGAAAACTTTGGAGGGCCTCTGTCTAGCCTCAAATGGGGAGGTTTTGAAGGTTTATCAGATGCGTGCCTTTGAAGGATCATTATACAGATCATCCAAATTCATAATTACTCTCACCTGACTAGATAAGAGATGCCATTTGTGTTTTCTGATTCTCAGTAGGTCTTTGTGGGGGGGGGGCTTTTTATTCCCACTCCATCTCTGAAAGGGGAGGAAATGTTAGGCAAGAGGAATAAAAATGATAGAATACATACTTCCTTGCCTCATTTTTAAGAGTTCTTTGAACTTGGGAGGTGAGAAAATCAGGAAGTAGCATCTGGGCAAAGGAAGGAAGCTGGAAGGTATGGCCACACCTTCCCTGGGAGCTGGGACATCTCTGGAGGCTACTTGGTTTGTTGCATTTGCTCACACGCATAGCTGGCATTTTCTTCACAGCTGACAGGTCTCTCAATCCACAGGATGTTCTGTGGAGTCTTCAGCCAAAGCAAAAACAACTCAAATCTGACAAAAGCTTGATCAGCTCTTTAAAATACATATATCAATCTTTATTTCCCCAGCAGGATCGTATTGGAGGTTATAATTTATGTGCATGTTAATTACACAGAGTTTTTTGGCATTTCCATTAACCAGCCTTGTTTTCTTGTTTCTGCAGTAGAAATTGAGTTTTAGAAACTATATATTTTACGTAATCACCATGTGAGGAGGGGTGAAAACCCACCAAAGATGAGACTTGGAGGTTTAGTTCCCTAGTTCAGTGGATTCAGACATTTCGGCTAAGTGTGTGTCTAAGGGTTAGCTCAAGACAGCTCATTCAGGAAGAAAAAAGCAGTTAGAACCATGCAGTAAGGACAGATACAGCTTCTGGTCCTTGTCACCAGGGGCCAAGGCTTTGGTGTCAGGTCCCAAAGTATAGTGCTCATTCACGGCAACTTGCAGCTGTGACCATGGAAAATACTCAGAGGCTCGGTCCTGCAGCTTGCTACCCCACTCTGCAGTTACACTGGCCTCAGTGACTCTCTGCCACCAAGAATCATGTGGTAGTTCAGCACCAACAACTACTTCTGGGTTGGAAGGAGAAAGCAAGCCCACGTGAGGCTAATCTTCATTTGTAGATGGATGGAAAGCAGGGAGAGGTACATCCCCAGAAGAGATCCCACTTGCTGTCTCCCTTCCCCCCTTTACTCTGTCAGTGTCTTCAATCGGTGAGACTGTGAAATCTCTCCTCAGAGAAGATTCTTCCCCAATCAGTTAAATCTTTACTGAAAACTCCCACAGAGTGTGCCTAACCAGTCAAGGTGACAGTGCAGATTGCCCACTGTAACTCTGTTAATTTTTTTTTTTATAAATATGCTTCATGGCATAAAGCAGCTCAAGGTGAGAGCTGTATGGATGGAGTTTTCATATGGGCATCTTTGGAATGGCAGACTTCTTTATTCTTGTTTTTTCCATGGATCTGGTGACTTGGAAGACTTTGGAGGACTGCTGTCTCAGCTCAAATGAGCCTGTGCTATATTGTCTTGCTATAGGCAGATGAATACAAGTCAGTGTGTTAAGGGATACTCCCTTAAAGAGTATATGGGCCCTGAAGCTTGCACCTCACAGGGAATCCCACCAGGTAGCTAGAGAGGCTGGAAAGGCATATTTGCTTGAGCATAGTAAGAGTCCAGGAGTGACGGCTTGGGCCCTGGAAAGCATAACTAGCCGCACCAGCTCACGCTCACAGGGAGGTAGTACTGGGTCCATTTGTCCATGCATCTGTTTGTCTGTTAATCCCCTCAGTAAACATTGAGTACCCAAGATGTAGTGAGTAGTTTATTAGGTTCTGGGAATTCAGTGACATGAAAAACAAGAGGCCCTGTCTTCATGGGTCTCATGCCTTCTATGAAAACAGATAAGCAGTTAGGCAAACCATGTAAATACTGTCACGTTGTGATGCTGAATGTCAGAGACTGTTTGAGGGGCTCTCTGCTTGTAGGTAGGGCTTTGGGAGGTCTGCTGGGGTGGTTTCATCAAAAGGGTGAGAGAGTGTTTATTTAAGACAGTTGGGTAGTGAGAGGAAGGGGAAATAACAGGTCAAGAGCCAACATGGGCAAATGTCCAAGGGTGGGAGAGTTGGGGCAAGTTCATGGAGCTGAAAATGGCTGTGGGGAGAGGGCAGAGATCCACGAAAATGAGCAATCCATGAGGAAAGCCTCACCAAAACCATCGTAAATGTGCTGACCTCTTCCTAGGGACAGTAGGAAGCACTAGAATCATAACCAAGGATATGACATTAAGTGATAGCAAAGAGTTATTTTAAGGGCTAGGTGTGTGTAGACTGGAGGGCTTTTGCCATGGGCAGAGGGATCATGTAGGATGATAGTGCCATCATCTAGGCAAAAAAATAATGAAGCAAGCTTGAGCTCAGATAGCGGCTGCAGCCTGTGGCTGATTGCAGTGGCTGAGAAGATGATAGAGAGCTAAAGAAATTTGGCTGATACTCAATGAGAGGTGAGAGAAAGCCTAAGATGGTGCTTGATTTTAGTTTTCTTTCATCTTTGGGCTGCAATGGAGTTAGAGATACAAATGAGAGTGTAAACGGGATTTATAGATAAGATCATGAAGTTTTGGTATTAGAACAGGGAGGTCTGAGCCACCCGGAAGTGGAGGTTGATCAAGGACTGGGTTGGCTATTCTGGACTCATCAGCATATGTAATTGGTTGTTTTTATTCTTTAGTCTTTTGGCTCTTTGGGGGGCCACCATCCAGCTCCCAAATAAGCACACAGAGGCTTTTTCTTACTTATGAATGCCTGGCCTTAGCTTTGCTTATTTCTAGCCAGCTTTTCTTAAATTTCCTGTCTACCTTTTGCACCTGGTTTTCATTTTTTTCTTTTTGATATACCTTTTTTTACTCTTACTCTGTGTAGCTGGGTGGCTGGCTCCTCATGGCCTCTTCCTTTTTCTCTTGCTCCTCAACGCTCCCTTTTTTTTTTTTTTTTTTTAGTTTTATCCTCCTATTTATTCTCTCTGCCTACCAGCCCTGCCTATTCTTTATCCTCCCTACCTATTTGCCGTTCAGCTCTTTAGTCAACCAGTCGGGTATTTTAGTCAGGAAAAGTAACACAGCTTCAACAATTAAACAAATGTGACATTATCGCGGTAAAAACTCGCCGTGAGATATGTTTTAAAGGCGCCAATTATCTCGGTAAAAACTCACCGTGAGATATGTTTTAAATGGGGTTTATTTTGTGAAAATCACTTATAAAACAAAAACAGTTTTAAAAAAATAAAAAAAATAAAGTTACAGTGCGCCAAAACGTTTTTAAAAAAAACTCTTCATCTCCACACCATACGTCTAAACTCCCAAGCCACTGGCCCAAACTACACACCCAGTCCAAAACTCTCACAAAAAAATGCCGACTTCTTGTCCTAGTCTTCTCCCTCAAAAGTCTATTTTTAAAATCTTTTTCAGTTAACCACGCCCCGCTCGTCTCCAGTCCTCTAACACAATTGTTCACATATATAGTTCCTAATTTCCCACTACATGACATAAAAGAATGCAACACATCTTTGCATCATTAAACAAATGTTCTACAGCATAAATAAATGTAGCACATCTTAAGATGTTCTACAGGGCTGGAGAGATGGCTGAGTGGTTAAGAGCTCTGACTGTTCTTCCAGAGGACCTGAGTTCAATTCCCAACATCCATGTGGCAGCTAACAAAACTGTCTGTAATTCCAAGATCTGACACCCTTACACAGTTATACATGCATACAAAACACCAATTTACATAAAATTTAAAAAAAAATAATATTCTACAACAAGTATATAAATGATTGTCCAGAGTTTAGGTAACTTTGCATAATGAGGCTGCATAAAAAGAGATAAGAACTAGAATCCAGTAGGGCTCTACACATCAGTCCCTCCTAGGCAAGTAAGACTAGGCATGGAGTCAGGGGTTGAAAAGGAGTCTTGGGGAAAACAACACAAAAGGGTAGAAATATTCACAGTAAGAGATGGTAATGGAAGAGTTTGCCAGCTTTAAATGTTGCCAAGAAGTCCCCTAAGAGGAAGATGAGATATGTCTGTTGAATCTGGTGACCACTGGTTATCAGAAGTGGGCAGTTTTGGTATTGGTGGAATGATGGAGGTAGGAATGTAATGATGTTGGACTGAGGCATGCATGAGCACTTGGGGTAGAGGTAGCATGTATGGGTGCCTCTAAGGTAAAGCGGGTTAAACTGATAGAAGTCAGGGTGCTGGGGTGGGCATGGTAGGAGGAGAGTGGACAGAGAAGCCCAAGGATTGGCCAGCAGCTGGAGGATGACCGGTCCACAAGCTTGAAATGTGGGAGAAATAAGAAGCAAGGAGACAAAGGGAGGTATTGGAAAGTCAAGAGCCATTCTGGTGCGAGGAAGTGAATTGGAAACTTTAAAGGCATGTATGTAGATTTGAACCGGACAAATGAGAAGCTACCCTTTTCATGATGCAAAGCCTGGAATGTTCCTCTGAGTGTCTCCTGGGGTACCCTGACTATAGCCTATCTCTAATAACAGTGTTCTTCAGACTAGGTCTTTGATTAAAAAAACACAAATTTATTTCCTCACAGTTTGGGAGGCTGGGAAAGCCCACAGTGAATTGCCAACATCTATGGAGGGCTTTCTCACTGACTTATACCATGGCATGAAGAATAAGGATAGGGAGTGGTGTGGAGGAAGTAAAACCCAGAAGGACACTCATCATTTACAAAGGAACACACCTCATCCATTAGGCCCCACCTTCTAACACAGCCACTTGGAGGGGGCGGGGCACGTTCAGATGAGAGCAATACCTACATTAGAACATCACAGTCTACAGTGTACCTAATTGGCCCTTCCTCATAACACTCTCATGCAACCCGCTAGATCTCTGATCTAAACAGCTACTATCCAATCCTTACCATGTCATTACGATAGACGCTTCCAGATGTGATCTGACTCAGCAGCCTTGTCTGGTGAGCATTGTGACCAACACTAAGTAAGAACAAGCTCAAGTCCAGAGGCCCTGGGTAACTTACATACGATTATATAGCTTGGAAGTAAATAACAGGTGTGGAAGCTGGACCTAGGCTTGATCTTCATGAAGAGCATAGGCTCTATGCTCTGTTTTCAGCCTGCAAACTTTTGGGGGACAAGGACACTTTATTGGCACGGTGGTCTCAGAGCTTGATGCTCGTGGTGCCTTTTGCTCGTTTTTCTTTTGTCTGAGTCTCGCTATGTAACCCAGGCTAAACTAGAGCTCACTGTGCAGTTCAGACTGGTTGTTTACTTATGTGAATCCTCCTGCCTCAGCCCTCCTAGAGCTAAGATTCCAGGCGTGTGTGTCAGCACTTGCTGCTTGATGATTGTATTTTCTTTTCCAGTGTTAGGATCTGAGGCTGGTTCCTTCCAGGCCTTTCTCTATAGCATCCTGGGTTTGCAAGGAATAGGGTGTGGCATCAAGGCGCATATTACACATCAGTTGTCTGCAGAATGTGCTAGCCATCCAATCTTCTTTTTCTGGAATAGCTTCAGTTAATCAGGAAAGTTGTAAGGGGCAGTATGGTGTGTGTGTGTGTGTGTGTGTGTGTGTGTGTGTGTGTGTGTGTTTCTTGTCTATAATGCAGTTCCTCTTCCACCCTTCTGAATAACAGGATAGACGGTCTCTTCTTTCCAGGCTTTAAGGTCCGTGCCATGCTCCAGACACTGCATTAAAACTGCTTGCTCAGGCTTCCAAAGCTGCCTCTCCATTGTTTTTTACAGAAGACTTTTAAATTGACTATCCCCTGACCCATCACGATATTTAAACACACACACACACACACACACACACACACACACACACACACACACACCCATCATTCCCATTTAGTTCCTCATTAGGACAGGAGGGCATGTGAGAGCCCTTGGAATCTTCCAGAGATAACAGCAGGGGATGTATATAGCACAGGGCAGGACTAAAGTACACAGGAAAGTCCTGGTGCCCCAGAAGGACCATAGCACCCCACATCAGATGTCCCCCTCCTAACCCTTCTCACTGTCTGTGCTCACATCCCCTGTCTACTTTGGGGGCGCCACATACAGCATAGGGATGGAGAGCGTGAGCGTGAGGCTGAAGAAAGGAAGATGTCAAAGACATGAGACCCCATAGGGCATAGGAGCTGATCAGGGTCTCAGCCTGGTTCCCTTATTTTATAGTGTAGAAGTCCAGAGAGAGAAAATTTACTTGGTTAGTCCTTCATCCAACTACTCAGCCTTCTTTGCCATCCAGTAAAATTTTATTGGTCATTTGTTGGAACCAAGTGATATGCCAGTGTATAAGAGAAATGGACCCCCTACTCTCAAGCAGCAAGTGTTCTGACGGGCAGTGGGAAAACAGCCTTGAACTTGAAGGACTCCCTGGTATCAGAAGGGAACGTAACCCTCAGCCGGGGTCATTGAAGGACCCTCATGCTGCAGCTCCCCTGCTTAGTAAGCTGAGAATCTCTTCTGTTCCTGGTGGCAGCTGAGAATGTTGAAAGACACAAACCCAGATTTGGGTCTGGACACTTCTTGGCTGTAGAGGGCTGGAGAGTACAGGGAATTTTAAACAAGCATTGACCATGGGTTTTAATTATTATTTTCATTTTGGCAGTTTAGTAATACTTGAACCATTTTTTTAAGATTTATTTATTTATTATGTATACAGTATACAGAAGAGGGCACCAGATGTCATCATAGATGGTTGTGACCCACCATGTGGTTGCTGGGAATTGAACTTAGGATCTCTGGAAGAACAGTCAGTGCTCTTAACTTCTGAGCCATCACTCCAGCCCACTTGAATCATTTTTAAGAGTAACCTTCTGTTGTACTAACACATCTTCATTGTTACATAATCAGCACTGGTATCAGTCTCCAGGATTCTAGTCACCCTGTAGAACTGAAACTGTGTACAGTAAGCCCTATATCCACATCCCTTCCATTACCAATCCCTTGAGAACTGACGAGTGACTTTTCTTATGCCCTGGACTCCTCAGAAAGGCAAAAACCTCTACACACATCCTCAGAATGATGTCTGTGAAGTGATGCCATATAAGAATACTATAGTGCTTGCCTAGCGTATATGAGGCCTAAGACTCAATCCTGGATACTGTTAGAGACAAGAAAAAAGAAAGAACAATGTCTATGAATGCATAAAGTAAAATACATAAGGCTTTAATAGAAATCTAAATTATAGGTGTCAAATACTTTTTGCAAAACCATTTGCAGGCTGAATGCAATAGCAAATATTAATCCCTGCATGCAGAAAGCTGAAACAGGATTGCTAATCCAAGGCCACCCTGGGATATACATAATGAGTTTGGAGGCTAGCCTGGGCAACATAATGAGTTTGAGGCAAGACTGGACTATACAAAAAGACCTTATCTGGAAAAAACAAAACATGTAATACAATAACATCTGTTTTTCATTGTTATCCTATGAACTAACAAGACATGATTAAATAACTGTCATATTTTTCTAGGTGTGGCTTCTATAAATGACATTTCCACTGTGGCATGAGAATAGCTATTCATGACAAAGGTGCTCCAGGCACCATGAATCCAGCTGCTTGGCTGTTTAGCATCCCCAGCCTAAAGAACTGCAAAATTTCTCAGTGAAAATCAAGATGCTTTATTTCACCATCCAAGTTCACCAACATTCTGTATTCCAGCCCTGACAGTTGGGGAGTTTACAGTCTTCTGCCTAAGAAGGCTTGCAGAGGCTTGAGCCTGCCCTGCCTGCAAGGGCAGAGCAGAAGGTGGGGGCATGCCACTGAACAGGCTGAGGCGGATGGAGCCCTCCCCATGCCCAGCATACAGGAGCCCAGCCAACAGGAAAAGTTCCCCATTCTTCCCCGGAGGCAGCCAGCCTGCTGTCTGTGAGGGGTGGGGCCGGTGCCCTCTAGAAGTGTGCCTTCTGGCAGCTTCTCCGCCTCCCTCCCACCCCCTTGTCCAAAGGCCTCATGCAGAAGGGAGCCATATGGCCCTTTGTGGACACATTTTCCCTGGGTACAGTATCTTCCTGGTGTGAATGTGGGACCTAACGCCCCAGAGTCAGCAGCCCATCGCCTCCCTCACTGCTCCCCCGCCACACACCAGCCTAAAGAAGAATCAAGTTGTTCAGGGGGGCAAGCTCACAGAATCGGGATCCCTTTGGAGTCAGGGTGGGTGAGAAGTGTCTGGGTAGCACCCACACCCACGCCTACACAGAAAATAGTTGAAGTCAAATGTCTCAAAGTCAGATCCTTTTTAGTATGAATTTGCTGTGTCTCATTCCGAGCACTAATTCCAATTTAATTGCAAGTGGCCTGAAGCCTCTTCAATAGGAGTAACAAATGGTTTGATTTTGTAAACTTCATCAGGACTGCATTTTAAATGCGACACAGTAGCCCAACTCGAATGCCAATGAAGCACTGGAGTAGCTCTCTGTTTACTAATTATCCGTTTTTACTCCAAGCCACGCTGGCTGGCTTGTCTGATTAAATCGGATTTGTGGGATAGAGAGCAGCTAGCTGAGTTTTCTCTATAGTAAACGAGATTGAAACTATGGGCCGCCTGGCTGCACACTGTAAATTATATTTCCTTTTAAAGGGGACGTGTCTCTTTTATTTCACTGCTATCCTCCTGCATATTAAGCTTTTGCAGAACAGACACGGACCGACAGATTCTAGATGCAGCCTCTCATTCTCTACCGGGTAGCCCACTACCCAGTAGCCACACTTGTGCCTGAGATGAGAAAGGAGCTAGTCTGTGGTCCCTCACCCTGTGCCCACTTTCTCTTTAATCCCTTCCTTTCTCTCCTTTATACTAGAGTTGAATTTTATTCTATTATTATTTTTTTGTCCATTTTCAAAGGTCCTTGAGATGATATGGATTCTTAGAAATGATACTTTTGTTGCTGGAAGGCTTCTACATGAAGTCTACAACAGAGTGATGTCAGTAGTGGCCGCAGTGAGCTGGAGTGGGCAGAAGTTGGCCATACATTTGGTGACTGGGTTGAATGGCAATGGAGCAGATTTTCTAAGAATGTAAATGAATTATTTTGGTGCATGCTGCAATGACAGAGGTCCTTCCCTTGGAACAAAATGAAATAAGGATCACCAGGCATCTAATACCTGTTGTCCAGCAGATCAGGACATGCTGCAGTTACAAGCAGGATGGATGTGGTAAAGGTTCTACCTGCCTATTGATTGGTTCTAGGGTCTGTCTGCCCAAGTGTTCTGAAGTCCACTTCTTTGTTTGTTTTAAGATAGCAAGTCAGTGTCTGTCTCTGGTTCTTCCATACACACATGCAGAGAGACACATGCACACCCTCACACATACAGACACACACACTCCATGAACTATACACTATACACATACAAAAGAAAAAAAAAACAGAGAGAGAGAGAGAGAGAGAGAGAGAGAGAGAGAGAGAGAGAGAGGGAGAGAGAGAGAGAGAGGGAGAGAGAGAGGCACGTGCTTGCTCACCACAAGAAATAAATGCCGGGCATGTTGAGTGTGGTGTAATCAGACTGTACTTAAACTCTGCCATTTCTGAGACTTTTGTCCTGAGTTTCATCCATTCTGCCCTCACTCTTGGTGTCTGTCTTTGTGCCTGGAGCTTTTTATGTGTTAATTTGCTTTTGAATGTCCTGCGACATTAACACATACACTTCTCCCTCTTGGCCCATTGTGTGCCGTACAGTACATGACGCCTCACGGTGTCTCTGCTAGCCTGGTTACCGTGGGAATGAATGGCCTGCCATGCTCTCGGGCCTACAGTCCTCTTTTTAATTGTTGACAGTAAAAAGCATTTAAACGCTGCTTAATTTGTAATCATCTTCTGGGGAGAAGGAGAGGAACCATTAAAATGTCAGTAAAATGAATACATCTTCTCTTTCTTTCTTTCTTTCTTTTTTTTTTTTTTTTTTGTTGTTTTGTTTTGTTTATTTACAGGGATTTTTTTCTCTTCCCTGCCAGTATTTTTCAGATATCGGAAATGCTCTGAACCAATCAGTATTTGCCTTAATTCTAGTTTCTATCCCTCCTCACTCTGTCTCTCTGAGACTTTCTTTTGTACCCTTAACTATACACCTTTCTTCTACTTGGTTTTGTGCCCAGGTAACCCCCCCCAAAAAAAAAATCCACTTTGGGGCTTTGTACTTTTCTAGAGGCCTCGGGTGACCCTATGAGTACTAGAGAAATGGTGTCCATGGAAAATATCCCGTGTACTTGAGAAATTACCTGGGAATAATTTACAGTGCTGGTATAGAAGCCAGTCCCGTTGTTATCTGACAGCTTCATGCGCTCTGCCAAGCTCTGGATGTTCTCCTGAGAATGGAGGGACCTACTGTGTGTGCATTGGACACTGCCTAAGAACTCGAGGCCACTGTACCTGTCCTCTGCGTGTTCTTCATGCCCTTTGCTAGTGTCCTGATGCTGGGAGGTGGGACTTTCTGTTCCTACTCCCAATCAGCCAAGCCCTTGCCTGACTCAGAAAGGGCTCAGGGATCCTGGGGCTCGGTACACACATGGCCGGTCTTAGGAGTAGCTCACTAGGTCTTTGGGAGTGGTCCTCTGAGGTCATGCTTCCTTTTCTTGCTAGGGCTCCCATCTCACAGGGTCCTTGGGATGCTGAAGACCTGGATTTTCACCTAGTGGTACCTAGTCAGTGTCAGGTCCTTTCTCTTTCTTGACTGTGATTGTGTCAGGCTGTGACAGGGATTCCCACTGAAGCCTACTGAATCGCCTTACGTGAAAGGCTGGCATGTCAGTTTGGGAAGAAAAAGAAATTACCAAAAAGCACTTGGCACTGCCCACCATGGTGGGCCTAGAACATTGGATGTTAGAGATGGATAAATCCTACAAAGAGCTTTCATTTTCCCTTCGGCGGCTAGCCAGGAGTGCACAGTGT
The DNA here is from genome assembly GCA_004025045.1 of Sigmodon hispidus. NCBI lineage: Eukaryota > Metazoa > Chordata > Mammalia > Rodentia > Cricetidae > Sigmodon > Sigmodon hispidus. The sequence goes on from PVIH01001228.1 coordinate 24,262, forward strand.
GCCTTAGCCAGGAGTGCACAGTGTGCCTTAGCCAGGCAGGCTCTCTAGCTGAAGCTACCATGACTCTTCTGTCTAAACCTCTTCAGTGAGGTGTCTACTATGAAGGTCACAGGAGGGGTGGGGCAGGAAGACAAAGGCTGGCTAGTCCCACGCCCTCCTGACTCCTCATCACACACTTCTGGAGCCCCTACCCACAAGCCCCCAAGACCAGATGAACTGGACTCCAAGAAACCCCGTTTTCTTATAGTCCCCAGACAGCCTTGCAGACAGCATCAGGTCACCCAGTGTCCGTAGAGGCCACGGACCTGAAGACCAGCGAGGGAGATGGATTTAGGGAGGAGTTGTCCTAGAGCCCTCAGGTTCTGAAAACCCAGAGAGTTGATGATAGTATCTCTCATCTTGAAGCTCTGCACCAGCAGAACAAGCCCAGTAGGGAAACATAAAGATGGCTTTTCCTTTAAGCCCTGAGAGAAGCTGGCATGCTATCTCCCAACTCCACACCATCCTTCCCCCGGATCAACTAGGCCATCAAGGCTCTGCCCTGCTAGAATGACGTCCCCCAGAGGTCCTTGCTTCACACGCACAGGCTGCGCCAGAGTCAGGCTAGGTGATGCTCCTGTGGATGCCTGCTTTTCCTTCCAGGACTGTTAAAGTTGGTCCAATTTTTCAATCGTGGGCCAATTAGTTTCACAAATGGGGGCCCTGTGGTGCCAGGGCACATTTGTTCCGGGCCTGCGCACTGGCCGGGCCCCATTGTCCTACTTCCCACCCCCGTGTGGGCCCATTGTTCCCATCTCCAGCAGGCCCTGCTTACTGTTGATTTATACGGGCAGGCGTCCTGCGGGCTCCAGGCTTCCCGGCCACAGCTGGCCGAGGTGCCTAAGGCCTTGGACTCCCTGACCTTTGCCCCAGTCCTGCTGTCATTTTGAAAGTTACAGACCAGAGGATTGCATACTTCTCCGGATTTACTTTCCATCCCGACCCCCCTTCCCATACCCCTGCTTCCAATCTCCCTTCCAGCTCCCCCTGCTCTGACTGCAGAGGTTTTAAGTTCATTCTGGAGTGTCTGAAAGGGTCCTGCAAGTATCCTGGGAAGCCCAGAGGATGGGCTGCTAGAGCAGGTGGAGGGACCACAAGATGCAGCTCCCCCTTGCTGAAGCCGCTGCTTCTCTCTGGAGGTGCATTCTGATCCTCAAGTTCATGGGTTAGTCCCTAGTCTTGTGTGCATTTGGGAGATACGGAGTAACTCACAGGGAAGCAGAATGTGTGATGTCTTTTATCTGGGCACCTTTTTTCTCAGGGTCCCTGCACCCTAGGAAAGGAGACTTTTGGCATATGTGAAGTGGGTTGTCTATGTGACTGACAACAAAGAGTAGTTCTGGCCCCACTGTCACCCCCTTATTCTCTCTTGGAAACCAACACCTCTGTCTTTCCTTCCCCCCTTCTCTTTCTTTCCCACCTTCTTTCTATGGTCCCTCCCACATTTTTCCCCCCCTTGGGCCGCTTTGTTTGGAGTGATTGACAAAATTAGTAAATCCATTCATGTTACTTTTATTGTGCAGGTCTCAATAAATCCCGAGTGTCCGGGGCACACCTTAATGAGCTAGTGAGCTGACAAATTTGTTTACTGTAGCTGGAGGTGCTGGGTAATGAAATGCGCTTGTGTCTGGGCTCACTGCTAAACAAATACACAGTTTCCGGGAGGCAGCAGGCTCTGCTAGATGCCACAGCCCGAGGAAACAGCCACGTTCCCCAAGAGGTTGAAAGTGGGGTGTGTGCTTGTGTTTTGAAAAATGCAGCCACTCACCCATCCGTTGCTTAGTTTTAAAACAAATTTCAATCAGCTCTCTGAACCTTCCCCGCTTTTATGTTATTCAGTGAGGAGTCTATTCCTTCGACAATACCAAACCCTAACATCATAGAAACAATGGAAGGTTACAGAAATGTGTAGGTACCTCCCAGGGTTCTAAGACAATAGAGAGAAAAGGAGGAAGAAGGAGAGAGGACTGGAGAAGGCGAAAATTGACAGCGTTGAAAGAAACAAGAGGCTAGAGGCTAAGGTTTGGGCTTCCTGGGTAGGCTGGAGAATATGTGACCAGCAGGAAGTGATTGTGTAGGAGACAAACACCCATGCTAATTTAGCTTGATTCTTGAAAGTGTTCAGGCAACACTTTTAAGGTGTTACTGGGTGAGCAGTCATAGGCAGAAAGTGGTTGAATGGGACTTAGCTATGTCAGTGGCAGATGACGTTACTGAAGGGTCAAGCAGACTGAGATGTGCTGCAGCTGGGTGGACTGGGTTCTTGTGACAAAGGATCCTGACACTCAGCATCCAAAGAGAAATCAGAGAGGATGAGAATGGGCATCTTGTGGTCCTTCCTCCAGCGGCTCCTCAGGTCCTCAGGTGTTGGCCCAGGAGAAGTCAATGAGAAGATCTACAGATGTGAGGGTCTGGGCATTTGTCTTTGTCTCCATCCTGTCTGCCCCCTGCATCCACAGCCCTGGGCCTTTCAGTCTCTTCAGATGCAGACAGAACCTCCTCTATGTGTCCCTGGCACAGTGGGTGATACATCTCTGTACCTTCTTTAACAACATCCTGGAGACACACGTGGTGGAGGAGAAAACTGGGGGAAGGAAGGGGAGAGGTAATGATTTAACTGATGGTCTCTGGCATCTCAGGAAAGATCAGCCCCAGGAGTCAGCACTGCCTGTAAAACCTCTTTGCAGAGTTAGAAGAAGGGATGGAGGTAGAAGCCTTTCCAGTTTAGATTGAGGTTTTTACTTAGCCCCAATCTGATATTTGTTTCCATCCAAGGGAACAGCTGTTCAGAGTAGCAGGAGAGATGGCTCTTGACTGGGATTGAATGCCAGAAACCCCTCCCCCCCCCTCTCTCTCACACACACACACACACACACACCCACCCCATGATGTACACCCACATGGAGCAGTCCTAGCCTGCTTACCAAAAGAAATGGAAGTATATTTAGCTTCCTTGACTCCTTTGATTAAAGAATGGCTTGTGGAGGGAGATAATAAGAACCTTGCTCCAAAAGAGTGTAGCACCTGAGCGCCTTTGCCAGCTGCGCGCCCCTCTGATCATGTTCCTTCCTTTCCATTCAAGAGCTAATTGGCATGGAAACGGCCCAGGTGTAAACACGAGGCTTTTGTGTCTCACGATTTCAGACCCCATCATCACCAGGACAAGATAAAGGCTTGAGACCTACGCCATACCTCTCTTCTCCTGTTCCACCCCAGCCTGAATTTCTCCCAATTTTTGCTAAAATTAAACTTGTTTTGTTTAGAAATCAGGAACCTGTACGTTGTACCTGCATTGTACCCCAAACTGACTGTGATGCTCTTGGGGGGCATGGTGTGGCTCACTTTCTTCGGTGATAGTGGCTTGGCATAGCTCCCTGCTGATGCCTGAAGCATCCTGGGTTCCTCTCTGAGACCTCTACTCAGATCCAAGAGTTTCAACTGTACTTCAGAGAAGAATTTCAGGATAAGTCAGTATGAAGCAGAGTTGGAGATCTTTTAGGAAAAGGTTTTAACATAGACTTAAGTATGAGGGTTAATGGAAAGAGAAATGCTTCAGGAGAGAGACCTGAAGGTAGGTGTGAGTGTCTCAAGAGGGAATTCAATGTAGATATTTTAATGGTAGCCAGTATGTGACGTTGGTATCTTCTGAGGTTATCTCAAAGGGTTGATATGGCAATGTTCCACAAGAGAGATTGTAGGGTGATTTCTGAGGTGCACTGGACAAGATTACGATCTGCTAAGATGAAACCATGGGTCATAGGGCTTCACAAGGCAGTTTGGCGCGTCTTTCACTATAAGTAAAGTATCTAATTTTCCTTGAGAGACTCATAGAAAATTGCTGGTTTGTCGCTGGGGAAGGAGAAACACCATGGCTGGTCAGATACAATTAAACATGGTTCTTATTTGAAACATGTTGTATAAAAGGAATATCGTCACCATTCGCAACAAATTGTGCTGGAATTTTTTTTCTTTAAATAAAATCTTATAGGTATGTTTTTATTTTTTAGATGTGTGTGTGTCATTTCATCACATGTGTGCCTAGTGCCTATGGAGGTTAGAGGAGGTTGTGAAGCCTCTCTCCTGGAGTTACGGATGGCTGTAAACCACGATGTAGGTGCTGAAACCAAATCTGAGTTCTCTACAAGATCAGCAAGTGTTCCTAACCACAGAGCTGTTTTCCAGCTTCTGTGCTAGAACTCTTGGCTTTCAGCCAGCCAGCGAGAGACTTTAACTAGATATATGATCTGAGGGACTCCTGCCCTTCCCAAGTCCCCTTCATTTCCCCCTTTTTTCCTGCCTCAGTAGATTTAGGCACAAAGATTCTAGGCCTTCACTTGGAGCTTACCCATGTTGCCTCAATTCACATTCCAAACTTATCCTTGTTGTCCCTTCCTAGTTCAGATACCCTTTGGACAAGTACTTGGAGAGTCTAGACTAAGCCGCATCTCCTTACTCTCCAGAAATGGGGAGGGGGTGCTATCCTTTTTTGGTGAAGTCATTAGTTTTGTATCTGATTCATATTGGAATTCCCAAGTTGGTTGAAAATGCATTTGTGGCATATTTGAGGCACATACAGTGTGTGTTGGTTGCCTCATGGCAACACTAGGAAGTGAATGTTGGACTCAGCAGGTTGGCTGTGGATTTTGTGTTTTTAGTACAGAGACTCAGGTCCAGGACTGTTGCTCAGCTTTCTGTGACTGTAACAAACAACAGGTAATGGACCTGTGGATAGGAAAGGTTTATTTTGCTCTACAGTTTCAAAAGCTCCAGTTCACAATCCCTTATTATCCTGGGGCCTCTCATGAGGCAGCAAATCCTGGCATGGAGCATGAGAAGGACCGGAGCCTTCTCCCCCCCTGGCCAGGAAGTGAGAGGGGCAGGGAGACAGAAGCTCCACCCCTCACTTTCTACAGTGACCTGAAGACTTCCTCCTGAGGGTTTATCCCACTCCCCAGTAGCGCCAGGATGGACAGCAAGCCTTTGGCCAGTGTCAACATTCCTAAACCTATCTATAGCTGTACAGCAAGGACAGAAGTTGCCTGCCCCAAGGTTGCAAAGCCAAGAACAACCACACTTCCAGGTCAGAAGTGGGGTCTTTTTGTTTAGAGTGACTGATCCTTGAATGGTCAGAGTTTTCTTCTGAGCAGCAAAGCTCAGTGTTGTAGTCTGACAGATGTGGTAGGGGTTTCTTAGTCAGGGTTACCATTGCTGTGATGAAACATCACCACCAAAAGCAACGTGGGGAGGAAAGGGTTGATTTCACTCACAGTTCATATAACAGTTTGTCACCAAATGCATGGAGGGGAGAAACTCAAACAGGGCAGGAACCTGGAGGCAGGAATTGATGCAAAGGCCATGGGAGAGTGCAGGTTATTGGGCTGCCCCTATGGCTTGTTCATCCTGCTTTCTTATAGCACCCAGGACCACCAGCCCAGGGTGGCACCACCACAATGGGCTGCCTTTGCCTCCAACATCACTAATGAAGGAAATATTCTATGATCTTGCCTACAGTCAGAGGTAGTTTCTCAATTGAGGTTCCTTCTTTTCTAACAACTCTAGCTTGTGTCAAATTGACATAAAACTAGCCCGCCCTGGGAGCCAGTGGCTTTGGCACCTGTGTATCACCTGGCATTAGTGATTGACATGGCAATAAAGTAGGATTGTGTGGGAGGCTCTTGGTAGTGGCCTTACTTATGGACATAGTTCTGAGATCTCACCAGCCCTGCATGTGCACACTTTTGTCATTATCCCAAAGTCCCTCTGTATTGTCATTGCAACATCGTTATCTAGGGCCTACTTGCATTAGCCCCGTGCTGTGTGGTGGGAGAAATTAAACATGGCTGTTCTGGTTCCTGCTTTGGCAGCTTAGTCTCGTAATCAGAACTGAAGGTCAAAAGTAAACACAGTAAAGGGCTTTATGTGTTGTAACAATGAGTGCTCAGCGGAAGATAGTGACCTTGGCACCAAGTCTTCAATAGTAGTACAAGTCATCCAGGATGCCATTACTAGGCCCTGTTTCCTAGAAGAGGCAACCCAGAGTCAATAAAGCAACTTATGCTTGTCATTGCTCAGGGCTTCTGTGAGTTACCATCCAGGTTGGCCTCTGCACAAGGCATCCAGCTGAGAAAGAGGTGGAGATTAAAATCCAGCTCTTACTAGCCAACAATGAGATCTCTTGTCTTCCCAGAGGAAGAAGACAGGCTTTTCTAGTTTAGAGAAAGGCCTCATTTGGGCTGGCATTAGCTCTATTAACTGACCACTCTGTAAAGATGTTTCAAGTAGGTATGTCACTTGCTGTTCTTAGCAACTACAGCATTATGGGAAAGGATGGGCACTTACCAATGCAGGGAAGTTAAATGGCTGGCATGGTATCACAGACAGTGGAAATGGCAGAACCTGAATCCCTGCTCCTTTTTCCTCTCTCCATCTCGCTGCCCATGATTTCCGGAGACCATCTTCAGACAGTCGAGTCCACCTCTTTCCCAATGGGCCTTGCTCTGCCTCAGCGGAGGACAGAACTCAGGCATTGCAGAGAGCAGAGTATGCTAACACAGCGGGTCCCTTGCCCTGCCATGCGGCTCACTGCAGCTAATGAATTGCTAATACAATTTTCTAGATAATTTTATTTCCATAGCCCCACATTTTAATGTGTTTCCAAAAGCTAGCATGTATTTGCTTAATCTCCCAGTCTAATAGAATCGGCCCTGACTCATCATACATGCAAACAATCAGCTAGGCAGAAACGACAGCAAATTGTTTAATAACTCACATCTAGTCTTTAGATTTTTAACTTGCACGCACCAATAGTTTTTTTTGTGTCTCATTCACTCCTCAACCCTTCCCTGCTTTCCTTTAAATTTTTTTTCTTGACTGTGAATGTTAGTTTTCAAGCAGAAAAGCGGAGGAAGTAGACTCCGAACCTCTATTCTCATCCCTGCCATGAGTCTTGGTTGGTGATGGATACGTGGCCAAGGAGGGATCTTATGCTTGTGCTTGTGTGAGGTCCCAGGAAGGAGAGAGAGAAGCTGGGATCATAATATTATTCCTTTTTAACTGATAATCATAGAACCTTAAGCCTGTCAACAATGTGCAGAGCTGGCCATTTGGAATTTCATGAGTACCACTTTCCCTGATTAGACCACAGTTCCAGTCAGTCTACTTTCTTCTTGCCCACAAACCCTCTGGTCTCATTGGGTCCCTGCTTTTTCCTGTAGTAGCACAAAGGCCATTAATTCTCTCCCTGATTCCAGTCATATGGGATCATCCACATCTTGGCTACCTATAGGCTGCTGGATACTTGTGTTTGTCTTCAGGAAGTTTGAGTTGCTGTAACATATGAGCATAGACTGGATGATTCATATCTCAAAATTAATGTCTCACAGTCCTAAAGGCTGGGCAGTCTGAGATAGGGGTTCCAGCATGCCTGGGTTCCCAGGAGGCCCCTCTTCCTAATTGCAGATGGCAGATTTCTGTGTCCTATGTTCTAAGTGTGAAAAGGGATCCCTTTGTGTAAGGGCACTAATCTAATTGAAGAGAACTCCACTCTTGTAATCAAAGAGTCTGTAAAGCCCTCCCTGCTAATGCTATCACATGGAGGATAATGATTTTAACATACTCATTTTTGTACTGGGGGAGGGGACACAAGCATCTAGACCTTTGCCGTACTCCAGTTCTTCTATGGAACCTGTTTTGACTCTAGGATGGCATCTGAGCTGTTTCTCCTGGTGTATGTGGTCCTTTGTGATCTAACCTCCCTGGTTTTCATGGCTTCTCTCCATCCTCTGTGCTGCCTGCTCTGAAATCTGTCTGAAGTGTGTCCTTAGCCAGGGACGGGTGTCCCATTTCTTACCTTGGCTCCTGACATTCCATTTCTCAGAGTGGAACAAAGAATCTCCTCTGAGGCTCTCAAAGAGTCACCCTTGTCTTATCCATGCTCTGGGTGGCATTTCTGGACCAGTGTCCCCCACCCCCAGGCTTGGTGTTCAAAATTCTCTGCTCGATCACAGTCTCTTTGGGATCACTTGGTAATGGAGTCAAACAGGTAAATGGACCAAGTTCAGGCCATTCTGTGGGATGGAGGTGACCAACTAGAGCAGCTTCTGAGCATCTGAGGAACAGCAAGGGGACAGAATGCCACAGGAGACTCAGTCTACTCTGCTAAGTGGCACCTTCTGGGCATCCTCCTGAGATGCAATTCATTCACTGTCTTATTCCATACTGGGGATCTCAGAATAAGAAGTCTTAGCTGGTAAAAGGCATGGGTGTTCAGAAAGCCAGCTCCTTTGTGCTGATTTAAGGCAGCTGTATGAACACCTGGCCTAATTGGAGCTTTCTGTGGGGTAGAGTTCAGGGTAAAGAGGGTGCAGGTGCTGGGAGCCCTCGGCTTGAAGAAACAGAGATTGTTGTGCTGTGTATTGGGATGTGTTGCAGATGGACTCTGCTTTTGCTTTCCTGGCTTGGCAGGGCACTGAAGGACTCAATGTCAGTGTTCACAGTGGCTTCTTCCCAGGCAGACTGTTTATTTCAGCATGTCTTCCTCCATCAGATGGGGCTGAACTTGAGATCTCTTCCAGAGATCTTACTGGCTCCTTCTTGTTGGGCTTGGGTTTGGGAGGCTTCAGCTAGCTGTGCTGATGACCCACCTCTGTCTGTGCTTCTGGACCATTGCTGGAGTGGTCCCTGCAAGCTTTGGCATTTGTACCTTATTGCCTTATGTGCTGCATCTCTTCTGGGGGAAGCCCAGACAGACAGGTGTTTCCAGACCAGAGGTAAAATGGGGTTTGGAGGCTAGGGAGGTGGGTCAGTGGGTAAAACAATTGCTGTGTAAGCATCAGGACTTGCATTTGGATGCTCAGCACCCACATAACAGCTGAGCATGGTTGTGTGTGCCTGTAATCCAAACAGGGGTAGAGGGAACAGGCCAGTCCCATGGCTCACTGACCAGCTAGCCTAGACAGAACTGTTCAGCTAAGAAATCCTGTCTTCATGAAATAAGATAGAGCTGCAGAAGTGGTTCAGTGAAAGATCCTGTCTCATAAAATAGATGGAGAGCCATCCTTTGTCAACCACGGGTCTCCAAACACCCCACACACGAGGTCCCCTTTCCTCTACAAAGGTATACCAAACACACACAGTTAAAAATAAAAGGGGTTCAATCTGTGATTTCTGGGATCTATTAGACCAAGACATTTCTAGATTCCAAGTTCTGCCTCTTTTTCACTGTGTGACCTTAGGCAAGGTATTTCATCTCTGTTTTTGTCTTTGGAAGAAGGTAGCTATGAACTCCTGCCCTGTGGAGATGCACATTTTAAATGAGATGACAGTACAGATAAAGCACCCAACTAAAATGGCCTTTATTTCCCGACCTTCCACTCTGCTCTCAGGGCTTTGGAGGACATTTTCTTCCCCCATGCAGCCCCTCCTAACCATTGGTAGATGAAGCATGGCTGAAGAAACCTAGACTTCAGTGTCTGCAGAGAGGGGCCAATGGGTAATTGTAAGAAGAGTGTGTTTGGTGGATGAGTGGGGACCCCTGATTCAAGCCAGGCTGACCAAGAAGCCAAAGAACTGGCAAGACAAATTAGTTTTAAGAATCCTTCTGAAGCAACCTTTCCGCAACCTATCCAACTGGCTCCTAAGAGTACCTCCATGAGCCCTTGACAACGCCCAGCCCAGCAGCAGAGTCAGAGAAGGTCATCCACTTCCCTTGATGTGATCCAAGACCAGCCACCAAGAGTCAACCATACTGAGCATGGCGGTTCTACCATGTTCACCGTCATCCTGACTTTGGCATTGGCAGCTCTTACATTCCAACATATATCTGGCCAACGAGTACATATTTGACTTTGAGTTATTTTGTGACTTAAGAGCTGAGACTCGGTTGCTTCATTAAACATTCTGCATTGGGTATAACCTAAGGATTGTTTACAAAAAGAAAAAAAAAACCAGCCATATATGGTCCTGAGGATGCAAAGACCATTTGCTGCCACCATGTCCAGTCAGGGAGGCAGGGAGGCTCTTTAATGTCCCTTCTCTTCCCTTCCCTTCCCACCTACTCCTGGAAGCTTCCTCATGTCACACTGAGCAACCCACGACTTCAGAGTGCTCTGAAGCTCTCTCCACTTTGGACTACACAGACGAGGCTACCTTTTTTTTTCTGTTTGAGTCCCTCACACAAGGGACAGCATTGTGGGACTGAGCACAGGCAATGCTGCGTAGACACCAGCAGTGAAATATACAAATAGGCTTGTGTCAAGAGCTAATGTTCTTGGGGAGATGAAACCAAAATGTCGGGCAGGGAGTTATGGGCTGAGACTCAGCCAGAAGGTTTTGTGTGTCTGGTGTGGCATCAGGAAGGGGTAGACAAAGAGAAAATAACAATGCGCCTTTGTGGGGTCCAGTGAGGCACCTGAGCTACTTGGGGCAGCCAACAAGTGGCAGAACAGAACTGACCAAATCTTTCATGTGACTCACTAGTTAGAAATCCTTTGACGGCTTCCCAGTTGGTCTTATGATGAAGCCCAGAGCTTGTGGCATTCCTCAGGACCCCACAAGATCTGCCCCCTCCTCAGTGCCTCTTTATCCCCTCCCACTTTCTCCTGCTTCCACAGTTAGCACTGGTCATCCTGCTTGGCTTTGCCATACCTGAGGATTCACAGACTCCCTCCTCCTGAATGGTCTCTTGATGCTCTGTGCACAGGAGATACTGAGATTAGAACAGTTCCTAGGATGCTTTAGCATTGTTACCCCAGAACCTCAGAGTCTTCCTTGTAGAAAGTATCACACTACGATTTGTGGAATGAAGTGACTCACAAGATTCCTGATTTCCTAAATGGGAAAATGGTTATAAGAATGTGTTTGCCAGGTGGTGGTGGCATACACCTTTAATCATAGCACTTGGGAGGCAAAGGTAGGAGGATCTGAGTTCAAAACCAGCCTAGTCAACAGAGTTTCATGACAACCAGGGCTACACAGAGAAACCTTGTCACAAAAAGAAGGAAAGAAGGAAGGAAGGAAGTGGTCTATAGCTAATCTCAGGAAATGAAAGAATGAATCCCCTTGCTGCTTCCAACTAGGAACTCCATGGAGATTGGAATGAGTTAGTCTCCTCTGCTTGCCTCTCCTCAGATGAAGTTTGTGGTTTTAAGAGAGTTACATTAACAATGGCTAACCCATATGATCTGGGTTATTGTTGGTTTTCACAGGTTCTACCCTATCTTCCTATTGCTGCCTCAGACTCTGTGAAATCCCTGTGATCACAGGCCCCAGTCACCCACCTTCCCCTGCATTGGGCTCAAGATACTTGCAGAAATGCATTTGACCATCTGTGTGATTTTGTGTCTTCTTCCACCAATATTTAGGTCTCAAGGAGGCTGAACACCCGTTGAAGTGTTCCTCCCGAGCTATATTCAGGGTGTGCAGCCAACATTGCATGGCCTGGGCTGCCCCTGGATTTGACCCTGAGTTTGGGGGTTAGGATATCTAGCCTCAGTGCTTCCTCCTACCCTAGCCTTCAGGGGTGAAAATCTGGCCTTGAGTCTCTGCCTTGCTGATGCTCTTCCACTTCGTCTCCCACAGGCACGGACATGGCTGTCTTCTGTCTGCTGTGTGGGAAGCGCTTCCAGGCACAGAGCGCACTCCAGCAGCACATGGAGGTCCACGCAGGTGTACGCAGCTATATCTGCAGTGAGTGCAACCGCACCTTTCCCAGCCACACAGCTCTCAAACGCCACCTTCGTTCACATACAGGTAGGCTGGTCCCAGGGGGCAGGGGGACATTTCTGAAGCTTATATCTGAGACTAACACCCAACTCTATATGCGTCTGGGGGTGGGATGTTCCAGGTTGAGGCATTTTCGGCCTTTCTCTGCTTGAAGCTGGACACAGAAGGGCTCCTATAGAGCATTGAAATGTTGACAATTCCCCCAATTCATCACCCACCCCTGCACCTGTAGACAGTCTGTTCCCAGTCTCTCCGCACATAGAACAGAAAAACATTCATTTAAAAACAACAACCTATACTTCTGAGTTCTACTCTCAGGAACTTCAATTCAACTTCAATTGGTCCAGGGTGGGCTCTGCATCCCAGCACCACTAATAACTATTCCCTAAAGACTCTGATGCAAAGGGTACCACAGTGCATTTTAAGACTAACTCTATTAAAATCCCACCACTTCCTCAATCCATCCAAGAATAGCACTGAAGTCAGCCTATGGCTCTAGAGGGCACATGGAAGTGCTCTTCCTGCCTTCACAACAGAGACAGGAGGCCTCCACTGTGACTTTAATGCTATCTAAGGAAGACAATGAGAGTATTAGAACAACACCATGAGATTGTCCTGCTCAGCCAGTTCACACGATGAAGTGAAAGCAGGGCTATGTGTGAGTCAAGTAGGCAGGGCTTGTTGGTCAGCCCTAGCCTATCCCTGCCACTACTCTCTAGCTTTAGGGGATAGGACACCCAGTGTCAGAGGGCCTTGAAGGAGCCCTTGGCCTTTCCCTAGCAGAGGAATAGATGACCTAATTCCTTTCTTTGCCCTGAAGCAAAGTGAGATCATCTCGTACTGTCCCGGGGTGAAAGACTGCCAGTTTCTGAATTGTATGTCTCTGTGTGTATGTTCCTGATCTTTTTAGGGGAAGGGATGGGATTAAGTCTCTATCTAAGGATGTAGCAGAATACAAATACACAGGCCAACTAGAGAGGACATAAATGCCCTGCATGCTTCACAGAGGTTTGGAAGCATTTCTCTTTCTTAAAAGTCTTTTCATAGCTCAGGGATGGAGTATGTGGCTGCTCCTCACATGGGTGATAGGCTCAAATGAATAAGGAAGTTTTACTCTCAGGGACTGAGCTAGACTGTCCTACCAGTTATAGGCATTCTCACCAAAGATCCTGCCTTGGCTCTACGTTCTGGATAGCATCCTCGTTAGAGGAGCAACAAAGCCATATTATTACCAAATGATGCTTAGGACTGCCTAAGGCTTTCCAATAGAAAGGAGAAGGTCTTAGCAGCTATGGTCCAACAAAAGGAACTAAAGAGAAAGGGATATATGTAGTCGGATGTATGTATGTTTCTGTTCTTCCAACAACTCCCAAATACCCAGCAGCTGCTTCCCAAATAATTGACTCAGAGAGGCATAATAGTATAGTAAATGTTGTGCCAGTAGCTTAAGCATATTACTAACTAGCTCTTATACTTAAATTAACCCATAATTCTTATCTGTGTTTAGCCATGAGGCTTGGTACCTTTTCTCAGTCCAGCATTCTCATCTTGCTTCCTTTGCATCTGGCTGGCAACTATTTCTCTGCTTTTCTTCTTCCCAGAATTATCATAGTCTGGTCACCCTGTCTATTCTTCCTGCCTGGCTACTGACCAATCAGCATTTTATTAAACCAATGCAAATGACAAATCTGTCCAGTGTACAAGAGCACTATCCCATAGCAGGTGTGTGCTCGGTGACTTTCTCTACAGTAGCTGCATAAGGATCTCCCTATAAGATGTATACACCATCCTGTCAATGTCTCCCTCAATGTGTCCCTAAGTTCAGTCTTAAGGAAGATGACTAGCCTCCTTTAGCCACTTCCAGGTATGCCACTGGGTCAGGAGATTTGACTTCACATGACATGATGATTCAGATCATACTGAGTCCACCCAGGATACAACTTACTTTGCCCATGCTACCTTCTCAGATTTCAGTTGCCCCATGTCAGTTCTGCTCTACCCTATGTTAGCCATGCTACAGATCTCCAGCAAAAACAGAGTTTGGGAGACACCCTTGCTTATTCTAGAAACACAGACACGTGTGCCCCTGTGCACACACATTCAAGCACCCATTGATTTTCACACCAGCCTAGCACAGGCTCTGCACATACACCCCCCCCAACACAATGCCTCATTAATATTCTGTTCTTGGCCCATTTGCTGCTGGGGCCGGTGTTTAGCATCAGCAGCTGTGTTTGGTACGTTAGTCCAGCCGTGCTCTTGGCATTGATGGATCCTTGATTCACATGGCTCATCATATAATAAACTCTCAGCTGCGCTGACGGGAGGGGCCAAGAGGAAGGGATCCGAAGAGCCCAGGGGCTGGTGCTCGGGTGGGAAGGATGACACTGGGCTTGGCCAGAGCTAAGGAAGCCGCTAGGTAATGACAGCCTGGGGATGAAAGAGGGTCACAGGTGCCGTGGGCAGGCCAGAGGGGCTCTAATTAGTCTCGTTTGTCCTGCACTTAATGTCAAGCTCATTAACGCTACTACAGAGTTAATCAACATACCACAAATTGGATTTTGACTTCTGTTGTCGGTTTTATGTACATTATGGCTGGCCTGACATGATTAGCTGTCAGGGTAAGGGCTGCAGGTTTGGTGGCCTCTGAGCTATAAAATTTGAGTGGGTGAGGGTGGGCGTGTGTCTTGGAGACTTGTCATCTTATTTTTTTTTCTTTCATTCTCTGAATGTTTTTTATTCTTTCCCTGGGCAGACTCAAGAGAGTTCCTATTTAAACTCATTTAACATGTGATCCACTTCGTAATTAAATTCATAAAAATCTGATCAAACAAACCCCTCTGCTGTTTGTTAAACTCTTAGGGCCCCCATCTGGAAGCACGAGGCACACACAGGCAGCCAGCCCTCCCTCACTGCTGCCCCCTCTTCAGGGAAGGGGGGTCTGGGTGACTGCCGATGTACGTTTTAATTACCAGCTTCAGCTGAAATCTCATGTGGCCCTTGCTTTATTTATTTATTTATATCTTAATGAGGATACTGAATCTTTGATTAAAGTCGTAATCGTTGCCGATTCAGGAAGGAGGGGGAGCTGGATGTCAGACCAGACAGGGCCACGTGTGCAGACACACACACAGAGACTCATACATAGACTCTACACATACACACATACACACACACACACACACACACACACGCACAGACTCATACATAGACTACACACATACACACACAGAAACTCATACATAGACCACACACACACAGACTCATACATAGACTACACACACACACACACACACACACACACACACGACTCATACATAGACTACACACATACATACCCAAACACACACACAAAGACTCATACATAGACTACACACACACACACAGACTCATACATAGACTACAGAGAGAGAGAGAGAGAGATTCATACATAGACTACATACACACATACACAGAGAGAGAGAGAGTCATACATAGACTACACACACTATGGTAGATGCACAGCCAATTAGTACCTGTGGCAGTGAGGGCTAGCTTCTTGGCTTTGACTGGGCTGGAAACAGGTTCTTGGTATAGGTTTGATAGTGAGGGACAAGACTTGGTTTCCCCAGTCCACAGTTCCAGGATTCAGTCCATGTCCAGATCACTGGCCAGCCAGGCTCCTGAGCCAGGACAATGCCCCTTAGATGGTGAGGACTGGATAGAGGGATGGTTCTCTGCACTCTTTGGTGGAACCTCACCTACTGCCCCCCCATGCTTTTTGTATATCTTTCACCCTATGGGAAAGTCAGCCACTGAACCGACCCCAAAAACCACTCCCCACAGAGCCTCAGAAACTGTTCGGAACCATCAGAGGAGGGGAGAATTTATGTGGGTGCAGGGGGCTGCATTCAGGACGAGGGATGTTTGATTATTGGCCCACGGAGGGGAGAAGGCAGAGAGAGTAAAATATCATTTTAAAGAGGAAGTGAAGGCACAGGCATGCGAGTCTATAAGGAGAAGGACAATTTATGCCTGGGCACGAGCAGAGTTTGACATGGGGATAATGAAAAAACGTAGGTCATTGTGGATGACTTAAGCCTTCAGCAGCTGAAGAGAATGTATGAAATGCAGAGGACATTACACGGTTGGCAGCCTCGCACATCTGCAGAGGAACAAGTGAAATACAGTGGCCATTCTTTACCATAAACTGTGGTTGTTGGAGATGCAGCCCAGAGAAATTGTAATTACAGTAACAAGACGAATCAGCGATATTTAAATATTCATGAGCAAAGTCTGGGGTGATCAATCTATCTTCATTGTCTGTGCCTTCACTCCTGCAATAAATAAGTAGCTCAAGTGTTCACCTTTCATCCCCCAAGCTCAACACCTCGGTTACAAAAATGCAAGGTGCTTAACCCCATTCCCCACCCCCTCAGTCCACAGGGATTGAAGAGTCAAGTGTCCCGGGAAAGAATGGTAAGCTAATGGACGTGATTCTAGACTAAGAAGGCACCATTCTTCCTTGTCCAATACCCAGAATTCTTCAAGAGTTGGTTCTGAGTCCCTCTTGGACAAGCACTGAGGTTATAAGGATGGCAAAGACTTTTTGGTGGTCCTGTTAGGTCAGTACAATACAATATGTCATTTGGCCAAGTGACCAGTGTCCAGTCCCTGGGACCAGCCCAGAGCCAAAGTCCCAACCTAGCTACTTCTAGCTACTGACCTTGGGACAGTATTTAAGCAACCCCCTCCCTATTTGTGAGATAAGCAAATCTTTCATGAGATAGTTTCCATGGCCATGTGATAAGATCTCAGCATAGCAGTAAGAATATGGCAAAAATAGATGATTTAGATGGGAAAGAATTCTTTTAAAAATCATGTCTATGAATATAAGACCAAAAGTATTCAATATTCTTCTTTGCGGGGACAGAGAAGGAACTGCACTTAGTCTGCCTGGGGAACTAAAAAGAAGTATCTAAATGGAGGTGATGGATGAGCCGGCTGGGCTTTGAAGGGAAGGAAGCAGAGAGAACTGTTAACTGATGGGGAAGGAGAAGAGCACATGACATTTGGGGGAGCAAAGAAAAGTTCTCCAAATTAGAGGGATATTTTGAGGATGGGGAATCTAGGGCTAAAGTGGCCCTTGGCCCTGAACCGGAGGAAAGGAGAAGTGTAATCAAGGTCTCATGGCTGGCGGTGTTACACCCTCCCTGGACTCTGCTTTCTGCAGGTTGCTGTTCTTTGCTGACCCAAGCAGGCTTTCTTTCCCCGGGATTGGCTGTTATCCCAGTGATGGCTGTGGGCTATAGCAAAATCTGGATATGAACACAGAAACCTCTATTTATGCTGTGGGGACCAGTCAAGTCAAGGCAGGCTCAGGACACCCAATGTACCCTGCTGCCCCTGAAACAGAGGCAGGAAGAAGCAAGGGTCTAACTGAGTCCCTTGTCTTTACAGGTGACCACCCATATGAGTGTGAGTTCTGTGGCAGCTGCTTCCGGGACGAGAGCACACTCAAGAGCCACAAGCGCATCCACACAGGAGAGAAACCCTATGAGTGCAATGGCTGCGGCAAGAAATTCAGCCTCAAGCACCAGCTGGAAACGCACTACAGGGTTCACACAGGTACAGAGGGCCAGGGATGGGCCCCAGGCTAACTCTGGGATCTGGGTAGTGACTGGGAGCAGATGCTTTTCCAGAGGAGCCCAAGTAAACATGGTTCAAGGTTTAACCAGAGTGAAAAGGGTAATGTAGGGGCTGGAGAGATGATGTGGGACTTTAAGAGTCTTTACCCTTCTTCCAAAGGACTAGAGTTTGTTTCCCAGCACCCTCTTCTGGTCTCAGAGGGCGCGTGTGTGCCTGCACACGCGCGCGCGCGCGCACACACACACACACACAAATACTTAGAGAGGGAGAGATAATATGGTGGTCTGAGTACCATGACCCCCTTCTCAAGGCCAAGGCAGGCATTACTAATCAGGTGTGTCATAGATAATAGTAATCAATTGCATGTCTCATGGACCCAGACAGTCCCCTGAAGCAATCACACTGAAAAATCGTCCAGGAGTGCCAGGCAATATGATGTTCACTCCAAATCCTAAATTAAGGTTCAGGTGGCCAGACTGGTGAAAAGTGAAGTTTAGGTGGTTTCTTTCTGTTCCATTAATGAGCAGAGGAAGAATCAGAGGGCGTTAAGCTATGATAAGGGTCAGGAAATTATGACATTGGTTCTGGACTTCTCTGAAAAGAAAGGAGCCGTTGTATTTAATAGGAGAATGTTCCATCCTGTCACAGTGCTTCCACATTCCTTTTATTTATCCACATTATTCGTATAGAATAAATGTGAGCCTCTATTTTCCCCGGGGCGGGGGGGGGTGTCTCAGGACAGACAGATAGACAGGGTTTAGAGATGGAGGCAGTGGAGCCCTAAAGCTGGCCTCTACTTAACTAGAAAACCTATTTCTTCCCCATTTCAAGTTCAATGACATCACCTTGGTTGCTTAAAATGGGCCCCAGTGGGAGTATTGACCGCATAGCAATAGAGCTATGTGTCTTTGGAGAGCTGGCTGTTAAATACCCACCCCCTGCAGTCTGCCAGCTTGGCTGGGAGGGGAGGTGGGGGGGTGGGGGGTGTAGCATTTCCTGGGAGGCTGAGGGTAAAACAGAGCAAAGGAATATGGCCTTTCTGATCAGTGGGGACAGCACCCAGTCCAGAGGAGGGCATGGTGACCTAGCCTGGGAATGGGGTGGGCAACCAGCCTGAGTAGAAGGCGGAGCTGTTTTCAGAACCCCATTTTCTCACCTGAGCTGTTTTTCTTGCTTCTGGCTTAAAGTCACAGGAGGGCATGGGGTGTTCATTGCTGACAACATGAATAGCCCAGGGGATATCCTAGAGTCCCAGGGTTCCCTCAATTCCTTGTTGTGGGATGTGACCTAGTGGGCAGATCATTAAATGCATTGGCAGTGGCTATTGTAAATAGCTGGTCGATAGTTAGATCACTTTGGCTGTTCATTACTTCATTATTTGCCGGGGCCTCAGCACAGAGGAGTATCAATAGCGAGATGGCTGACCAGTTAATTACTGTATTGGAATAAGGTTCCCTTACATCTCCGCTCAGCTGCAGGGGATCTAGTGGGAGACCTGGATAACAGACTAGGGTGTCATTGTCCACTCACTCCTAGGTTCTCTGTACTGTGCCTCCCAAAGCCCTGAAATGGGAGGTGAAGTCCAGGAGAGGTCCTTATAGAGTGTTAGTGGGTAGATGGCCCCAGATGTGTTTGAAGGACTGGGTTCCTTGGGTCTCCCCTACCGCTCCTTACCATGTGCAGCTCTAGAAGGACTCCACCCAGTCTCCTGTTTGTTGTGGATGAGTTTTGCTATGAGGAAGCATCCTGAAGGACTTCAAAGACTTACTATCTCCTTTCACAGGACATGTTTCCTTAATTAGAAGGGAAGCTCCCTGCCTTATGACAAGAGGCCAGAGATCCATGGACTGTAACAGGGGATTTCTGGCCCTATCTGGCCAGAGTTCCAGACCTGCCCATGGCTGCTTCCCCGCCCCCCAATAAAATGACTCAGACGTTTATATTAAGTTCATGCTGTTTGGCCTGTGGCTCAGGCATATTGCTAGCTAGCTCTTTCATCTTAACTCAACCCATTTCCATTAATCTGTCTTGCCACGTGGCCCGTGGCTTACCTATTTCGTTACACCATCACATCTCTCCCTAACTCCACCCGCTTTCTCGTACTATGTTCCAATTTCCCCGCCTACTTTTTCTACAGTGTCTGCCATGGCCAAAACAGTCCTTTCTTCACAGCATATCCTACATCACTGGACAGTTACTAGCTACTAGTTACTAGACACATTCGCTTATTTACAATAGTTACAAAATGAAATAGAAGTACAGCACCTTAATAACCATACCAATAGCCCTGTGTGATCAGTAGCTGCCATACTGGATGGTCCAGCCATTGTAGTGGGAAGTTCTGTTGGAGACCCCAAGGCCTGAAGGATGGACATTCTGCAAACATTCTCCTGCCCCTTCTCATCTCCTCCACAGGTGAGAAGCCCTTTGAGTGCAAACTCTGCCACCAGCGCTCCCGAGACTACTCGGCCATGATCAAGCACCTGAGAACGCACAATGGCGCCTCACCCTACCAGTGCACCATCTGCACGGAGTACTGCCCCAGCCTTTCCTCCATGCAGAAGCACATGAAGGGCCACAAGCCGGAGGAAATCCCACCTGACTGGAGGATAGAGAAGACGTACCTTTACCTGTGTTATGTGTGAAGGGGGACACCCCACACACGGTAGAGCGGTGGCGGGAGCCCACGAAAACAAGCTGGAGCAAGATAAAGTGGAAAGACTATGTGTAGAAAAGAAAAGGGAAATAGGAAAGAAAAAGAGAAAGAAGGGGAAGGAAACCTGGTAGTTACTTGGCCTTGGATTCCTTCTGGGATTCAGGTGATGGGGCTGCCACACTGCTGCCCCTTCCCTGGGGTCTCTGCCCTCTGTTGGGTGGGTGGAATGGTTTTGCTCATTCATACAGTGACATATTTTTCTCCTCCCCACAACCTAGACCTTCCCTTTGTGTCCAGAAATGGAGACTAGAAAGCAAGTGTGAGGCCCTCTGGTCAACCACTGCCTCTGGCCTCCTCACCCCTTTCTTCCTCTCCTCTGAAGAGGGCGGGAGGGTGGGGAGGAGAGAGGAGGCAGTGAGGGGTGATGTCTCTGGGTGATGTTCCGAGTGGCAGTCTGGGGGCAGACTGGGAAAGGAAAGCCTTTCTGCTCTGCCCAGGCATACCTGGTGCCTGCCCCTCATGGTCTCCAAGAACCTTGTGGCTCTTCTCACCCTTGCACTTGCTTGATGGCTGCTCTCTGGTCACAAGGGGCTCTCACCCTGTGTGGATCTAGACTGTATCTTCCTTAGGTCCCTCCTGGGGAAGCTATGTCGGATTCCAAAGCCTTTTCCTTCTTTCCTTCTTTCCTTCTTTCCTTCCTTCCTTCCCTCCCTCCCTCCCTCCCTCCCTTCCTTCCTTCCCTTAGCTTTTAGAGAACACAGAACAAAATAAATCTGCACTGTACCCTAGCCGAACCCCCTCATAAGCGAGATTCCTAGTGATCTGCTTTCTGCTTGCGAAAAAGGAAACCAAACAAAAACCAACTAAATATATTCCATCCCACCATCCAAACAAGCACACATTGCTGCAACCTCACTTCAGCCCCAAGGGGAAGGAATACCATCATCCTATTGAAAGGTTCCATTGCCCAGGACTGGATGCTCTCCTGCAGGTGAACTTTACCTGCTGGTGGGAATGGGTGCCCTGTCTGAGCAGAGTGGGAGGGTTAGCCATAAGGAAAAATTGCTATTACACTGAGAATCTTTTAACCCCAGATCTGAAGATTAGCACCGAATTCCTGGCTCTGGTCCCCTGAGCCCCCAGGGAGCAGGGAGGAGGAGCTGATGGCCTCTTATTGCATTTGCTTTTAGCACATTGTACTTGAATTACCTCAGTTTTTATTTTTTTGTGACCTCATGAGCTTTTCGTTTCCCTGTCTCTTTTATGCCCCTTTGGTTTGTGGGAGGGGGTGGCTATTGGGGTAACAGGGAGGGTGTACTTTTCTGTTCTAGTGTAAGCTAATAGTTGACTTTGAATCTGACCTGGTAGAGGCCCTCCCCTTCTCTGGCTGGAAACTGTCAGGAAAAGTGGACCACTCAGGATCTGAACGGAAGGCCAGGAGGGCTGAGGAGTGGGTGGCAATGGAGAGAATGACAGTTGGGTGGGTTCTCACAGCCCCTAGAGTGTGTGTCACTTAAGAGTCACTCTTGGCACCTTCCAGGGCTCAGACCATCAGTGCTCAGCTTTAGTTCAGCCTGAAACACTTCAGAGAAAAGTCCCACTCATCCTAGAATTATCTGGGCTGTTCAGGCTTGAGGGGAGCCTGTTATGAAGTTCTATCCAACCATGTGGTCCCTCCATGTGCTGTTACCACTGTATATTTTCATGGCTGGTGTGTATGTGAGGGGCGGACCGGCCTGGTTTTGTTGTGCTGGGTGGGGTGTTGTTTTTCTAAAAGCTACCTCTTCTGTTGGTCCAGTCTTTGGTTCTTCCTCCCACCCTCCAGCCTCCCCACCCTGAATTTTGGAAAGCACATTTGCAATAATCCCTTTTGCTTGGGGGATGGACCCTCCCTTTCATTTCGTGCTTTGTGTATAAGATAATTGTTGTTTTTCTCCTCTTCTTTCTCGGAGAGAGTGTAGCTGTTTTGATCTTAGGTTTTGTAAAGTGGCTTAAGGGAAGCCATTGGCAGGGACTAAGAGCCGGCCGTGAGGAGTAACAGAAAGTCCAAGGGACGGGTGCTGCTGTAACCATTCTCTGTCTCTAGGCCAGGCCCCCACCCCTCCTGTCCTCCCCTTCAACTCCACCCACTGTATCTGAAGGCCTTAAACATTGTGTGTTGGGAGGATGTGGGCTGGGGGTGCTCGCCTCTCCGGGGTGAACTTCAGATGGTAACGTTCAGAAGGCGCTGCTTGGGAACTGTAGCTAGTGATGACTTAGTGCATTGGGAAAGTAGAAGGTGTAAACTTGAAATACGTGACCAGGATAGTCATCATGTTTATAATGTGAAAAGAGAATCTTTTTAGGGAAGAGCCGTCTTTAAAAATCATTGTGCACTATGGCTTCCTCCCTCAGTCCAGGGAATAAAGCAAGATCTGTTGACATGCAGGGGCTCTGTGAATCCCAGAAGACAGCATCTTAGCCGTAAGGTGTCATTCAAAATTGATGGCAAAGGGAAAAATATCCAACTCTTTCATAGAATTGACCGGTCCCTTGCTTCCAGCCCTCCCCCCTTTAGCCTGCTCCTCCCTGGTGCCCAGTCATAAAAGTTTGAGAGGGCTGAGTAGATCTTTGCAAATTGTAATATTTTTGTAGTATTTGTTAGCTCCTTCCGTTCTGCAGGACTTTGCTCTTGCTGTTTGTAATGTGAATAGAGGGAAAAAAAGATTTAAAAAAAAAAAAAAAGAAAAAGCTCACTGCCATCAACAGCAAAATTTCCCTTTGTATGTATGACATGTGCGTGCGTGCATGCGTGTGTGTTGCTGTGTTGTGTGTTGCTGTGTAATGCTGTGTTGTCTATGCTGCTGTCTGTCTCAGTGTTGGATGGTACTCATTCAGCACCTACCTGCCCCATCTGTCCCTGAGGGTTCTGGGGATGCTAGGACAGCTTACAAGGGACACTTTCCTTTGCAGTCCAGACCCCAAGATGTTCCAATATGCCTCTCCCTCAACTTCCCACTCACACAGAGGAAATGATTTTAAAGAGCCCTTTCTGCTGGGCTTGATGGCCACTGGGCAGGTCGGGAGCTGTCGGGAAGCCTTCTAGAGCACATAGCGCTGGGGAGGCTCGAAGATTGGAGGCACCCTCTTTCCCGGGGAAGCTGGAACTAGATTTATTCCACTCATCTTGGAAACTTCTGCCTTTGGCCCTGTTCTTACAGAAGCCCGGCTTGCTTCTACTGCCTTATCTGGCTCTGTGACCTTCTCCTGCCTCATAAATCCAAGCTGCTTTCTGTTTCCTCCCCATGCCCAGCTTCTAGGAATGAATCCCTTACTGCTTTTGGTGACATTGTCCCTTTCCTTGGTGCCCCCCAAACTCCTTTGCTCATTTAAAGCATTAAAATTCTACGTGTATATGGAATAGACAAATATATATATAAATATATATAAAGAGAGATATAGCAAGAGAGATATAAAATAGAAAACGTCTTTGCTGCTTGGCTGCTTTACATGAAGAAGAGGAAGGCAGATCTGGGGTACAAGGGTGGGTCGGAAGGCTGGGGGAACTCAGTGATGCAGTACAATCCAGGGATGCCACACGGGCGTATTTAAATCTCTGTGCCTGAACAGTTTTTTTCATGTTGAGAAAAAAAAAATTGCTGCAAATTTTTACAAGTGTATGGTACACTTCCAGATTCAATGGGTGTGACCAGGATGACAGGGCCAGGGTCCCTTCTTAGAGGAGAACAAACAGGAAGCACTTTTGGTCTTGGGCCGTGGTGGGAAAAGTGGGTAGACTTTTGGCCAATCCCCTGGCAAACCAGACTAGGGTGGACACTGGGGACAGAGATGTGTGAGCCAAGTGGATAAAGAGCTGGGGTTCTGTTGTTTATTTTTCCTTCTGCTTGTCTTGTTACCCTCATCCGGTCTCCTCCTCTCCTGGAACTTCCGGCTTGGCTCCTGGGGCTGCACTTACCTGGAGATGCCCTGTAGGAAGATTAACAGCAAAACTAGTGTATGTGTGGTGGGGGAGGGGGTACCCAAAAGGAGGGTGCAGGACAAACAGAATAGATGGGATCAGGGGAAAGGCTGAGGAAAAGGAGGAAAAGCCCCAGCAAGCCTGCCTGCCAGCAGCTCTGAGTCCTCGGCTCCTGGGTGGCCCACTTTGCAGACAGGGTCCCACCTCCCCACGTGTATCATAGTATTTGTTCACATAGTGTTATGCATGAATCCTTGTAAGGTGAAGAACCGCCATGATGCACCATGCCATCGCCCTATATATAAAGATAAAAAAATTATATATATATATATATATGTATGTAAGTTAAAGCACTGAGGGCCCTGTGGCCCCGCTGGACCAAGCAAACTAAGCCTTTTGGTTTGGGTGTTGCGTTTTGTTCTTTTTTTTTTTTTTTTTTTTTCTTTTTTTTTTTGTCTGATGTTTGTGTGAGCACAAGTGCCAGTCCAATTGCTTTGTATCACAGAATAGTGTTTTTAATTCATCAATGTTCTAGTTAATGTCTACCTCAGCGCCTCCTCTTAGCCTAATTCTAGGAGGTCGCCCAATTTTGTTTCTTCAATTTTATTGGTTCTTTTTGTTGTTGTACAAATCAATCTCCCACCCTTGTCTCTTTCTCCTGCCAGCTCGCACTCGGCTCCCATCCTCGTCTCATCCTCACCCACCTGGTCTTCCCACAGGATCCCCCACACACACCTCCCGTTGGCCCATCTCTCCCTCCCCATACCTCACTTCCCTCCAGTCCAGATTGCCAGTTCTTTCTGTCCACTCAAAGTATGCTCCCAGTTGCCGCTTATCCACACCTGCCTTCATTTCGTGTAGATTGATGCGTTTCTTTGTAACTTTGGTGTTTCTGACAAGGTTTAAAAAAAAAAAAAAAAGAAGAAGAAAAAAAAAATGAATTTCCTGCTGCAGGTTTTTTTCTCCATGTGTCACTAAGTGAAGTTTGTGCCTTCTATAGCAAAGAGAATATTTTTTACATCCTACTAACAGTAGATTTTTTTGTAGTGAACATTTTTTGTATTTTTATTTATAAGTCTCATAAGAAAAATAGCGATGTTCAGTTGTATACCTTGAATCTGCAGTTAGAAGAGAATAAAGTTAATTCAGTTGTCTCTGGCTCCCAGTGTCCTTTTTTAAAATGTGGCTTTTTTTTTTTTTTTTTTTTCTGATTTGGGTGGGAATTCGCTGGAGGAACTGGGGGTCTCTGCCTGGAGAGGAAGAGAAAGCTATGTGTTAATATTGAGTCTTGATTTCTTTCCCATTATTATGAACTGGCGTGTCTGTGCACCTGCCATGGTACACACATATGGAAGTCAGGACATCTTCTAAAAGTCTGCTCTTTCCTTACACCAGTTAGGGCCTGGGGATCACACTCAAACCCTTGGCAAGTGGTAAATTCCTTTGCCACTGAAGCAACCCCTCAGCCTTTTTACATGACACTCTAATGCTACATTTACATACCTAGGGATCCGACACAGGCCATCAGACCTGGCAGTGAGTTGTGTAATAGGTTCTGGCCCTGTCTCTTGGGCCTAGCCTCAAGGTTCAAACCCACAGCCCCACAGAAACCCACAGATGCTTACGTTAATTTTCTGCTGATTGGCCTAGGGCCCAGGCATATTGCTAGCTAGCTCTTGCTCTTAAACTAACCCATGTTCAGCCATGCAGCTCGGTAACTTTTCTCAGAGCAGCATTTCAGCTTCTTTCTTCTGCTTCTCTCGCTGCCTGGCGTCTTGTCTCTGCTCTGAAATGTTCCCAAGTTTTCTTAGCCTGGTAGCCCCGCCCACACTTCCTGTCTACCTTTGGCCAATCAGCTTTTATTAAACCCATAGGTGGGAAAAATATTTACAACATACCATAATCCCACTATAGTGAGTACACTGTACCATTTTACTGGCTCCCATTCTTGTCTTAAATTTTTTTTGTTACATCTTACTTATTGTGTGTCTGTATACACACATGCCAAGCACATGTGTAGAAGAGGTCTTAAAAGAAGATACTTTTAAAAGGTTGAAGATTTATTTTGTGTATGAGTGTTTTGTCTGTCTGAATGTATATGCACCATATGTGTGCCTGATACCCTATGAGGTAAGGAGGCAGCCTCAGATCCTCTGAATCCAGGGTTAGAAATGGTTGAAAGCCATCATGTGGGTGCTGGGAATTGAACCTGGGTTCTCAGCAAGAGCAATAAGTGCTCTTAACCTCTTAGCCGTTTGTCCATCCCAGAATGCAGCTTTTGGGAGTCAATTCTCTGTTTACCTTGTGAGTTTCGGAGTCTGAACTCTTGGCCACCAGGCAACTGGCTCTCCTACAGGCCCAACAGCCTTGCTTTTGGAAGGGTGGGTTCAAGAAACACTGGGAATTCAGGAAGCGGCACTCTTGGAGTTCTGAAGTGTATGGTAACACTCAGGATCACAAACTGGTACTTGGTGATCAAACCTCATCAAAGATCAGATACCAAAGCAGGTTGCTTTTCCCAAGCTCCAGAGGTAGGATCCCCTATTTTCCTCAACGGTAAGTACACTTCAGAATTGCCTCAACAAGAAGCTTCCACCCAGTTGAAGGTCTTCAGCTCTGTTCTGTGACAGCCAAGAAGTGTTGCAATGCT
This sequence comes from Sigmodon hispidus, assembly GCA_004025045.1. Lineage (NCBI taxonomy): Eukaryota > Metazoa > Chordata > Mammalia > Rodentia > Cricetidae > Sigmodon > Sigmodon hispidus. The sequence continues at coordinate 50,914 of PVIH01001228.1, forward strand.
GGAGGTTTTGCTCAGTACCTTTCTGACCTGTGCAAAGCCTGAAATTCCATTCCTTTCTCTGCTGTGGGCAGATGCACCGCCCAGCTCATCTTCAGCCCCACACCCAGTTCTGCTTAGCATCTCAGCCCTTTTCCTCCAGCATCATCCACCTTCCCACTGAGACCCAGCTGGGACTCAGATCATGGCCATCACAATGGGTCACTGCAGCAGTGACCTGGTTCACAACTGACTTTGAGTCACCAGCCCGTGTCCCTGCACTACCCCCCCATACCGTGTGTGTGTGTGTGTGTGTGTGTGTGTGTGTGTGTGTGTGTGTGTGTGTGTGTTCCAGTTCCTATCCTCCCAGGTCCTGCCTGAGTCTGGTTGGGGTTATTGACCTTAAATCACACTAACTCTAAGCCTCCCAGGAGAAGGCTCGCCCAGGACAGGCACCCCTCCATCCTCTGCTCGGTTCTGCCTTCCTTCCCCTCTGCCTTCACCTTCCACCAAGGTTTGCCTCTCACTTTTTCACTCCTTCCTTTTCTCCCCATCCTTCACTCTCTCATTTCTGGGAGAAGATTTCTTTTGCCCTGTACCTCAGTCCCATGTCATGGTTTCCTCCTCTAGGAAAAGAGTCTTTGGCCAAAGATGTGTATGTTCTGATTGAGATTTGCTCCCCTCAACCCTTGCCCCTCTTGGCCAACCCCCCCTCCCCCTGCACCCCGCCCCTCCCTCAGGCCTCAGCTTTCTCTTGACAGATGGGAGGGCAGTGGGCACTCCCTCTTTAAAACAACATTTAATCGCCCGTTTTCTGTTCTTGGACATCAAAGCTGGGGCTTAGGCGCAGCACTGGGGTCCTGGCGGGCGCGGGCTCTGGGGGAGAGGAGGTGAGTGAATAGGGCCCGGTTCAATGGGCTTTGTGTGACTGCCGGGGTCTGCCTGCTTTACATGCTCTTTGACCCAGATATGATCTCATGGAGAGAAAGGGGCCCGGCCAGGCCAGCCTGAGAACGCTCCGCTCCGCTCCTCCGAGGCCTGCTGCATCCCCTCCTCCCTCCCTGGGCAGCGGGCCACAGCTGCCCTCTGCCCCAGCCCGCAGCATGGGCAACCCCCTCCAGGGCAGGCCTCACCCGGGGTGGGGGTGGGGTGGGGCACGAGGCTGAGGTCAGAATAGGGGACAGGCAGCTGGGCTGGAAAGATACAAACCCAGCTTGGGTGGATAGGGATCTTCGCATTTGTGTTCTCGGGGGTGGTTGACTGGAAGTCACACATACACACACACACACACACTGTCACTACTGCCTAGTTCTGCTACATCCTTGATGAGTCTCTTTCCAGTGGCAATGGGTGTCCCCCAGGGATCAGAGCTGAAGCCCATAGCTAACAGAAGCCTGCAGAGGACCCTGCAGGTAAAACAAAAAGAGCAAATACAAGGACTTCTCCATCCAGTCAGCACCCACCTTTGCTCCTGGATCTCCACAGCCATGTCCTTCCCACTTGGCTGCCCCAGTGCCCCGTGGCCCTAGAATCCGGAAGGGGAGGAGAATGCACATGCCTACCCATGTTTTCTTCATCTCCCCTCTCTTCCATCCTGTACTCGGCCTACAGTGGACGTACACCCTTCCCCCATACAAATATCATTTTTGAAGAGTCCCTGATGGTTCTTCCTTACTCCTAGGACAGGGTCCAAGCCTCCCAGTGAGGCCCACAGTGGCAGTCCCTGCCTGGCACCCCAGTCTGCCCTCCGGACCCACCCCCACCTGGCTATAGTCAGCTTGACCCTCAGGATAGTTTCACGGTCTCGTGCCATGCGGCCTTTGCTGTGCTACCTCACTGGCTGAAAACAGCACAGAGCAACCCCCCTGCTCCTTCCTACCTGTTCCTTTCCGCCTCCCCAGGTTCTTCTTTCCCTCAAACATGGCCATCCTCAGAAAGCTCCCTAGCTGCCTGAGGCAGAATTAGGTGCCCAGTTATGCAGACCCACCCCATCATTTGTCATGGCGCATTACGGTCCTCTAAGCTCTCTGTTGCCCGCATCTTCAACTTCCTTGAGGTTAGGAACTATGTGTTCTGTATCTTGGTGTTCCTGGAGCCTAACACTGCACTTGGCTGGTGCTCAATAAATCTCTGTTGAATACATGGGCAGGAAAAAGATGGAGGGAAGAAGAGACAATTCGCCCTCTGGAACTGAGGATGCAGATGTCAAGGCTAAGGGAAATGAATTGCATGGGAAGAAGCCCCTCACGTGCCCATCGAGGCACATGGCCATGACATCAAGGACCAGTATACTTGCTAGGCTCAGTGTGGGTCCCTGCTTTCCTGCTCTTGGGCCTGTATTAGTTCCTAAAGCCAGGTAGAAGAACGTAAGAAGGTGTGGCGAACTCAAGACAGTGCCATTTTATAGCTGAGGACTACCTGGCTTGTCCAGGGTGGGCATGTTCTCGTGCAGACACCTGCTCTTTGCTCCATGGAAGGCCGCAGCTCTGCCTGATTCCAGGCACAGAACAGAAGCTCTCCCCATTTCCAGCTCTAGCCACTCCCCCAACCCAGAGTGCTGACTCCCCTGGGCTGCTGTTTTTGCACCCCAGGGGGTGCCTCAGTGAAACTGAACTTCCTCTTTTAAACCTGACTCTGCAGCCTCGCAGCCCCCCCGCAGGGCTAATTACCCTGTAGTTCCAAACTGATTGCTGTACACTAAGCTTAAGCCCTCCTTTATTTATTTACTGACTACATTAATAGCAAAGGCAAGCGCCTTTCAGGGGCTCCTGACTGTACACGGCAGTTCCCCGCTGTCCTGCTTCTCTAGGCCTGACATAGAGCTCCCAAACTCACCACCCTAACCCAGCCCCTAGGCCAGACTACATCGAGAAACCGTAGTTTGGTCCACACCCTACTCCTGATGCGCTGGGCTCCTTCTATGTCTGATTCTTGGGCAGTGGAGAAAGAGCCAGAGCTCACCTCCTGGATCGGTGAGTGAGACAGGGGTGGGGCACCTTTCATTTACAGGACATGTAATAAATATGCTTCCTTTCAGTCTCACAGTTCTTGTGAAGAGGCACTGACCTCTTTTATAGGGGAATAAACATAGGGCTATGACACTTTTTTTTTTTTTCTTTTTCCAGTGTGTCCTGTTAAGGGCGTGGCCTCCTCTCTATCCTCACTCTCTCAGGGTTGACAATCTTTCTTCTGTTGCCTGTTCCCACAGCACCCAGCCCTTGTCACCAGGAAGGAATTCCTCCACATATTGAATCAAACCCCACAGACTCTCAGCATTTGCTGCTCCATTCATGCACTTGGCCAGAATTTGCTGGAAACCAGGAAACATTCCCACGAGACATTCCAGGGCAGCCTGAGTCAGGTCTCACTACCCTGCCGACCCACATGCCCTCGGAAGTGATTTAAAGACAACCAGCTTCAGTACCTGTGACACGGCGCTTTGCCCCTTTCCTGTTCCGTGGCTCAGAGAGCCCACAGAGGGCCCACAGTCACTGTTAGCTCCTCTGATGCCTCAAGTCTTCAAGGCCATACTGGGTCCCAGCCATTAGATGCAGTGGTATTCTGAAGAGCAGAATGGTCCCAACAGGACCTATAGAAATGAACAGCAAGCCTTCATTTTGATTCAGACTAGCTTGGTGGCTGTCACACTGGGCACCTCTGAGGAAAAGGAACAGTTGGAGGTTGGCAAGAAGAATCTGGGATTTAGAGTCAAAAAGACCCTGTGTTTCAAGCCAGCTCTGCCATGCACTGAATGGCTCTGATTGCATATGAAGACTGTCCAAGGTTCCCTCTCTAACTGTGAGATGGGGCTAGTTTTAGCCCATCTTTTTATGTCAACTGGAGTAAGACACCCAGATCAGCTTTCTAAGGACAGCTATGACAATGTAAGCTATAAGGGTACAGGGAAGACACAGGCTGGCCTGGAAGGGGAGCTGGAGGCCTGTGTCCCTTCTGGTGCTGCATGGCCTAAAACCCATCACGCCTGGCTAGAAGCATAACTAGGACTCTGTCTCCCCCTAGTGGATAGTGCCTGAAGTTGTTTCTACTGCTCAGGCAATCTGGAACATATCTAAGATATTGATCTGTTCTGGTTTCTATGGGTCCCTTAGTATATAGGCCACAAGGAGGAAGGATGAGTGAGCAGGAACTATAATTCACACTCATGCCAAGTAAGGGACATTTCTTAGTGAAGAAAGGTCAGAGGGATCTTCCTGGAAGTCATCCTGAGCCCCATTGACCTCTTGGCCACTTGGATTCCACTCTCCCCATGCCTCAAACATGAGTTCACATTTAACCCTCACCTCACACTGAAGGGAAGACCAGACTCACGTAGACTTCAGCTCCTTAAAGCTTTTCTACCAAGAAAGACCCAGGCAACCCAACAGAACTGAGCACCCCCAGGTTAGCTGATCAGAAATGACGACAGGAGACCTATGTCCTGTGTTCCAGAACCTCCAGAAAACCTAGAATAAAAATGGAGTCTCTGCTGCCTTGACAGACCTGTCCTTCCAGAGCAGTGGGTAAGTCTAGTTCATCACCCCACCCTTACCCTGCCCAGCTCTGGCTGGACAGACATAACAGTGTCTCTCCCTTACTTGGATACCTGGGTCCTCAGATGACAGGCCATCATGCCTCTCTCCCTTTGTCCCTTGGCACCTCTGGCCACCTCAAATTTTTGCACTCGAGTGGGTTAGGAGATACCTCCAACAGTGCATTTCTAGCATTCTAAGGCTCTGGTTAGCTCTACACAACCTCAGAGAAAATCACTGCCTCCGTGTCACCTGTTAGCTTTTTTCTCCCTTTTCTTTTAAAACAGCAATTGGATTTTAAACTCCCTACCTGAATGGGGAGACGGTGCCTTCAGATACAGTGAGCTCCTAGTGACACCAGGTGGACAGAGAAGGCAATGTACAGGTGGCTGTCAGGCCAGTGAGAGCGCCCTCTCTAACCAGTAGCCTCTTGGGAAGGAAGGTGGGCACTCTGGACCTCCCAAGCCTGACCAAGAGACGCTGACCCAGCCCTCCTAGCTATTAGCCTCCCTGCTCCACCCCCATCTCACACACCAGCACTTGATCTCCCCTTTAATTCGCTACAGAACAGCTGAGACCAGGCTGGCTGTCTAAGTTAGATTTCTCTGGTCCCAAGGAAAATAAAAAACAAGAAGCAGGAGAACAGCATAGCATGATGGTTCACATGATGGTTCACACGTCCCAGAAGGTCCCAATACTCCTCCCCACAGGTCCCCAGGTTCTATCTGCCTTCAGGGACCTGAGGCTACCATTAATTCCCACCATGGATGAATTCTACAAGGGAGGCTCCCTGGTTGCTGTGGGATCCCTGGGTACAGGATGTGAGGCAGGTGAGGTGTCTGTGCCCTGTCCAAGGTCAACTCTTCCTCTTGGGCTTTGCATCCTTTCCTGTCTTCCTAAGGTCTTGGCTTGTGGGCTTCACTCTGGGGCACCCACTCTCCTCCACCCATTGATTCCCATAACTACGTAAACCTGTTTTTCTGCAGGTTAGGACCAAGGATCAGTTAGTTTTCTTATATCTAAGAAAACCAAAATATCAGGATTTTCTGATTTTTTTCTTCTTCTTGGGAAGTTGTTAGATCCTGAGAATTCATGCCTTAATGGCAGCAGCTACACACATAATTAGTATAGGGAAACCTATACTAATCCCAGGTTTCCCCACTTTACTTGTACCCGTGCAGGCTAGCTCTGTGCTGGGCTTGGCCTGCCTTTCTTGTTATTCTACACTAAGTACATAAATAAATCAATATAAAAAATTATACAAAATAACAGGGTTTACTGGGACAGTTATACATTTGTGTATTACAGATTGTGTTAGTTACTTTTCTTGCTCTGACAAACTGCCCAACAAAAGCAACTTTGAACAAAAAGGAAAGGTTTTTGTTGGCTCACAGTTTGATTGGCTCACAGTTTGATTGGCTCACAGTTTGATTGGCTAACATTTTGATTGGCTCACAGTTTGATTGGCTCACAGTTTGATTGGCTCACAGTTTGAGGATGCGGTCCATCATGGTGAGGAAGTCTGGGTTGCAGGCACTTGAGACCGATGACCACATGACAGCTGTCATCAAGAAGCAGAGGCAGATAAATAAGTCACTCAACTTGCCACCTTCTTTTTACTCAGTCAGGGGCTCCCACCCCATGAGACAGTGCTGCCTGTATTCAGTTTGAGGCTTCCCTGCTCAGCTAAACCCTTGTGAAAACACCTCATAGGCACATACTGGGAGGTGTGTTGCCATGGTGATTCCAAAGCTCATTAAGCTGACAATAAAGATTTAAACATCATGTCCTTTGATCATACCATTCATCCCATTACCTTCTCTTGTTTTATGTCTTTGTTGGAAGCATTTTAAAATGAAAACTTTCAACAATACTCAAAAGCTAAAAGAATAAAATAACAAACACTTCAAAAAAATCATCTAGATTCAAAATTACAAAGACATTATCAACCTCATTTCATTTTTCTGTTTCTGTCATTTCTTTGTTCTGTATGTGTATACATGTATTTAACACCCCAGTCACCATGTCATTTTGCTTCTATGTACTCTATATATTCATTTTTTAGAATGAGTTTTCACCTGGACATGATGGCACATGCCTTTCATCTCAGCACTGGGGAAGCAGAGGCAAATGGATCTCTGAGTTCAAGGTCAGCCTGGTTGATATGGTGAGTTTTACAGCCATAAAATGAGTCTCTGTTTGAAAGAAGGAGAAACAAAAGCTTTCTTCTATAATTGCGATGTTGCTCGGGAGATTTTAAAGATTAGGAAAGAGGGGCTAAAGCGATGGATGAGAGCACTGACCAGAGAATCTGGGTGTAACTCTCAGTGTCTACACGGCAACCTACAACTGTCTGTAACTCTAGTTCCAGGTGATCTGATGCCCTCTTCTGGCCTTTGTGGGAACTTCATACACACAGTATATTTTCATAAATGCAGACAAATATTCATAAAAGAAATATAACTAGATTTTTTTTAAAAAAAAAAAAAGATTAGGAAAGACTTTTTAATAGCATTACCCAGACTCTGTTCAGATTTTCATGGTTGTCTTAAAAATAACTTTGTGAAGTTGATTTGTTCCACAAGGCCTACACATTGCATTGCTTTGTATTTGTCTTGAAGTCTTGTTTCTCCAGCTGCTGACTTGCTAAGGACAGGGGAGACTATAAAAGCCTGCATCAGGGCTGGGTTATGGGAACGTAATCTTGGGAGATCATGTGGAATGCAGTCATCTGGTTGACCCGGCTTTAGGTCACGGAGTGGGGACTACTGGCCTCTGTGAGACACTTAGAAGCTTTGGAATAAATAGCGGTCTAGCTCCCTTTATGGCGCCACTGAGGCAACAGCCAAGAGTGACCTCACAGAACAGCTAATTGCATCTCTTGTCTCAGTCCTTTGGCTAGCTTCTCCCAGATGGCCAGAACATCTGTACAATCCTCCCACTTGTTTACAAATGTGCCTCTTTATCTTGCATGCTTTGGAGTTTGCTGGGAGAGGATCAGTCTCCGTGAGCCACTTACTATGGTTCCCAGACCAGCTGTCCATCAAAGCTCATGGTTCAAGACACACCAGAACACATTTTTTAATGTTTCTGCATTAATTTCTTTTCTCACTTCTGTCACGAAATACCAGAAAAAGCAACTCAAGGAAGAAGGTTATTTGGACTTGAGAGTTTTCAGGGATAGGACTTTATGGTGGGGAAGCCATGGAGGCAGAAAGATGGACACATTGTATCTACAGTCAGGAAGCAGAGAGGGATGAACGAGGTACTCTGCTCACTTTTCAGTCCGTCTGGGACTCAGTCAGAATAGGGCTGCTGCTTCCAGGATGGGCTTCCTTCCCAGACAAACATTTCTGGAAACATCCTCACAGATACACTTAGAGACATGTTTACCTGGAAATTTTAAATGCATCTGAGTTGATGATGAAAAACAATTGTCACAGAGAGGTTGAATTCTTCTGTGACCTGCCCTGCTGACCCTGTCCTAAATTAACTATTGAGAAGGCAAACAAATAACTTGGGCATGCAGAGTTGCCTGAGGACCGTATTTTCTGTATCTCTTGTGGCTATCTTGGGTCTCTTGGGCTCAGGACATAGGAATTTCCTAATAGGTGTACTAAAATGACAAGGTGAGAAACGAGATCAAAGGTCTAGAGGGCAGAGTGACCAGGAGAGTAGAAGAGAAGCAAGACGATGCTGTGCTGAAAAAAAGATACTGCCACATGGTAGAGTGTAGATTAAAAAAAAAATGGGTTAATTTAAAATGTAAGAGCTAGTTAGTAACAAGCCTAAGCTATTGGCCAATTATTTATAATTAATAAGTCTCTTTGTGGCTATTTGGGAGGTGGCCAGCAGGATGGAAGCCCCTGCCTACATGTTGATTTCACATTTTTCAAAAGTTTCAGTGTGATGTGCTCAGGTGTGAGCTTCCTTAGTTGGAGTCTGGCTGAGTTTCCTGGATCTGTGGGTTGTTTGTCTGTCTCACCAAATCTTAGGAACTTTGATATTTTTGCCTTGTGTTTTCTGTTTCCCTCCTCCTTTACAGGGAGTCTGTTTCTAAGTATAATACCCACTTCTGCATTCCCATAGGTTACTGACACTCTGCTCATTATACTTTGGTGTAATTTTTCTCTCTTCACTGATTGGATGGTTTTTTTCTTATTAATCCTTTTAGCGCACTGTATCACATTGTATACATGATCGCTGTAATTTGCTCACAATATTCACCCCCCTTTTCTTTCTGTTGTTTCCCCTCTTCTTTCTATATTTATATTGCATATACCACGCATATTTAATATACCTAACATACATACTTAAATCTAGATTTCATATGAGTGAAAAAATGTAATATTTTCTCTTCCCCCATTGTGCTTTCTTGCTCTGTCTTCATCTCCCTGCATTTTACTTTCACTCTGCACACCCCCTTTCCACTCTGAAATCACATGTAGTATAAAGTCTAGATTCCGTGTATGAGAGAAAGCAGCATATTTATCTTTTTGAGTCTGACTTATTGGCTAAATATGGTGATCTTTACTCCCCTTTCTCACCAAAGGGCATCATTTCTGTCTTTAGTATAACTGAGTAAAATCCATAGCTGCATATTTCACATTTTTAATCCTTCTGATTGGATAATTTCTATATCTCTGTTTCCAAGTTTATGGATTCTTATTTTTGAAATCTCAGCCTGCTGTTAATGCCATATTGCAAACTCTTCATTTCAGACATTGAGTTTTCATTCCTTATCTCCTTGAAAATAAAATTTAAAAATCCTTTTTCTGTCAAGATTTTTGTGTGTGTCTCATTAAAACCACCTTTGCTTTAACACATTGAACACATTCATAATAGCTCTAAAGCCCTGGTCCATTAATTTTAGCATCTAAAGTCTGTTTCCATTGACATCTTGTCATTTTACAGACAACATTTCCTGATATATTTAGCATTTTTTTCCTGGAGTCTAGGAATTTGCCAGCGATATAGCGTAAGAAGTCTTGGCTGTGCTATTAACCCACTAGGTGTAATAACCTCTTTCACTTCCCAAGTCATTTTTGGGTCAGTGTTTTCATTAGAACAACAGAAAGCCAAGGAGAACACAGGAGCTGGTGTTAGCTGAGCAGGTGAAAGCATTCAAGATGTGTTTTAGTTTGGTTTCTGTTGCTGAGCTAAAGCACCATGACCAAAAGCAACTTGGGGAGATAAAGAAATTATGTGGTTTACAAATTATAGTCCATCACCAAGGGTGGCCAAGGCAGGATGTGTAGGAGAGACCATGAAGGAGGCTGATTAGTGGCTTGCTTTCCATGGCTTGCTTGCTTTCTTATACAACCTGGGACCACCTACTTAGGGGTGGCATTGCTTGCAAAATGGTGGGGCATCTACCACTACATCCACCATTAATCAAGCCCACAAGCCAGTCTGATGGAGTTAATTCCCTAGCCATGGTTCCTTCTTCCCAAGTGACTAATTTGTGACAAGTTGACAAAAGCCAACCACCACAATGAGCAAACGTGAAGACCTGAATTCAGATTTCTAGAATCACAGAAAAAGCCAGGCATGGCTGCTTGCACCTGTAAGCATAGTGCTGGCTGGCAGTGACAGAGACAAGAGGCCATGGGGTGGGGGGATCTGGCTGCCAGCTTAAGTGAGCAACGTCAAGCTTCAGGTTCAGGAGAGACCTTGTCTCAAGAGAATGAGCCTGAGAGTGACAGAGAGACACAATTCTCTTCTGGCCTCCATATGATTCCTGGGTATACACCGTGGCGTGGCAGGGTGGAGGGAAGGAGAGAGAGAGCAGAAAGCGATGTTAGAACCCCTTGGAACTGGTGCCACAGTCAGTTATAAGCTGCCTGGAGTGGGAGCTGGGATCCACACTCAGATCCTCTGCTTTTGACAGCTGAGCCATTTCTCCTGCCCACCAAGGGTTTATTCCATGGTGAGTTGGCTCCATAGCTCTGAAGCCCAAGGCAAGACTGCATGTCAGGGCCAGGGAGTGTGATAGCAGAACATAGCTATCTCATGGATCTGGGAAGCAAAGAGAGAAAGGAAGAGATGGTAACCAGTTCTCCCTTCAAGAATACATCCTTTAGGAACTGACTTCCCACAAGGTTCTACCTCCTAGAGGCTTCACCATCTCTCCATATCTGGGAATAAAGCCTTCAACACATGACCTTCTCGGGCATATCCAGAATTCAAACTACTGCTTTGCAATGCTAAAAGATAGCCATAGGCTGAACAGCATGTAATTTATATAAATGGCTGAGTCATTTTGGAGTGCTAAGCAGCTGTGGGCAGGTCTGGACCACGGGCCGGATGGATCAGAAACTTCTTATTACAATGATTCTCATGTTTTAAAAATAGAGACAAAAAGAGATCAAATAATTTGTTTGAACACTCATATTTTACAGTCAAGCCAGATTTTGAATCTAGGCAGTTGAGCTGCAGATCCTGTCCTGTTGTGTTATCTTAAAGCCATGAGGACTCAGTGAGTACATTTCAGATGGAGGCAGAGATGCTTTCCTATCTCTTCTACTTTGTAGCTCATTGTATTAGTTACTTCTTTGTTGTTACCATGACAAAATAGAAGACACAAGCAATGTGGGGAAAGAGGGGTTGTTTCCGCTCACAGTCTGAGGTACAGTGCTTCCTGGTGGAGAAGCTGTGGCAGCAAGTAGGGGAGATAGCTGGCCACATTATATACACAAGTAGTCGACAAGGATGGATGCCGGAGTCCCTGTCTCTCTCTTTTTCATTTGGTCCAGGATCCTAACTCACAGAACAGCCCAGGATACATCCAAGGTGACTCTTCCCTCCTCTATCCTCCTGGGAAACACTCTGAAGATTCAGTTCGGGATTTCTCTCCTGGGTGAGTTGGCAATGAAGAATAATCTCTGTACCCCTTAACCTGCTGCACCTGTTTAAGAAAATACCAGGCTTACATTGATCTGGAATGTTTCTCTGTAGTGGGATTATGGTATGTTGTAAGTATTTGTCTCTCTCCTACTGGTTTAATAAAAAGCTGATTGGCAGACAGACAGAGGCAGACAGGAAGTGTGGGCAGGGCTACCAGACTAAGAAAACTTTGGGAACATCTCAGAGCAGAGCAGAGCCACTGCACAGATGCCAGGAGATGCAGAAGAAAGAAGTTGAAATGCTGATGAGAAAAGGTACTGAGCCTCATGGCTGAACATGGTAAGAATCATGGGTTAGTTTAAGAGTAAAGAGTTATCAAGTTATATGCCTGGGCCCTAGCTCAATCAGCATAAAAATAATATAAGTATCTGTTTGATTCTATGGGACTGCCAGACTGCCAGTCAAACCTCTGGTCTAGGCCTGAAAGTCCTGAACAGAAACCATATGCATCATTTCTCTGTCCCTCACCCAGACACACTGGAGAAAGCAGTCCTTGACGGTCTGGGTTCCTGCTGAGCTAAGCAGACCATCAACAATATCTTACACATTTGTTTCTTTTTACCTGTAGGCCATGGATTCCAGGAGAGCCTCCCAGGATCCTCACTCCATGGGTGCTCAAGTCTCTTACATAAAATAGCTGTTTGCACAGAACTCAGACATTCTCCAGAATATTTTTTAAAAGATTCATTTTAAAGACATTTAAAATCTTTAATTCTGAGTATACGACTGTATATGGGTATGTATACATGGGTGCAGGTACTCATGAACACCAGCAGAAAGCATTTGAATTCCTTGAACTGGAAGTACAAGCATCTCATCATGGTATCTCTCTGGCTTCTCTGGCATCTCTGCTTTGCTCTTCCTGTTCCCAGAGTTTTCCCAGTCTACTAGCTCCGCCCACACTTCCTGTCTGCCTTCAGCCAATTAGCATTTTTATTAAACTAGTAGGCAGGGCAATTGTTTACAATGTAACAACATAATCCCACTACAGGTGTAAGCTACCTAGTGTGGACTCTAGGAACCAAACTTGAGACCTCTGGAAGAGCGGTGCTTGCTCTTCACCACTGGACTATCCCTTTAGCCTCTCAGGTGCACTTTAAATGTTCTCTAAAGTGCATACAGTGGCATGAGGTAAATGCTATTCAAATAGTAGACATGGTGACAAGCAGAAAGGTCTATACATGTTCAGTCCAACACCTTCCCCTACAAATATATTTCAACACCTCTAGGTCTAAATACAGAGGTCTGCACTGTGCCTCCGTACCCCTCACTAGCCATAGGGCACTCACCTCACACCTTAAACACCTGCCCCTTCCCATCTCCACTTTCAGGAAAAGCATCATTTCCAACTGTGAATGCCGTTTCCTGCATCTCCTTATAAATTTGACTTGTTTTGGCACCCATCCTTGCTTTTCCTCTTCCTGTCAAAATATTTAGTGTTTCTCTGTCAAAGCCTATCCACTTTTAGCTGCTACCCGGTGTCTTTCACAGCCCAGCTTTTTTTTTTTTTTTTTTTTTTTTTTTTTTGCAAGCTTGTTTCCGCTCCTTATCTGTGCCCCCTCTCACCTCAGCTCACTCCAGCACCATAATCTGGCTTCTGTTTGCTGGCTTTGCTGATGTATGACTGTCGCCTTTGATCTTGATTAATTCTGTCTTTGTGCTTCTCTGAAGTCTATTTACTCTTTTAGTAACATCTTCATTTGGATGCTTAATTCATCTGTTAGTGTCTTTTCCTGTTTGCTGAGTATTTAAGGCTGTGAATTTTCCTCTTTCTAATTCATGCCAGATCCCCAGCCCCTTCTCCAACCTCCATGGATATTTTCTGTTTGTTTGGTTTTGCTTCCTCTTTGATCTGAGTTTTCAGGTGAAAATAATAATATTTCTGGGAAGCAGAGTCTCTTGTTTCATGGTTTTGCCATGTATTTATTCTGTGGCACTTTGGTCTGGGCAGATACTGGATTATTTTTAATTTAGGAGATTTTTAAAATTTCTCTGTGGCTTTCTCACAACCAAGTGTCATGTTTATTCCATTGGTAGCTTGAAGAGAAAGGATATTTTCTTCTTCCAGGTTATAAAGCTCCTGTGTTAATTAGCTAAATTTGTATTATTGACTACATGTTTTTGTTTTTGTTGTTGTTGTTATTGGTGGTGGTGGTGGTGGTGGTGGTGTGTGTGTGTGTGTGTGTGTGTGTACTTTTGTAAGTGAGAGTGTTCCAGTCATGTGAGTATGCAGGTGCAGGAATACATGTACCCCATGCAGAGGCTGGAGGAGAGTATCCAAGAGTCTTCCTCTACTTCCTTTTTGCTTCGAGACAGGCTCCCTGACTGTAGCTTTCCATTTTAGTCAATCTGGTTAACCTGTGAGCCCTCAAAATCCATCTGTCTTGGTGTGCTAGTGCTAGAGGTGTAGACATGGGTAGCTGTGTCTGGAGTCTTTCCTCCCTTCCTTCCTTCTTCCTTCCTCCCTTCCTCCCTCCCTTCCTCTCTTCCTCCCTCCCTCCCTTCCTTTTTCCCTCCCTCCCTTCCTTCCTTCCTCCCTCCCTTCCTTCCAATGTGGGTGTTAGAGATTTGAAGTGAAGCCCTCTGCTTGCAGAACACAAGCTCTTCCCCACTGAGTCATCTCCTCCATCTCCTCACAGGCTTTTCTTCCCTACATCCCCAATAACTTAGGAAAGCATGAACAGAGGAAGCCTCTATTTTTTTTCTCTGGATTGATCCGCAGTTTGTTGCTCCTTTCCACACAGTGTTAAGGCAAAGAAGATGTCTTTATGATTTTTCTTAGCCCAAGGTACCATGAGGAGAAGATAGGAGAACCATTCCCCTTATTCCTGAGTAAGTGTGTTAGTCTACTGGTGCTGACATAATAAAAGACCCCACCTGGGCACCCTTAACCATAAAATTCTGCTTTCTCACAGCCTGAAAGCTGCAAGTCCAAAATCAAGCAAGGTCTTGGTTACATGGCTTTTTCTCAGGGCATCTCGCCTTGGCTTGTGGGTGGCCACCTTGTTACTGTGGCCTCTCGTGGTGGCCTCCTCTCCCTCCCTTCCCCTCCCCTACCTCTGCAAGTATACATCTCAGGTGTCTCTCTTTCTTACAATGCTGCTCCTATTACATTTCTGGTTTGAGCTTCAGTGGATAAATCTGAGGGTAATAAAATTCTGTCTGTAATAACAGGGGTGGAAATCGGAAGCAGAAAAAGAAAGGAGTGATACTCTCTCTCTTATCTGGCACCAGGTAAGCCTCTCCCTAAGGGAAGACTCTAAATTATATTTTATGTCTCCTCCTGATTAAATGGACGCTTGAAGAACAAATTCATCTCAGAATTCAAATTTCAAATGACAAAAGTTCCTTATATAGCATCTGTTTTCAGCTCGGAGCTCTCTGCCTATGAGTCCTAGATGTCAGATTTCTTTTCAGGTTCTTCAGCCTCAAGCTGAGCATGTGCGCAACCAAACTCACAGCTTTTCACTCTCTCACATACCCCCACCCTCTTGAAGTAAACTATCTTTGCCTGTGTCCACAGTCCTATCGGCATCTATCAGGGGGCTGAGGCAGAAACTAAACTGTTGTTAGGGAGGGCTAGTTCAGTATACATTAAAGATTAAAGCCTAACCACTCAGTAGAGTGCCTGCCTAGCAGGTGTAAGGCCTGGGTTCGGTTTCCAGCATCACAGAAATATCAAGTATGGTGGTGCACATCTGTACTCTCAAGTGGATCATGAGGGCACCTACCCTAAGCCACATAGCAGGTATGAAGCAGTCTAAGGTCTAGGAGACTTCATCTCAAAACTAAAATCCAATCAAGGCATCTCATTTTATTACTTATACCTGAGAATGTTCACAGGGGTTTTATTTAACCTTAGGCAAGTTACTTCAATGATTTGAAAGCTTCCTATAGGAGAGCATTAAGGCGAGGAAAAGAGACCTGGGCTCTGACTTATACACCAAAGCCACTGAAAAGTCTGAGGGCTGAGACCAGAAGCGTTGGGATCTATTGGAGATATAACTATACAGGAGAGGTGACCAAACTACAGGGAGGAAGGGCAGGAAAATCCCTTCACTGGTGGCTCTGTCCTTCACTCAAGTGTTTAGGGGTGAAGCTGTGGGTGTGGGTTCCTGAGAGTAGCTCAATCACGAAGGATTCAGGAGATCTGGCTGTCCTTCTGGGAAGGCTTGCTGCTTAATCTGGCTCTTTCGGAAGCCATAGCATCTAGTGTCTCACATGGCACCTGATGTTTTGCATCTTTGAAGTCTCAGGCCAAAAAGGGGTAGATTCTGTCTTCATAAGATCTTTCCTCACCACATCTAAACTGCAATCTTTGATGGTCATGAGTGGGTTTATCTTCTCTCCATCCCTAACAAGGAAAGCTACGGGAGCTTCAGGGAATGTAGGGAGCCTCCTTCCAAACAGTGGGTCCTTTATTGCCCTGCCTGGTTGTCCCTGTGACTTGTGAGAGTGTCACAGTGAGTGGCTTTCAGATTCGTCTCTAGAGGAAGAATGAACTAAGCAGGCTGGAATATTAAAATCAAATAATGGATATTGGCCTAGTCAGCTTAAACTGTCAACTTGACAGTCCAGAGTCATCGAAGAGGGAGGGCCAGATTGGAGAATTGCTGATAAGATTGACCGATGGGCATACCTGTTTTGATTATTAATTGATGTAAAAGGGCCTAGTTCACCGTGAGCAGCATTGTCCCTAGGCAGGTGGTCCAGGGCTATATAAGGAAGCTAGCTAAGCATGATCCAGACAGCAAATCAGAGTTGAGCCAACAAGCAGTGGTCTTCTGCGGTTCCTGCCTTGTTCTCCCTCTGTGATGGAATGTGGCCTAGGAGTATAAGCTGACGTAAATTCTTTACTCCCCTAAATTGCTTTTGGCTGGGGTGTTTATCACAGCAACAGAAAGGAAATGACAGGTGTCTTCCATGGTTCTCAGGAGAAGAAAAAATCCAATATAATTCTCCAATTAAAAATTTCCTGCAATCAGATTTTCTTAAATCTTTGATCCCTGCAGCAATTTGTCACTGTACACCCCCATGAGACAAAAGAATAACAATAACAACAAAAAAAACCAACTAATGGCATGTGAAGTTTAATAGCCTGTTTTTCTCCTTGGATCTGTGGGCATGTGGCTCTGACTCTGAACCACACATATATCTGAGCAGAGCAATAGCATGCTTCTTGCTTGCAAAACTACTCATAATTTGTTTATTAGAAATACAGAGACAAGTAGCTCCTGGTGTGATCCAAAAAGGACCAAGACTTCTAGGCTCTCTGCCATCTGAAGACATTTAAGAAGCAGTTAATTGTTCAGGCGTCAGATGGCAAAAGCCTGCAGGTAGGCAGATGGGTTCAGGCAAGAGAATTGCTGCCCACTGAACAATAGGTTAGAGGCTGGGCCAGAGGCAGGATTATAACAGGACCCCTGGGGCCAGGCAGTCTTCTCTCCTCACTGCCCTTTTTATCTTACAAGTCTCTTACAGGGTCCAAATGCTGTAGCAGTTTTGTGTCAATGCTGATTCCTGGAAAGCGTTGTTTAGTTAGGCCCCACATTTTTCCCTTGGGTCCCATTCTGCCAAGGAAGGTTCTAGAAATATACTTGGTACTTAGTGCATGTTTGTTGATTGGTTTTTGGAGCATTAGATGATCTCCAAGGGGCCACCTGGCAATAAAGAGTGACCAGAATAGGGAATCCAGTGTCCCTACACGAGTGAGCCTATTTCCTCCCCTGGAGTATTCCTCTTTCCACACACCTTCCGGCCCTCAGGGTCCATGCTGAGTCCTGAGCACTGCTGATGAGTGATGCCTACAGCTGTGAGTGCAGATGAAATCCCTCATTCCAGAGTTTACATTTCCGAGTGGTTCATTTGCTCTCTGCTGCCAACTCTAGCAGGTCTCTAACTGAGTTAGAAGGAGGAGAGCCATTTGGGACATGTGTTCCCCAGAGTCTAGCTTTGATTCTGAGAGTTTGGATCTGTTGTGGTTTGACTATGATGCTGCGTTCCCCATAGCTTCTTGTGTTTGAATATTTGATCCCCAGTGCCAATGGCATAGTTTGAGGAAGTTCTGGACCCTTTGGGAGGTAGGACTTACATAGAGGAAATGGGTTATGGTGGGTTATATGCTGGCCTTGCTTCCACGTATTCTGTACTTCTTGGTCTTCTGAGATGTAATGTGAACAAGCACCTTATATTTTTGCTGTCATAGCCACAAGCTGCTCCCATTGTAGTACCCTCCTACCACAGTAGGCTGTGTGCACTCAATTCATGAGGTGAGAGAATGTCTTCTTTAGGTTGCATCTTCTCAGGGATTTGGTGAGGAGAAAAGTAATGAACAAAGAATGTTCCAGAGCAGGTGAATGTAAAGGAATGCTCTAGTTGACACCAGCTATCATTATTCATACAGTTCCTCTCTGCCTGTTAGCTTTCTGGGAGATCTTGGTCACTATCTATACAGACAAGAACTTCTAGCTGAGGAAGATGTCGGTGTTTGTTTGGTTTCCAGGGATGAAATGGGCATATTTCAGGAAACAGAAAAGGATGTGGGTTGCATCTCCAGGGTACCTAGCTCATATGCAAGTATTTACCAGAAGCATGACATAGAACTGTCTAGGAAGATGGACACAAAGGAAAAATGGAGCAGTAGGAAAGGGAGGAAATGGCATAGTGATAGCCTGACTCCTGAGTGAGCAAAGGGAGGGACAGATAGGTGGCTAGAAACAAGACCAGAGACACAAGGAAACTTCCCAGGTACATAGTCAGGCTCGAGCAGATATGGCAGGGTGACAGCCAGCTAGGTCAGTGTGATTGGTATTCCAACAAGAAACTCCAGGACCTTCACAACAAACCTGAGGATCTCAGTGGGCCTTACAAGGTGATTTTTCACTGTTGAGATTTGCAAGACACAGAGAAGCCCATTTCTGAAGTTGGGACTGGGAGATAGAATCATGACTAGTCATATATGTGGATGGAGTAGAATTTACTGTCTTAGGGTTTCTGTTGCTGTGAAGAGATACTATGACCACAGCAACTCTTATAAAGGAAAACGTTTAATTGGGGGCTGGCTTACATTTCAGAGGTTTAGTCTCTTATCATCATAGCAGGAACCATGGCAGTATGCAGGAAAACATGGTGCTGGAGAAGTAGCTGAACGTTCTTTATCTGGATCTGAAGGCAGTAGGAAGAGAGAGTGAGCCACTAGGCCAGGCTTGAGCTGTTGAATCCTCAAAGCTCATCCCATCCCCTAGTGACTGACATACTTCCTCCAAGGCTACACCTACTCTAACAAGGTCACACCTTCAATGATGTCATTCCCTATGAATCTAATAGGGGCCATTTTCATTCAGAGGACCACATTAACCTCATATAATTTCAGAGAATGAAGAAGAGCCATTATGGTGCCTCTATTCTCCAGATACATTCCTCCTTGTAACATAAGACACTTGAAGTTGATCTCAGATCCTGATGCCTTTTGCTTATGGCTACAAATTCAAAAATAAATACAGAACTGGGAAGGTTACCTAAGTACCTGTTTTCTTTACATGCACAAAGGATGTCCTGAGAAGGGTGTCAGTAAGAGGTTAATGTACATGACCACAGGGTGGCTGAGTAGGGCATGTGACAAAAGACAGTGGCTGAAAAGGGTGTGCCGTCACCGGAAGGCCTCAGCAAAGGCTGTGGGTTCACTGGATAGCTCTGTTGACTTCAGGCAGAGTCAGACAGAGAACAAATGGGCTGTTAGGCACCCACTGCAGAGAGAATACGTAAACAGAATGAATATGGTACTCTGTCAGTGGGCCCTGCGCTTGGCCCATAAACGGCTTTGTGACCTCTGTGACCTCATCTAACTGTGGATTTTTCTTTCCTCTATCAGTAAGATGTGTGATAAAGACCCTGGGGGTTTGTAAGAATGAGCATATGACAATGAATTTGTGTGTCCCATGAACTGAGCATGACCCAGTGGGACACTCTTTCCTTTCCAGAGGGAGCCCCACAGCCTGGCACTCACAGAAATGAAGATATTGTAAGCAATATCTGTGCCCTTTGTGGTGATATATTGTATATTTAATAAAAATAGCCTGAAATGTCAGAGAACAGAGCCACCCACAGAGCCAAGCCACAAAAGTCAGGGAGTGGTGACCCACACCTTTAATCCGAGCTCTTAGGAGGCAGATCTCAGAAGGATCTCTGTAAATTCAAGGCCAAAGAGAGCCAGGTGGTGGCGGCACACACCTTTAATTCTAGCACTGGGAAAGTTGAAGCAGAAAGTGAGATAGCTGGGTGGAGAAGAGGGGAGAAGAGTTCACTTGGGTTCTCTTTCTGCTGAGGACTCAGAGGTATCGAGTCTGAGGATTCATGGAGACAGAATCTGCCCTTTGAGCCTGCGGAGTTGGCTGAGAAGTGACTGTGGCTTGTATCTCTGTCTCTCTGATATTTCAGATTTTCCCCTGTATCTGAATCTGTGTTTTTATTATAGTACCAAGTAGAATTCATGCAATAGCCCTTCACTTTGGCTATCAGACTATTGGAACAATGGACCCCAAGAAATGGACTTCCCACTGTCATAAACCTCCTCACTCACTTTCCTCTCCATTAATCTGCTCTATCCAGAGCCCTTACAGCAAATACTTTCTATGTTATTATATGTGATTGCCAGGTAAATAGGGATGTTTACTTCAAACAGGGGAATTTATAATAGATTCCACTAATGGTCTGGGGTGGAAAAAAAGAGTTGAACCAGAGACATAAGACCACACTTCCCTATTTGGAGGGCTCTACAGGATTGCATGGAGTGAAAAGGAGAGGGCCCACACCATCCCCTTTTAAAGGTAATTTGGGACCTGCACAGTGTTTTTGATGGTCCTGGGGACTGAGTCTAGGACCCTACAAAGCTGCGCATGCTGTACCACAGAACTATGTCCCCGGCCTTTCCTTTTTTACTTCCCACTTTGAAACAAGGTTTCACTAAGTTGCCTAGGCTGACCTTGAACCTACTTTCTCGAGAGGCCCAGAAAGGCCGTGGGCTTGTGATTCTCTTGCCTCAGCTGGGATTGCAGGTCTGTGCCACCAAGCTCAGCTGGCATCTTCACAATTTCTGGGCTCATAGAGCATACCCTCATTGTCACCTCTTCTAAGGCTGAAGTCTTGCCCAGTGAAGTGGTAGGCTTCAGCACAGGGAGATGGGGGCTTTCATTTTAGTTTTTCTCATCTTCTCCATGACCTCAGTTTTCTCACCTCTAAAATGGAACCAACAGCTGTGCTGGCTTGTATTATGTCGGCTTGACACATGTTATAGTCATCTGAGAAGAAGGAACGTCAGTTAAGAAACTGCCTCCTTACGCTCAGGCTGTAGATAAGGCTGTAGGGCATTTTTCTTAATTAGTGATAAGGGAGGGTCAGCCCATTGTGGGTGTGGACACTCCTGGCCTGGTGGTCCTAGGTGCTATAAGAAAGTAAGCTGAGCAAGCCACGGGTTGAAAGCCAGTAAGCAGCACCCCTCCACAGATCAGTTTCTTTCCCTGACTTCCTTCAGTGATGAACTATGATGTGGTAATGTAAGCAAAACAAACCCCTTCCTCCCCAAGTTGCTTTTGGTCACGGTGTTTTCCCATAGCAATAACAACAGACCTCCAGGATATTATAATACCCTTATGGAAAATGAATAAACTCAGTGATGGACAAAGGAACACACAAACAAAGTGAACATCACCCAGGAAGGCGATTGTTTTTTCCAGACAGGGTGAGGATGAGTCATGACCCAAACCAGGCTAGCAAGCATGCATGGACAAGATGACCTCTGTCTTACTTGGCTGTTCCTCACTGGGTGAGGTCTACTCCTAATTAGCCAGTTTAGAAAGTGGGGCTATAAGAAGAGCAGAGGGATTCGGTGGGGAGGGGTGAGGAAGCAGTCTCACACAACCTTTAAACCTGCTTGTAATGATGCATAGGTGGTGCATGTACAATGTTATTGTATATGAATATCAAGGCCTGCCTTATACATATGCATGAAGAAAGAATTCTAAGGAGAACTAGTGTACTCACTGTTTTTTCTCATTGCTCTGACCAGATACCTGACGAAAGACAGTTTAAAGAAAGAAGAGTTTGTTCTGGCTCGTAGTCTGAAGGGATCATTCTGTGTCATGGCCAGGGAAGGCAGCAAGAAGGGACCCCACGGTGTAGAGGCTAGAGGTCAGCAGGTCATGCTGTGTCACAGTCCAGATGCAGAGTGACAAAGAAATAGGGCCAGATGCTTTTATGTGAGAATCCATGAAAAAGAATAAGCGAAGGGATTACCATGGGGAACAACTGGAGCAGGCAGGCTGGGGAAGGCACTGGACTGGGAACGGGTACAAACACACTGAGCTTGGACTTGCGTAGACAGACCTTGTGCTGAGCCCAGATCCTCCTCACTGAGAACCTCAAGAATAGAACAGAAATAGCTTCTGGAAGCCACAAATGCCTGCAGTCCCAACATTGAGGAAACTGAGGCAGGAGGATTTCCCTGGTTTTGAAGCCTGTTTCTTGACTACACAGTGAGTACCAGGCCAACCTGGGTTACAGTGTGAAACTCTTGTCAAAAGAGGGTGAGGAGGGGCCCTGGAGAAATGTCTCATTGTCAGTTTTGAGTGCTTTCTGTTTGGGGGGACAAACTAGGTTCTCATCACCCACATTAAGCAATTCACAACTGCCTGTAACTCCAGTTCCAGAGGATCTAACACCATCTCTGGCCTCCACAGGCACCTGTACACATACGGTACAAACAAATTCACGAAAGCACACACACACAACACACACATACACACACATAGATTTTAAAAAGAAAGGTAAAAGTGCTCCCAGAAGCAGACAGAATGGAGCAGCTCCCAGAGCACCCTGCAGGCCTCCCACAGAGGAGATGCCTTTTAACTCTTCAGACCTTTCCTTCTTTCCTTCAGGTCACCTCTTGAATATCTGTCTCTAATTGTGGATACTGGGTTATAAGGTGCTTTCTATTCTGATCATAACAAGATGCTGCTTGGACTTTGCCCCATAGCCATGGCAACCACAGCAGTATAATACAGTGGTAACCAGGTCTCTGGTGATGATAAGGACACCATTGATACTCCCTAGAGAGGGTCAAGAGACCCTTCCCTGGTATCCCTCCCCTAGCTGCAAGTAATCTTGGGAGATGCTAGAGAATACAGAAGTGAGAATAATGCAGCTTCAACAAGGTCACTATCCATGATAGATTGATATTTGTGGTGGTGCAGCTTTTCGGGGTCATCCATGATCCTGTGCATAGCCCTTTACCTGTAATCCGTAAGAAAGGCCAAAACCTAAACAACAACAACAAAACCTGCACTGTTCTCACCAAGTTGGATTTTGGTGAAATCATATTTTGACCTGTCATTGGTGCCTTCTGGGGTTCCTGGACATGAGTTTACATCTTTGTAGGAAAAGCTATCAAGGCAGAATGCTCGTGGAAGGCAGAGTTGCCTTTCAGACTGCGAGGACTGGATCTGGAGTTTTCTTTGTTCTTCTTTCTCTGGACACAAGGGGGCAGCAGAGCTCTGAGCTTAGCAGACTTCAGGGTCAAGGTGGGCTAGAGGATTCTTCTTCCCTCTTTTGCTAGTTCATTGCCTTATTTGCCTGCAGCCAGCCTCTTGTCATCCTAGATTCCCAACCTTTGAGTAGGGATCCCTGACCTACACTTGAACTTACTCAGTATTCATTCCCCTGCCTCAACAAAAGAAGTCCAGACCCAGGAAAACTCATCTCCTGCTGGAAACCTGTCCTGGATGACATACCAGTGTAAAGTCACACCAGCTGACCTTTGCAGGAGACATTTTTCCCAATCTTCAAATCTCACCAAAGACCATGAAGTTGGAGCCGTAGAGCCAAGCACAGTGGACAGGGCATAACCAGCTCATGAGGTCTATTCTGCACGTATTAAGGCTATGTGTGCTGTCCTCTGTGAGGTATCAAAAGACAGGCCCCTCCAAAAGCTTATTTGACGGGCAGTTAACTATTGCAATACAGTACGGTAAGTTCAGTGATAGATGTGTTTAGAACAGTGAAGAGTTAAGGGTGGAGAAGAGGGATGTCAGTGGCTTCCTGGAATAAATGCCCGAAGGTGTGGGGAGGGAGGACCTTTCAGGGAAGGGGTCAGACAGTGCAAGTACAAGATCAAAGTCAAGAAACCACGTGGGTGTTGAGAGAGTTCCAGTTCAAGAGTCAAACCCTTAGTGTTGCAACCAAGTATAGGCGCCACCAGTTGAAAGGGCTTTCCAAATAGCTTGGTGCATTTCTATGCTTGCTTTGGGGAGCTGACTGTGCAGGAAAGGGGACTGGAAGCTGAGAAAAATTGAGAGAGAGAGAGAGTGAGAAGCCAGGAAATGGACTGTAGAGTTTTCGTCTTCCTTGTGTATGGGTATGATGCTTTCATTTCCCGGTGCCCCAAAATAAGTGACTCTTTTGCAAACTGAGAACCAACCGTGAAATTGAAAATGGAGGAGGAACTGACTAAAGATGCCTGTACCTCCTGCAAAGGAAACAGGGTCTTAGAAGCAAACACTGCAAGACTAAAATGTGCTTAATTAGGTTACATCAAAATTAGGTTCCCAATTAGGGAAAGTTAGCATTTTGATGAAGACAAACTGAGCAGGCAGACAGGTCGAAAGAAATATCTGCAACAGATAAGTCCCAGTGGCTTGATTCCTGCCAGAAGACAGATAAAGGCAGGTCCCAGCAACAGCAAGATCTCAAAAGCCAAAAGAAGTGTGTGTGTGACTGGGGAATTTACAGAGAAAAAAACTGACAGCAATAGCAAGAGTGTTTGTTGTTTGGCAGAGAGTATTTCACTTTCACCAGCTTTTTTCATTTTCGAGAAGGGACTGGAGTGAGGGCATGCACAGCCAAAATATTGTCTCAAGGGATTCATGGATGACACCAACTGAGCCAGATTCCGCAACCTTCTGATCCACCACGTTTTTTCCCCCTTTCCATCGACCTAACTCTGGAACCCTAGCTGATCAAAGAGCCAGGCAAGAGAAAAAATCTGAATGCCTAATGACCATAGGTTTCCTCCCAAGCCTCTACCCACTCACTGCTCTGTGATGGGCACAAAAATGAGCCGTTACTTTGTAAAGCCAGTGAGCTATCTGCAGGGCTCCTTATACTGTTTGGCTTAACTCTCTGACATGTAGGCTTAGGTGCAGTCGAACTTTCCAGGGAAAAGCAAATATTTTAAAGTATATGACTTTCTTATATTTTTGGTTGTGAGCCTAGCCTTTAATGGCTGAGCCATCTCTTCAGCCCTATGACTTTCTTTATTCTTGTATCAGGAAAAATTAGTAGATTGTTTTAAGAATAAAGGGCTGAGGAAGGAAGGTGTATTGGTGCAAATGCTGGATGTGTTAACTGGAGTGGCCTTACCGGGGCAATCTGGTGTACATACTAGGATTCAGAGTTTCCCCTCCTGTTAGCTTGCTTGTCCCATGTAAATTCCCATGCAGGTCTATGGGAGACATGGAAGTCCGTGGGATCATTGTTTGGGGTGTGGGGAACAATCTGAGTGATTGTTGCTGAAGGACATGGAGAGCTGTGCAGTGATGAGAAGCAATGGGCCTGTGCACAGAGAACTGTTAAATAATGTAGGAGCCCAAAAGATGGCCTTGTGGGTAAAGGTGGGACAGCCAAGCATGATAATCTTGCCCTCTGGCCTCCACACTAGTAACACATACAGACACACAGACACACAGACACACAGACACACACACACACACACACACACACACACACACACACGCATCACTGAACAGTGTAATAATTTTTTTAAAATCTATCTCTCTATTTGTACTTTAAACATCACAGAATGACTTCCTGTCTGGATCAGGATGGAACTGGGATGGGAAGAGAGAAAAAAACAATCAACTGACGGGGTTTCCCTCTACTCTACAGTTTCTTAATTCATTAGCTCTCTGACAAGCATTTTCACTGACAATCCCAGGTAGATCTTTGAGGTTTGGTTTTCTTCCAAAGAATCTGATTCTCAACAAGCTATTAGTTCTATATTTTTTAAGTCTGTGTTCAGCCTTTAGTGCTTTTTATGACTGATTTAACAGACATTTAATCATCTGACCTCACATTTTTGGTTTTCAGAAACACAACAACAACAAAAAAAGAGGAACAGTAAAATGAAATCCAACCTTGGTCCTGACATCTTCTATTCAGAATATAAAACTGCTTGCTTTTGACACAGACAATGCATAGAGGGAGAAGCCAGTGAAATAACATTGTGTTTGTGTAGCATTCATAAGAACAGGACAGATGCCTATGTAGGTGTTTTACCACTGCAGTAATTAGCAAGAATCAAGACAGAAATCATTGGAATAGTATTGCGCTAATTTTATTTAGTATTATAATAAGACCCAGAGCCAGATATAGGGGAAAAGCTAAAACATCAGAGAGATAGTGAGCAAACCATAGCCAATTCTCACCCAGCGAACTCCTCAGACTGACTGGGAACGCAGGCAAAAGAGCAGAACTTCTGCTTTCTCCTTATATTTCTTTCCCCATCCAGCTATCTTATTTCTCATTCAGCATTCCTAGAGCTAAAATTAAAGTGTACACCGTCATTGCCTGGCTCTGTTTGGCCTTAAACTCACAGAGGATCTCTGCCTCTAAAGTGCTGGGATTAAAGGTATGGATTACCGCTCCCTGACCTTCACATGTCTCTGTCTTCTGATATTTCAGGCTATTTTTATTGAGTATATCATCACATATCCCATTTTGTGTCAAAAGTTAAAAAAAGATTATAACTAATACAAGAAAAACTATATACATAGGTACAATAACTATATACAATATATACAAGTAATAATTACGTCAGTAATGTCCAGCCCATTACCAGTTGACAAATCCAAAGAAAATATTTAATTATTTTTCCTGTCTTAGTGAGTCCAAAGGATTATATCTAAGTCACTTTTTAATCTAACTTTTATTACCAACTGAAAATTATTTTTTATGTCTCTCAAACTTACACACTTTATACTTCTTAATGAGTTTCTTTTCTGAAACTGTAACTAGAAAATTGTAACTATAACTAGCTCATCTTCAACTTCTTCAGAGACCCAAGGAAGAAATAATATTAACTAAGTAAACAGGAAGTGCAAGCAAGCAATTTCAAAAAAAAAATGTGAAAAGTGAAACAACTGGCTGCCTGGACAGTCACCAAAGGTTTCTCTGCAGTGTTGGGGCATCTCTTCAGCCTACAAGCCTACCATATAGGATAGACTTACTGTGAAGCAGAATATTCTTTTTAAAAAGATACGTTTATTATTATGCACAATATTCTTTTTTTTTTCTTGTTTACGTGTGATTGAGTTTATTGTTCAAAAAGGTAACAAAAATTGGGGCTGGATGAAAAGAATGAGACATAGAATTAATGTGGGCCTTCTACCCACAGGCCTTAGCAGCCCTGCCATGAATCTGCCCGCTTCTTCCGCATCAAGAAGTTAATCTTTCGAGCCATTTCCATGTTGTAGATCCTCCGGCATGTTTCATAGCTCTCTCGCTGGCAGCGGTGGTGGCACGGCTTCTCATAGTAGCGCTGTTGCTTTATGACTTACTTCAGTAAGCCCATCGGTAGTGAGGATTCTGTTCAGGGTCCTGTATGCACCTTCCACGTTCCCCTCCTGAACCATATCACAGAATATGCACAATATTCTGCCTGCACATATGCCTACAGGCCAGAAGAGGACACCAGACCAGATGGTTGTGAGCCACCATGTGGTTACTGGGAACTGAACTCAGGACCTCTGGAAGAGCCGCCAGTGCTCTTAACCTGTGAGCCATCTCTTCAATCCCATGCCAAAATATCCTTAAATACTTTCCTATTTTGTCCTGGCAAGGTTGGGCAGTTCTTTTTATGTGTGTCTTACTTGTTCATTTCAGACATCATGCTATCAGCAGTTGAGGCAAAGGTACTTTATTGCCCAGTGACTAATTTTGCCACAAAGAAGGTCAACTCAATATGGAGTTTCTTCGATGTCCATCATCTTCTCTGAAGTAGATTGGTGCTGCAAAGAGCAGACATGTCTCATTGTCATAAAAATGAAAGAACCTATGTTATTACAATATCTTAAATGCCATATTCTGTAGATCTTTGAAGTGTTTGAAGATGACCTATTTAAAATATATGTTTGACCTTGAAAACATATGTAATATGACTATAAGTTTGTTGGAATGACTAACTACTAACTTGCACTTTTTTATATCCCTTTTGAACACTTCAAAGATTGCAATTCGACATCATCATGGTTCACTGCAAAAAAACTGATGAGACTCAAGTCCAAAACAATGTATAGGAAGCTATACAAAGCCTTCTTCTAGAATTAATTAGTACTCTATATTAACATCAATATCATGACAAAATGTTTAAAACATATATACTATTCATATAAATTTTATATGAAATTTATATATCATAAGGTTGATAGCAGTAGTCCCTAAATTTTGATTATTCTTCTGTACCATATTAGGTGACTCTTCTGATATGATACATATCTTGCAATTTCCTTTAATAAGCATGCTTAGATTTAGAGAATCCAACACTCCAGCTCCAAAACCAGCTTTAATTTATAATTGAACTGGGACTTTAACTTTTCTTAGAAGTAAAAAAATACAGATGTTAGGCAGTAAGATTTTACTCTGTAGAGTATATTAGTACCAATAGGTCCAATTTTTCTTTGCTTGTAAATTTTTTCTTACGGTTTTTCTGTAAAGACAAAAACAAAACCCTGTCCCAACCCTTGTTGGTGAGTTTTGCTTACAAATTAAAGAATTGTCACATGAGTAGATGGGCCATCATTTCTCCTTATCAAGAAGTTTCTCCTGTTCAAATTGAGCCTTTATTAATTTTGATGGTATCTATAGCTTTTCTTCATCTGCAGAAACAAAAGCAAAACCCCTTCCCCAACATAGCACATGTTCTGGCTTCCATTCTGAGGTCAGCATATCTTTTAAATAAACAGATTGATTTAGCTCAGTGTTTTTTTTCCTATAGTCCAATGCCTCTCCCAGCTGATGTTCCTTTCTCAGGAACATTGAGGAAATTCAAAATTAACAAATTATTATGTGGTCTATTTCTGGAAGTCTTTGTTATCCATTTTTGTTTGTTTAGCATATCTTTTAAGAATTCAGTTTAATTCTTCTATGACTGCTTGCCCTGTAGGATTGTGTGGTATACCTGTAATATGCTTTATATTATAATAAGCAAAAACTATTTCATTTTACTAGAAACATATGCTGGAGCATTGTCAGTCTTAATTTGTACAGAGATTCCCCTAACTTCTGGCAAATGTGTGATTATAGAATCAGCCTTTTCCAAACTCAAAGCAGTTGCCCATTGAAATCCTGAAAATGTATCTATTACATGCTGTATATACTTTAATTTTCCAAATTCTGTAAAATGAAATGCATCTATCAGGCAAGTTTCATTTCTATGTATACTTTTAGGTTTATTTCTTGCCAGTAATGGAGTTTGGTTATAGAAGGAACAGGTAGAACATCTTTTTACAATTTTTTTTGGCTTGCTGCCAAGTGATGGAGAAATCATTTTTTAAACCTTTGCAACTGATGTAATTTTTTTGAATGAAACTCTTAGACCTCTAGCATATTTCCTATTAATAAGTTACCAGTTTCATCATTACTGTGTGCTAGAGGACCTGGCAGACCTAAATGGGATTAGATGTATGTTATATAGAAGGGATGATTCATATTTCTGATTATTTCTTGTAACATAATAAATAATGGTTAGATCTTAATCATCAGGGAAAAAGTCAGCAGTTTCAATGTGTAAAACAACTCTTTGCATACTGAGAGTCAGTGATTATGTTAAGAGGTTTATAAAATTCATTAATATCATCATGATAGCATACAGTTCTGATTTTTGGACAGAAAAGACTTTGAGCTACTTTACTACATTTTCTGATTTGTAACTTACCTTTCCTGATTTATTTGAATCAGTATAAAATATAGGGGCTCCAGAAATTGGTGTTCCCTGTAAAACATGAGGAAGAATTCAGTTAGTTCTCGTTATAAATTGAATTATTTTGCTTTGGAGATATCTGTTGTTAATATCTCCCAAGAAATTACTACAAGCTGTTTGCCAACATTCACTTTCTGCTCATAATTGATCAATTTCTTTATTAGTTAAGGTATAACAATTTCTGTTGGGTCCATTCCTGTCACTTGATAAATTCTTAATTTTCTTTTAAAAATCAAATCAGAAATTTTTTCCACATATGACTTTAATTTTTGACTTGGTTTATGTGGTAGAAATATTTATTCCAATATAGTATTTTTCCACTGCATTAAAATTCCTCTAGGAGAATGCTTAGAGAATAAGATAACCATAATGCAATTAAGATCTGGATCTACAAATCCACATGTACATCCTGTAATTTTTTTTCCCACAAAATCCAATTCTCTCTCAGCTTTAGCTGATAATTTTCTTGGACTATTTAGGTACTTGTTATCATCTAAGATTTTCAAAAAAATTATCTAGTTCATGATTTTTTTAGCCAAATAGTAAGCTATTGGAAATGTAACAACCTTTGACAATAATTAAGAATTCACAACCTATCTCATCTAAATTGCACCTTTTGGGGGTCTAATTTTTAGACCTATTTTATATCCTAAATAATTAATAGAATCTCCTCTTTGCATTTTTTTCAGAAGCAATATCCCTAAGCAGGCATTTTTTTCACTTCTATAATCATTCTTTCTAAAATATCTATATTTGAGTCAGCCAATAAGATATTGTTGATGTAATGATAAATGATAGATTGTGGAAATTGCTTACATATCACTTCTAATGGCAGTTGTACAAAATATTGGTACAGAGTGGGGCTATTTAACATTCCTTGTGGGAGAACCTTCCATTGATATTTATTTACAGGCCAAGAATTATTTGGGCATTGAAAAGGCAATTTTTCTTTGTCTTTTTATTGTAGTGGTATAGTGAAAAAAAGTCTTTTAATTCAATAATTATGATAGGCTATTTTTTAGGCAACAGAAAAGACAAAGGAATTACATATTGTAGAGAGCTCATTGGCTGAATCACCTTGTTTACCACTCTTTGATCTGTTAAAATTCTCTATTTTCCAGATTTCTTTTTGGTAACAAATACAGAAGAAATTTAAGGGCTAGTTAATTCTTTCTTCCAGTCTTTAGATATAATTCTATTACAAGTTGACCAGAAATTTAACATTTGCCTTACAAATGGTGAATATATGACATATGTGACTATTGCTTCCTTAAATCTAACATTTTCACAGGAGTCCATTCAGCTCTTGCCCAGTTTCTACCATTTGGTAATTCCTGTAAGGTTAATGAAAATATTAAGGTTGGCTACTTGAAAGCCTTAGGCTGTTTCTTGTAATCTTATAAGGCAATGTTGAAATTAGTTTTCCTTTAACTTCCTCTGTCTGGGTCTGAATATCTCTGTGTTCTGTTTTAACAAGGTTTTTCTAATACTTGTATTTTCCCACTCCTATCAACCAACTTCACACTCATAGAATGTAGAGAGCTGCCTGCTGCTGCACCCTAAAGATGGTGCTGATTTCCGGCCTCCACCCCCCCATGGGTGAGTACTCTCTTTTGATAAACAACTCCTTATTTGGCTTGAGCCTGAGGCGTGGTTTGCTGTTGCGTATGTGGACCTATGAGCTGTGCCCACGTGGCTTATTGGGATTGGATGCCCTGAGAGTATTTAGTCATTGGGCGGGGTTTCCTGGGAGAAGAAAAAGGAGAAGAGCAAAGAGAGAACAATTGTAAAGGTCCCGAATAAACTGCTGAAAGAAGATCCTGGGTGTTGCGCTTTCCTTGCTGGCAAGGTTGTGCACGACAAGTGGTGGTCCGCACAGGGAGCAACTCCTGCGAGCTTCAGGCATCAGAACTTTCTGCAGTCGGGGGGGGGGGGTCGACCGGTAAATCCCAGGTAAGGTGGGATCCGCAGTAAAGTGGGGAGAAAGCCACTGACGAGTGAGTTAAACTTCAGAACTCCACGGATTCGTGGGGTGAAAGTGAAAGTAAAGTGAAACAAAGCTGGGGCTGTTTGGTAAAGGCTCCAAAAAGATTTTTAAGCTAAGAAAGAAAGGTTATAAAAGAATGGGTGCTTCATCTTCTCACCCAATTTTTTTGGCTCTTAAGGAGCTGCTTCATTAAGGTTTTTCTGAGTCTGCTCTGCTTGCTAGCAGTGGGAGAGATTCCTGGGTTCCTATACCATATTGAAAAGCAGCCAAGAGGGGTGGAGTCAGCAATTAAAGTGGTACAACCTTTTAAAAGCGCTTTGCATTAGAAAATGATTAAGAATTCCTAATAAAACAGATTTAGACTCTCAAAACCTCTAAATGGGGAAGGAAATAAAGATAAAAAAGCCACGTAAAGATGGCAGATAAACAGAGAGTCTGGATTCTGATTATTGCATTTTCTTGTAATTTTTTAACTTTTAATGAGCTAACTGCAGAGAGACAACTGATTGCTAAGGCTGCTAAGTTAAACAAATGCACATACTTTAAAGATATCCTGACTTTGAAATCTGTTTATAAGAATACGTTACTTGGGAAAAGAGTTTCTGCTTTTGTCTCCACGGAAGATCAAAACCTGTGGATTGGTTCTAGGCAGGTGTGGTTCCATTTGCCAAGGCCACCTAAAGCTAATAACAGGCCAACTTGGAGATGTTGAGAGGAGAGATCAGAGGGGGCAGGCAGTGAAGAAGGACAGAGTGAAGGGGGAGAGTTATACCCTGACCTTGCTGATATAGAA
Organism: Sigmodon hispidus; assembly: GCA_004025045.1. Lineage (NCBI taxonomy): Eukaryota > Metazoa > Chordata > Mammalia > Rodentia > Cricetidae > Sigmodon > Sigmodon hispidus. Next base: position 83,130 of record PVIH01001228.1, read on the forward strand.
ACTCCTGAGTCTACAGACTCGGAGGAAGAGCTGCTGGGAGATATTAATTGGATTAGAGGATATCTTAGGATTGCAAATTATGAATTGAAACCCCTTTATGACATTTTGAAAGGAGAGTCAGCTTTAGACTCCACATGAGTGATGACAGTGGAAGCCAGAAAAGCACTGCAGGTAGTTGAATAGAGGTTGCAGGATGCCTGCCTAAATAGGATAGAAGAAGGAAAAGATTTTGCCCTATGCCTTTTACCCACATTCAGACAACCCACAGGGGTACTATGACAATCAGGTCCACTATTGTATTTATCAAACATAGACCAAATACTTTTTATTGTAATGTTTCCCATTTTAATGTAGAAAAACAAACCTCTCTCTCTGTCTTAAACTAACTTTCCTTTTTAAGAAATCCCAGTTGACTCACCAAACTTCTTGTCATGATGTGGCAGGGACCAAGATCCTGGCTTGAATCTCTAGGCCTCTAGCTAAAGGCTCCCATGGGAATTTACTGAGAAACCAACCACTGAGCCGGCACGACCTCAAGTAAAATAGATGTTCTCCCAAAGTAAAATAGATGTTCTGGTTTGCTTAACAGTAGCAGAGGAGTAACTCTAAAGAATAGAATAACAGGAACATTCTGTGGCTAGGTTACTTAGCAGCCCTCCTGATAACATAGAAAGTAGCTCTAAAGAATAGAATAGCAAGAACATTCTATGGTTAGGTTACCTAGCAACCCTCCCCTGAAGCAAGACCAGTCACCTTTTTACCTTGCCAATATCGTGCTTCCCCTGGCCAGCTTCCTACAGGTGTTTGAAGACTGCCCCCTCCCCATATTCTGCTTTAGCACTATATAAGCATGTATAGAATCTTAATAAATCGCAGCTTGAACAGGCTCCCATTTGTCTTGCTGCCTTCCTTTGTGTCTCCCTTCCCTTCATTCTCTCTCGTAGGTGGTCTCCCGTGTTGAAGTCCCGTGGGTTGGGACAATGATGATTCAGATGATTGTGAAGTGGGGCAGCTGCCTAGTGTGGTAGTAGCACAAGGAGGAGGTCCAGAAAAAACAAACAAGCAAACAAAAAACCTACCAGGAGAGGGAAGCAGCTGTCTGATAAACTAACCCAGGTGATCAAGGGAAAGAAATAAGTGTGGCAGAAACTGCCTAAAACCTAGCCAGTCGGGCTGTGACTCCAGCCACGTATAGCTCTGACCTATGTGGTTTGTTTTGTTTGTTTGTTTGTTTGTTTGTTTTTAATGAATTTGTACCTTAAAAGTTGGGCACCAGATATTGCACTAATTATATTTAGGATTATAATAAAACCCAGAGTCAAATATTAAGGAAAAGCTAAAATACCAGAGAGACAGGGAGCAAACTACAGCCAATTCTTACCCAGCCAACTCCTCAGGCTGAACAAGGTAGGTCCAGACTTCATGAGTCCTCAGACTGAGTTGGTGAGCAGGCAAAAGGACAGAACTTCTATCTTCTCTTCCTTATGTTTTTTTCCCCACCCAGCTATCTAACATCCTCATTCAACATTTCTAGAGCTACAATTAAAATTGTGTGCCATCACTGCCTGGCTCTGTTTGGCCTTGAACTCACAGAGACTCAGAGGCTCTCTGCCACTCAAGTGCTGGAATTAAAGGCATGGATCACCACTCCCTGACCTTTATGGCTTGTCTCTGTCCTCTGATATTTCAGGCTATTTTTATTGAATATACCACCACAGAACAGGGCCTGGGACTTGTTGGTAGAATGCACATCTAGCCTACATGTAGTCTTGGGTTTATCCAGAACACAGCTTGCTGTGGCCCTCCCTTTGATCCCAGAACTTAGGAGGCACAGCCATGAAGAGAGTGTATTGCTAGCATGAGCTGCACAGCAAGGTTAAGGTCAGATTGAGCTACACGAGCCCTTGTCTCAGAAGAAAGGAAGAAAAAAGAAAGGAGAAACCATAGGAACAAAAGAAGGGGGAGCAGAAAAAAATTAGAACAGAGATGAGTGGGAAGCCAGGGTGTTGTGCAAGCATGGGGCAGCCGAGACACATGGGGAAGGAGGAGGGGGAGCTATAGAGAACAATCCAGATAGCGCAGAGCCTCAGCTTCTGCCTTCTGGAAAGGGAGGAAGCTCTTCCCTGGGCCACTCTGAACTTTGGTATTGCATCTGTCAGGCCTGTGTGGTTCCCTGGCTACCATCCACATCATAGTGGCTGCTACCAGCCTCTGCCAAAAGCCCTGATCCCAAGTGTCCTCTCTACCAGTCACAAACCATGTAATGAGGGTGGAGCTGAAACCTGGCCTGGCTTAGCTAGGCTATCTTTCCCAAGTAGCTTTCAGCTGTCCCACTTTCATGCCAAGCAGTTCTCTGCTTACAGGGGGCTCTGCTCTTCCCCAAGGCATGGTTTCCAGTGCTTATGGAAACCAACTCAGTGGATTTTGTAGCCAGTTTAAAACATTGAGATATGTGATTATCAATCAGATAGGAAGAGTTTCTGGCTGAGCACCATCCACCTGAGCCCTGTGAGCATGTGCCCTGTCAGGGCCATGAGAAGGTAGTGGTCTCTGTACATGCAATGGCTCCCCATGTCTAATGGGGCACCTCCTTGTAGACTTCAAAAACATGGTTTCCCTGCCATCCTGCAAGGGAGACTGCTCTCACTAAATGTAGCCACCAAAATCTAAGTCAGGCTTTGTGGGGCCATCTTCACATTTGATGACTTATCATTCTCATAATATTATTCAATATTAACTACTGAGTGCATGAAAGGCTGCTAGATTTCCGGCTCTTCCAATTGACTCCCATATTTCTGGTCCTTAATTCTGATTTCAGTAGTTATTTAATCTGGTTCTAGTTTGGAATTCTGACCTGGGCCTAGATATAGCGTGAATTATAGTACACAGAAAACTGGAAGAAGTCTCGGTTTATTCATGTCTGCAACAGAAATGATCCCTGGATTCCATTGAGCTGGCTCACATTTGCTGGAGTGTACATGAGATGTGGAGCTTTTTTGGAAATAAGTGGGAAGTTTCCAAAGAAAACTCATTCCCCTAGGGCCTGCCTCTGTCCTGATACCCTCTAGGAACTCTAGTCTGAAACAACCATTGGTGCTCTCTGCCTGAGCTGCGTTTTCTTGGCCTTTCCCCTCCATTGTGGCCACATGTTTTTAAATTTTATTTTACTCTTATTTATATGTATATGTGTCTGTGTGTGAGTATGTGCTGGTGCCCACAGAAAGAGACCAGAAGAGGACGCCAGATACCCCAGAACTGGAAAATATAGGTGGTTGTGAACTGGCCAAAGTGGATTTTGGGAAATAAACAGGACTCCTCTGTGAGAACAGTGCAAGTCTGTAACCACTGAGCCAACTTTCCAGCCCCATGTTTATTGAGATGGCTATTCCATGCTGCTGAGTGGTTTAACTCCACTGGACCAAACGGCAAAAAGGAAACCTGGGGAGGGGGGAACCTATATTATAAGTCAATACTCTTGAACTCTAAACCTGTTTGTTTGGGATGGTTGCATTTGGATGTACTAGATTTTGGTGGTGGTAGTTTGCATGGGGGCATTTGATTAGAGAGAATCTACAGGGCAAACAAGCTGTCAATCCCTGTAGTTACTGGAAGGAAAGGGATGACCAAAAGAGAAAATCATAGTGTTGAGTTAGAGTCAGCAGTGGAAGTCTAAAGGCAGCTGTGTGGAGGAAGCTGGGGTCTGATGGGAGGGTTACAGGGAACCCCCAAGTGAGAGAACCCCAAGTGAGAGAACCAGCACGCCTATGATTTTGATTGGTCTAAAAGAAAGAGACAGGCAAAAAAAAGTTAGCACTTTGCAGGCAGATCTCAGAAAAGCAGGCAGGCCTGGTTGTGAAGACCTGCAAGCAAGTGAAAGCAGAGTTCTTAACAAACAAACAACAAAACCCTATAAACTATAGAGCATGAGACTAAAAACTCCGTACCACTCCCACAGAAAGATGCTATGGGATGAACATTGCTTAGTGCTACAGGTCTTAGAAGTCTATTTTTCTCCTGGTGGAGCATGGTCCCTCCTTCCTCCAGTTGGCATTCGGGGGTTATTCACTGTGTCACAGCTGACAGGTACACTCACAGCTTCGCTTTGCAGCCTTTATGCCTCCCTAAACAGTACAGGTTGCTTTCGGCTGCTTTAAGCTTCCTAGAAAGGGAATCTTTGAGGTCTTCTTGTGATTGGCTGAATCTAAAAGATCTTCTTGTGATTGGCTACTTTCATCCACATCATTTGGAGACTACCCTGCTGATGCCGGTAGCTATCTTTTATTCCTTCCATCATGGCTTATTCCTAGTTGATTTCCTTTACTGTTACTGGATGGTTACACTGTTTCTAGTTGGGCTGTCGTGATTCATCTCGATTTTCCATTTGATTGGATTTGGAATTACCCCCATGAGACATATTTCCAGGTGTGTCCTTGAGGACATCTCTTGAGAGGTTTAACTGAAGCTGAGAAGACTCACCTTGGGTGTGGGCAGCACTGTCCCATTGGCTGGTATGCTGGGGTGAATAAACAAGGAATAAGGGAAGATTAGCTGAATCGGCTTCCTTTCTCTCTGCTTCCTGTCTGTGGACACAATGCACACAGTCACATGACACCTGTACTGCTGAGCCTTTCTGCTGCGATGAGCCTGTAACCCCTCAAGCTGTGGGCCAAAATAAGCACCCCCTTCTGTAAGCTGATTTGTTGGGAATTAAGACACAGCAGCAACAACAAAAAGTAACACAAGGGGTCTATAACAAACACTGTAAAGAACACTGGGTGTGTCCCAGTTTTTCTCTGGGTATGCATCTGGGAGTGCCATCTCCACCTCTGGTGTATGCACACATTCATGTCTATTGCCTATGTGAGTGATTCATTCACTATTCTGTTCTCTGAAAGTGCAAGGTCTGTTTGTTATAAAAGGTCTTTTTGAGTCTTCTCTTTTTGTCTTTATCTTCTTTGGGGTTTCAAGTATCTTATAAAATCTGTATTCTAACCAGGCCTGGTGGTGTATGTTTTAATTCCAGTACCTGGAGACAGAGGCAAACAGATCTATATGAGTTCAAGGCCAGCCTTTTGTACATAGTTAGACCATGACTCAAAATTCCAAAAATAGATAAATGAAATCACAGTTTATTGTCAACTTTGTATCTAGGTTTTCTGTATGTGAACTGGACTTCCTGTCCCTTAACACATGTTTGGAGCAGACATTTCTAACTTCACATACTCAAATTTATAAATCTCTCACTTACTATTAATGGCTTTTTGCATCTGGTTTAAGAGATTCTTCCCAATACCCAAGGCTATAAAGATATTCTTCTATATCACCCTCTGACTCTTCAGACTTTTCTCTTTATGTGTAGTCAGCTAATAAGATTTAATTGACCCCTGCTCGCAGTGTGAAGTGGGATCTCATTTCATTCTCCTCCCTACAGATACTCAGCTAACCCAGTGCTCTTTATTGCAAGTCTATCTCTCTCCCCACTGATCTGTGCCCCACCCATGCATCCATCAAATGTGTGCAGAACGGGTCCGTTCACAGCGCCTCCACTCTGGTCCATGGATTTGTCTATTTATCAAGTGCTGTGCCAATATTACTTGGCCTTAGCAGTGATAGCGCTCTAATAACTATTTATATCTGGTACAGTGAGTCTGCTCACCTTACTCTTCTTCAAGAGTAACCACTCTTGGCCCTTGGTACTGTCATATAAATTTTAAAGCTAGCTTGTCAAGTTCTAGGAAAAAAAAAAACCTATTGGGATTTTAATTGAGATTTTACTGAGTCTATAAATCAATTTGGAGAGAATGACATCTTTACAATGTTAAGCTGTCTACTCCACAGAGTGGTGTTTTTCTCCATTTACTTAGGTCTTCCTTAATGTCATCCAATAAAACTTGATAATTTGCTCCATTAACGTCCTGTATATATTTTGTTGCAGGTACTTCATCGTTTTTAATGTCACCATAAGAAAAGCTGATTTTTGAACTTCATTTTATAACTGTTGCTAACTGAAAAGGAATTTAATTTTGTCAGTTGATTTTGTGCCCAGAAGTTTGGCTTCTTGTATTCAGCCTGGCAAATGTGTAGTTACTTTTCATTTCCTCTATAGGACACCATGTTTCCATCTTGACAGTGGATCCTCCCATCTCTTCCTAATCCTTTTATTTCTTCCTTTATTTTTCTTATTTCCTATGGTTTCAGTACTTCTGGTAGAATTTTTGTTAAAACTGGTAATTATTGCAAGGTGTGGTTTTTTACACCTTTCATTTCAGGACAACAGGAGGCAGAGGCAGGTGGATCTCTATGAGTTCAAGGCCAGTCTAGTTTACATAGCAAGTCTCAGGACAGCTAAGGATACATAGAGTAACCCTGCCTCAAAAATCAAACAAACAAACTAAAAACCCTGATAATTGTTAACACAGGTTTCTCTGACCTCATGTTGAAGAGAGAGCTTTCAAATAGTGATCACTCAGCAAAATGGTTGCATATAATCTTTATCAGTAGATTAAAGAAGCCTCAGTCTATCCCCAGTGTGAGAAGATGTTCAAACATTTCAAGACTATCTTTTATTGATTCTTTGACAATTTCATCCATCCTAATAATGTATCTTGATTATTTCCATCCTTAACTATTTCTTACCACCTCTTACACATTCCTCCACCATGTTCTCTACCCCATTGAGCTCAGTTACTGCTATCTGCTGGAGTGTTGCCTGATCTTATTGGCTTGACCTTGTGCAGGTCTCGTGCAGGTTTTTGTAACTACAGTGAGCTCATGAGCGCAGCAGCCATGCTGTATTTAATAAGACACTTGTCCATGTTTTAAAAATTAGTCTTTCCTGACTTCATCTGTAATTTTTTTCTTTAGCCAACATTTCTTAGCCATGAGCACATTTCCTTACCCCACATTCTCTTTTTTTCATATGTTTGGAGATGACCCATTCCTCTGAACTTAGGGCTTCTCCAGGAGTTAAGCAATCTCCACTGTGTGTCAGGCTATTTTTCCCATCTGCAGCCTTTGTATCTGACCTTCACCACTGAACAGAGGGTGGTGTGCAGTGCATGACCCTCTCTCTGCCACTCCTATTCTCCTAAGTTCTCTCTTCCAGTAATTTCATCACTTCTTGGAACAGCCAGAACATCTGAGGTCTATTTTACTGCCAGTGTTTAACCAACATCAGCCTCTAAGGGGTGAACCAAGCTGAAGGAAGATTGATCGCTCAAGATTCTATAAAGCCAACTTCCCAGAGTGATCCCCACCTTCTGGACGAGGAGGCAGGAGAGCAGCGAATTGGTGGCACGGAACTGAGACACAATGGAATCAGGCTTTACCTCTAAGGACACTTATCTAAGTCATTTTAATCCCCGGGATTACTTGGAAAAATATTACAGCTTTGGGTCCAGACACTGTGCAGAAAACGTGATCCTCAGACATCTGCTGGAAAATCTTTTTAAGATATTTTGCTTGGGTAAGTTTGTCAAGCTAAAGATGAGCCGCATTGTGTCTCAGGGGATAACTGGACATGTGTCCAGCCATCACTCTAGGACAGTCTCTTGGCATTGCTCATTTGTCTAATGATAATAAAAATCAATGTTGGCTTAACTATTTTACAGTTTATAAAGGTTTTTTAATATCTATTGTCTTTTATATGGTCTTGAAAAATGGAGTCAGAGGCCTGAGTGCTGTCCATGCATCTTCAGTGACTTTCCAGATGGCTTGAAGGAGACATTCAACCTCACAGGACAGTTTAGAGAGCAGAGAGTTGGGTATTGGGGCACAGAGACCGAGACAGGAGGATCTCCATGAGTCTGGGGGTCAGCCTAGACTACATAGTACTTTTCTGGATAGCCTGGGCTATATTATGAGTCTCTGTCTCAAAAAAATTGAAAATTTGATCATATTCTTAATTAAAAGAAATATTTTCCCATGAAGTAAGGACATTCTCAAATATTAAGAGCTGGATTCTCTTATCATAACTTAATCTTAACACTTTAAAATTGAATTTATGTGTGTCTGTGTAAGTGTTTGTGCCCGTGTTGCATGCCTGTGCATACACACTATGAGAAGAGGGTACTGGGTGTCCTCCTCTGTCCACTCTCTCCACCTATTCCTTTGGGGAAAGATCACTTCCTAAACCCGGGTCTGCTAGGCTGGAAGCTAGTAAGTCTCAGAGAGTCTCTCCTCTCTGCTCAGAGATGGGGTTACAGGTATTTTAGAAATACCTGGCTTGTTACATGGGTGCTGGCACCCATCACTGTGAAGTACTCATAACTGGTGGGACATCTCTCCGCTCTCCAAATTCAGTTGTGAAAACAACAAAAATTAACTTTCTACTTAAGTACTCCTTAAAATTTTTACATTATCTGTGTCACCATCTTTTGGGGTCAATGATCTGTGTACCAAAGCAGATCTTGCCCACCCCCAGACATCAAAATAGCCTAGCAAAACATGCCTCTGTTCAGGACTGGGCATGAGATAGGGATATAAAGTAGAAAGATATTTTATCAAACGATGCTAATGGTGAGTGGTGAGTGGTGAGTGGTGTAGCTGTCTGGGACATTGATGACACAATCCCAGTAAAGACAACGCAACTTCACCTCAGCCCATCGTCTTCTGATACTTGGTCCCTGCTTCCTTTGTACCAGGTGATGTGAAAGGAGACCTCCTGATTGACATTGGCTCTGGCCCTACCATCTATCAGCTTCTTTCTGCCTGTGAGTCCTTCAAGGAGATTATTGTCAGTGACTACACAGACCAGAACCTTCGAGAACTGCAGAAGTGGCTGAAGAAGGAGCCAGGGGCCTTTGATTGGTCTCCAGTAGTCACCTATGTGTGTGATCTTGAAGGGAACAGGTAGGGATCTGCTCTTCAGCTTTCTGAGGGACCCTGAGGAAATGCCAGGAAATGCCATTAAAATTCAGTTGAAAACCACAAAAGAAACTCAAAGACAGAAACCAAAGGGAACTCCAAATGGAGAATGAGAGCTCAGGAAAGTAGATGAGGTACCATCTGCACCATCTGACTACTATTTTATTGTCAATCCTGCAGTCAAAGCTGGTGGCTCTGTGTGTGGCCAATGCTGACACTACCAGAAGCAGCAAAACTTTGACCAGGTTTTTTAAATGACAGAAACATTATAAATCAATTATGCAAAAGACTTCATTACTCACCATTGTGAATTAGTGCCTAAAAGGAGCTGGAAGATGGCAAGTGGGTAAAGTGCCTGCCATGGAAATACAAGGACCCGAGTTCACATCCCTCCCACTTAAAAAGCTGTGCTTCCTCCAGAATGTCTTCTCATTAGCTTTATTGAAAACCAGCTGGCTGTAGATGCATGGGCTTCATCCTGAGCTGTCTATTTTGTTCCATTATTCTTCATTCTCTGGTTGTGTGTGTGTGTGTGTGTGTGTGTGTGTGTGTGTGTGTGTGTGTGTGAATCCTGTGCAGTTTTGGTGACTATAGCTTTGTTGTTGTTGAAGTGAGGTAGTGAGGTAATGTATGATTCCTGATTTTTTTTCCCTTGGTGCTGTTTAGGCTTTGTGTGTCTATCTATGGTTGCATACAAATTTTAGATCCCCCCACAATTCTGTCATTAGTGTTTTAATAGGGATGACATTGGCTCCACAAATTGCTTTCAGTTATATGTACATGTTCACAATTTTGGTTCTTCTAATCTGCAAACAGATCTTTCCATTTTCTTAGTGTCTACACTATTCTTCTGCATTTATGTTTTCATTATAGAGATTGTTGGCTTGTTTTAGTTAATTTTATTTCAAGGTTATTTACTTATTTATTTATTTATTATAGTTATTGTAATAAAATTGACTTCTTGATTTCTGTTTCTATTGGGGCATAGATATTCAGATGAGGATTCTGAAAGACTAGTACTTCTTGGTCCATACTTACATGAACTAGCATCCATCCATCCATCCCTGCATTCCTCCCTACATCCATTCCTATATCCATTCATCCATCCCTACATCCATTCCTACATTCATCCATCCATCCATTTATTCATCCATCTCTGCATTTATTCCTACATCCATTTCTGCATCCATCTATCTATCCATCCATCTATCCCTGTATTCATCCATCTATCTGTTTATACATACATACATACATGCATACTTGCATCCATACATCCAATAAACCTAGGTGAACAACTGCAATGAACCCCATAATACTAGTTCTTAGGCCAGAGCAGTGAACGATACAGAGGAGCTCCTATGTCTTATAGCTCCTATCAAGGAAGGTAAATAAATGTCAGGTCATTTAGAGCCTTCAAGGCCAAGTTAAAGATTATAGCATTTAGTAACTAATTGAGATGCTTTTTTATTTTATGTGAATTAGTATTTTGCCTGCATGTATAACAGTGTAAAGGTGTCAGATCTTGAAATTACAGACAGTTGTTAGCTGCCATGTGGATGCTGGAAAATGAACTCAGGTCCTCTCGAGGAACAGTCAGTGCTCTTAACCACTGAGCCATCTCTCCAGCCCCGAGAGGCTGTTTTCATATGGCCATTTAACTTAAGAAACCTCATACACATTTAGCATAAGTGAAGATAAGGTGAATCTCACTCCTATTTTTTATATAAATTGTGTGATTCCACAGGCCAGAATTGGAATACCTCACTGTGTGGACACTATCAAAATTTATTAATCAAATAAAGAATTTACCAGGATTTATAGAATTTAAAAGAAAGTCTATTAAATGGAAGTTTTCTGCTGCTGTGAGACAACACATCTTTCTGAAATCCAAAGCACCTGTCCAGAAAGCTCTGAGAGCTACATTCCCATTTTCCATAGACATCACAGGTCACATTTCATTTAAAAATGAACCCTTCAGTCTAGAAGAATACTAAAAGAATTACTTATCTCCCTGCAATATCATCAGCTCAGAACAATCGCCTGTAAGACACCCTCCCATTCCCATCACTTGGCCTGGATGAGGAACTGTACTTTTGGCAGGAAATGCCTGCATCCCTTCCTTATCCTCACATCAGATCCAGTTGCTTCAACTATTTTGGGAATGATAGTGATCCCATTTGCCTCATGTCTCTCTCATATCTTCCAGGACCTCTTTCAATCTTTAGTCCATTTCCCCCAAGATTATTTCTTCTTTATCTGAAGATATTTCTTGTGCTGGTGGCTTCCAGGGACAATATAAGCTAGCTGCTTTCTCCTGATGCTTTGAGAATACAACTCAGACATTTAAAAATTACTCATTTCATGATTGTTTGAGAGTTTTAAGACACCTGTACCAAATCTTTGTCTCAAACCATGAGATATTAATGTAACTGCCATAGGTCTATCATGCGCAGGGAAAATAAACCCTTTCCTTAAGGAATTCTAGAAATAGGAGCTGGTTTGATCACTGGGACCTGAGTTCAGTTCCAAGTACCCACATTTGGGTAGCTCACAGATGCCTGTAACTCTAGTTTTAGGGGATCCTTCTGGATTCTAAGAGTATCGCCCCAATACAAAAATAAAAAAAGAAAAGTTAGAAAATAAATCCTACAAATAACATGAATTAATCATTGGCTCCTTGAACAGCACATTGCTTTGCCTTAGGATCCCCAGATTAGCACCTTTAAAGGATCAAGTAGAGCGTATTAGAAATGCAGACTCTGGGGCTGGAGAGTTGGCTCAGTGGTTAACAGCACTGGCTTCTCTTCCAGAGAACTTGGGTTCAATTCCCAGCACCCACAAGGCAGCTAATTACTGTTTGTAACTCTAGTTCCAGGGGATCTAACTCTCTCTTCTGGCCTTTGAAGATGCTTGGCACACACACAGTTGGTTCACAGATGTACTGAAGAAAAACACCCATATATGTTTTGTTTGTAAGAAGAGATATAGACTTTCCAGCCTCACTGACTGCACAGGGCTTGAGTTCCTACTTCTGTGAGATCTGCTGAGGTGACCATGAGTGTGGCAGGAAAAACTAGTCTAGAGCCAAGGTTCCCACAGACCCACCAGGATACACAGAGGAAAAGAAAGGAGTTGGAGGGTGGTTTCAAAGCTCTTTTTCTCCATCTATACAGCCTGTGGGGACTGTTGAGGATGGAGATTTCAGGTGTCCCTCTAGAGAGCAGTGGCCTCCCTGAGCCTGCTAGGAAAGAGCTGGAACACTGGAAACATGATTGTTCTCTGAAGCCAAAGCTCCAGAAAATCCAGACATACTTGCAACAAAGACAGTACATAGGACTGAAGAACAAATTTGGCACAAGTATGAATATTTTTGAACAATGTACCAACTTTTGCTGTGGGTTTGGTGTTTGTTTTATTTGTTTTGTGACCAACTTGTGCTTTGTGTTTTTTTTCTTCTTTTTTAATATATTTAATTGTAGTGAACTCACAAATAAAACCATCAGACAACTAGATTAATTAATACAGTAATAAAAATAAACAGGTGCCTTGTCGCTCTGGCTAGACTACAATTCACTCTGTAGTTCAGGCTGGCTTTGAACCTGAAGATCCTGCTGCTATCTCGTCCTCCTGAGTGCTCAGACCAGAATGTACCACCATGCCCAACCCTTGCCAACCTCCGTAGAAGCAAACCTTGTCATCCTCCTCTCTGTTATGGGCCACATCTGACCTAGTTCCAGCTTCTGTCCATTTTTCTTTCTGCATTTTCCTTTACTTAGTTTTCTTCTTGAAATATTTACCTGCATTTTTATCCAAACTACCATCTGGTTGAAGTAGCCTCCCATCTTCAGACTTCTGATCAGAACCCTGCCTATTTTGAGACAGGATTTCTCTGTATTGCCTTCGCTGTCCTGGAACTCACTCTGTAGACCAGGCTGGCCTCTAACTCACAGAGGTCTGTCTGCCTGCCTGTCCCCACTGAGTGCCCCTCCTGATTAAAGGCATGTGCCAACATTCCTGGCCCAGAAGGTAAATTTTTAAACATAATCCACAAAGTCTTGCTTTGTCTGGTACCCAGCATTTCATTTGCCTGACAGTCTAGCCCCACGAATACATTCCTTCCTTATGTTCTCCATCAGGTGGCCTTTACACATTCTCTCTTCTCATGCTGGACCATCATTTTCCTCTTTGGCCTCTTCCACATCTCTGCTTACATGGCACCCTTTAGAGATACTTTTCTTTCCACTGTAGACTAGATCAAGCCAGGATTTCAACATCCCGAGTTCCTTTCCTCCTTATATTTATCCATTCCCACTTCCATTTTGGTGAGTGATCTTTAAATTAACTATTTTTCTTTCTTCCTTTCTGTAATCTCCGGGAAGACAGGAGCTGTTTCTCTTCTGCTCATCCCTGAGTCCCCAGTACCTTTGAGTCCCCCAGTACCTAGCACATAATCAAGGATAAAATATAAGTGTAAAATAAATAAATGGTTGTATCCTGCCTTCCAGACTTTACTCCCTAGCTACACTTTCTCCCTGATACAGGTGTGGGCTGTGCCGAAGGGTTATGGGCAATTCTTCCTGCCTCTCACAATTCTTATTTTGATACTCAACTTATTTGACTTTTCCTTTCTTTTTATTGTTGTTAGAAACAGGGTCTCCTGCATCACAGCTGGCCTCAAATTCCCTAGTAACTGAGAATGACCTTGAACTCCTGATCCTCCCACCCTCACCTCCTGAGTGCTGGGATTAAGGGCAAGTGCCACCACAGCAGGTTTCTTCAGCCATTATGTCCTTGAGCTGTTTCAATGGCTTTGTCACAGGAGGGTATTCTGGAAGGTGTAGGGATGGGGCTTGGGGCAGGGTAGTGTAATGGGAATGACTCCTGTGGAGATTCTGACTTGCCAGCTGCCTTGTCTCTCTGAGTAGGCAGAATCTCAAGATAATTCCTGGGTCTGGGAAGACATTCTCACAGAGGTTCCTGCCAGGAATGCTTACCTTTTCTTTCCTTCTCTGCCATGTCTCTTGGGCTTGTGTAACTAGCATATACACAGGGTAAATGGCAGCCTGTATTTGAAAAAGTCCGTCTTTACAAGGAGAGCAGTGGACACGCTGCAGTTAGTTTTCTGTAAACCAAGCTCCATGCTGCTCCCATATGTGTTTATCACCTTCTCCTTGAGCTAAATGTGAGGCTGAGCAGTAATTGCCTGGGTCTCCAGAGGAGTCCATTTCCCTGTGGGTGTTACCAGCAGTCCTCAAGGAGGCCTGAGGGGTAATCTTTACACAGCCTTGGCAACTGAATTCACCAGTGTTTGCTACAACGCCAAGGACAAGCAGGTACCAGCGGTGATGGGAGAGCCTTACAAATTCCCTTTCACAAATTGACACATTTCCTGTGAGCTTTCAAGATTTCACAGTGGGCTTCACAGTTTGGGAACAATTTCCATCATGGGCTGACTGGCAAGTGCTAGCTCTGTGGTAATTTGTGTCTTTAAAATAACTTAATACACAATAGGGCACAAAGGTCCACTATGCTGCTGACGTAATCACTTAAATACACATTCTCACGATGTCCCTGACCTAGAGTAGCATTTCAACCCCTCACCTCCACCCCAGCAAATCACTATGTTCTAGTTCCTTAGCTTCGTTCACACACTTGTTATGTACATGTGTAAGCAGGTTGAAATTTTTCTGATCTATTTCTTTACCTATTCAAATATGTTTCTCATAGACAGCTTTCAACAATCAGGTTTCCTTCTTAATATGCTCTGACAGATTATCTGTGTTCTAACAGGGCTGGGTGGCATCCCTACTTTTAGGATAGCAGCTGTTCTACTTTGCCCAGGGCTGCATGAAGAACCCAGCACAGGAAAATTTTAAACCAGAAAAATCCAAAGCAGTCAGGACAGAGTGGTTGCCATAGGACTGTCTTCAACCCGTTAAGAGAGCAGGTAGACCCAGTCAGGGTAATGTTTAATAAGATTTCTTTTTAGTCTCTTAAATTATGTTTATGTGTCTCTCGATGTGTGTATGTGACATGACCACTCTATGATATGGTTGAGGAGGTTTTTAAAGTAGACATGAGTGATAGAACAACCAGAGGCATCTGGAAGAGTCCAGAGCAGAGAGAGAGAGAGAGAGAGAGAGAGAGAAGACTGAAGACTGAACATAGCTAGCAGACTGGACACGGCCAGGGAAACTAGCAGAGGATAGAGAAGAGGGACAGGAGCAGAGCAGGGATACACACACACACACACACACACACACACACACACACACACAATACACGCATACATACATACATACACAAACATACACACATACATATACACATACATACACACACAATACACGCATACATACATACACACACATGCCTACACACACACAGACACACACATACACATACGCACAAATACACACATATACACACATACACACAGACACGGACACACACACAGACACACACACACACAGACATACAGACACACACACAGACACACACACACACAGTGAGAATAGCAGGGTTATAAGGAAAATGAGTAGCTGGGGGGTGGGAAGCCCATGAGTTTGAGGAAGCTTAGGGTAGGGAGGAGGTGAGAAGTGTTAGGATGCTACCAGCTAGGACTTTGAAATGTGTTAACAGGTACTTGTGATACTAAGAGAGCCTGGAGGCCAGCATGGGCTTTGATATGCTGATAGGCACCATGGGTAGCCGTATGTTTTTCTTCTCCTAGAGATAAGAAAAATGATTTCTTTAGGTAGATGGAATCAGTTTCACAATTGCCTGAGGAATACTGGCTTTTATCTAACTGCCAGAAATCCTCCTATAGTTCAGTTTGAGTTTATAGAATTGCCTTTTGGAGTTTGGGGAATTGGAGTTTCCTTTGGCCCTGACACCTTAGTCCTCTGCAAGAGTAGTGTGTACTCTTAATCACTGAACCGTTTCTTCAGCCTCCATTTTTTTATACCCTATGTAGATACCAGTGTAGTAGTTCTGGAAATTTCCTGATAGCACTTTTCTTATCTCTTTTTTTCTTCCCATGGTTTGCTACATAACCCAGGTGGCCTGGATTCATATCACCCACTCTGGTCTTGAACTCATAATCCTCCATAATTCACTTCAGCCTTATGAGAGCTAAGATTAAATATGTGTATCACAATGCCTGTTTGATCCCTTTTTTTTTTTTAAAGACTTATTTATTATGTATACAGTATACAGAAGAGGGCACCAGATGTCATCATAGGTGGTTGTGAGCCACCATGTGGTTGCTGGGAATTGAACTCAGGACCTCTGGAAGAACAATCAATGCTCTTAACCTCTGAGCCATCTCTTCAGCCCAATCCCTTTTTAAAATAAGACAGTTTTCTGAGATAGAACCATGCCATCAATAGACAAATTTAAAAAGAAACCCAATGGTTTTCAGTGTATCCACAGAGTTGTGTAATCTCAACTCAAATAGTTTTAGAATATTTTTGTAATTCCCCAAAGAAATTCTTACCCCTCATTTGTTGACAAATCCCTCAGCTCTGGCCACCTCTGCCCTCCTTTTTGTCTCTAGAGCCCTTCTTGGATGTTGCATGTAAGTGACACTGTGTAACTTGTAACCTTTGGTTTCTGACATTTATTGCTTAGTATAATGTTTCCTGGCTCCACCCATGTTGTAGCACACACCAGAATCCATTGTGGACAATTAGTTTTCTCAGGTGTGTATCTCTCACATTCGAGTTACTGATTTATAGACTATTGGGTATTTAAATTGTCTTAAGACATTTAGGAACACACATATACAAATTTTTGTAGATGTATGTTTCGTTTCTCTTAGGCATATGTCCGCTGTGGTAGTTTGACTATAATTGGCCCCCATAAGCCCATATGGAGTGGCACTACTAGGAGGCGTGGTTTTGTTGGAGTAGGTGTGGCTTTGCTGAATAAAGTGCATCATTGTGAAGGCAGGCTTTGACGCCTCATATATGCTCAATCAATGCCCAGTGTCTCAATAGTTCACTTTCTGTTACTTGCAAGATGTAAGACTCTCAGCTCCTCTAACACCATGTCTGCATACGTGATATCATGTTCCACCATGATGATAATGAACTGAACCTCTGAAACTGTAAGCCACCCCATTAAATGTTTTCCCTTATAAAAGTTGCCATAGCCATGGTGTCTCTTCACAGCAATAGAACCCCTAAGACACCCATGAATGAAATGCAGGAGCTTTATGTTTAACTTTTTGACTATTCTCCAAAGCAGCTAGACTGTTAGAAAGTCTCACCAGCAGTGCAGGCAGGCAGGTTCCTGCCAACACTTGTTACCTGTCTTTTTCATGATAATCTTCCTAGTAGATGTGAAGTGAGTCTAGCCTTGTGCTTTGGACATATTTCTCTGATGGCTGATGATACCATCTTTTTCTCTGCCTATAAGCAAACCTCTCGAAAGATGAGTTATAGCAAACTCACTGAATATGCCAGGCAAACATTCAAACTCAATAGTCACAGGCGACTTTCTCCGCCTCAAATCATTCTGCCTACAGGTTTGCTTCAAACCATTTACTTCTCTTCCTGACCAGAACTTTCCCAGCTTGAGCTTTTTCTTCTTGGCTGATGTTGGACCACCCTCTTCTGTCTCCATCATGCTTTGCCTTCCAGTGGTCATCTCATCTCCTGGGGTCTGTATCAGGCAGCTGTATTTCCTGTTTTTACAACTGTGCATTGCCCAGGTGTTTTGCCAACCTGTTCTCTCAAAGGTTTCTACACAGCGAGCAGGTGTTTCATGAATTCTAGGTGTTATTAAATGAAAACTCAAAGCAAGATTGGGAAAAGGTTGGAATATCAGACAGAGGAAGCAGAGCATGACCAGTTCTCACCCAGCTGTCTTCCAAAGTCCTCAGCCTGACTCCTAGTCGCTTCTACAGCTATTCTGCCTACGTCTCCTTAGTTACCTTCTTAGCCCAGTTATTTCACTTCCAGATTCAACTCTGTATCATAACTCTAGAGTTAAGATTAAAGGTGGGAGCTACTACTATTCAATGGTTAAGCCTTGAACTCACAGAAACACAGAAAGATCTCTTTCTCTGGAGTTATGGGATTAAAGGCATAGATCACCACTCCCATCTTTCCCGTGCTGGGATTAAAGACTGAGTTACCACTCTCTGACCCTCCTGGCTTGACTGTGGGTGGATCTGTCCTCTGAGATTCCAGACTATTTTTAAATATAAAATATATCCCCACAATCAGGTCTCTATTGAAGCTCAGGCCCTGGGTTCTTCACTCACTCATATCTTTCTCCCCTTTCTCTCTGGCTTTCTGCTATATTTTTCTTTTTCCAGTTCCCCTCTCTAGATTCTCTGCATGTTTATTTTCTCTGTTTTGCTCCTTCTTTTCTTCCCTAACAGAATCAGAATGGACCACACATGTCAGTCAGCTTTCCATTTCTATAGTAATAACTGAGACAGTTGATTTGCAAAGAGAAAGACTTATTTCAGCTCACAGTTTCATGTTGCTTATAAGCCTATGGTGGAGGATCAGGGTAGGAACATGTGATAGAGAAAAGCCACTGGGCAGAAGAGAGAGAAGACATAAGGTCCCTACAGTTCCCTTTGAGGAATGTTAATAGAAATGTCTCACAAGGCCTCACCTTCTAACGGCTCCCCACCTCTCAATAGAACCCATCTGGTTACAAGCCTTTACCACAACAGCCTCTGAGGGATGCTCCAGATGTAAATCATAGGACTATACATGACCTCATCTCCTATCTCTGCTTTCTCATTTCCATCGATTAATTGAAATCCCATTGATTTGGCAGAAAGAGACAAGTGTCTTGATGGGGTTACTAAGAAAATAATGTTGGGAAATAGGCCGTTCTCTGCAGTCAGGAGAAAGGAACTGACTTGAGATTCTGGCCATGGTGCTAAGATAATCAATAAGGGTTTCTTTAGACGTCTTTCTTCCTTTTTTCTTTCTTTTTTTTCTTGAGCCACAGTCTCACATAGCCTCTTATAGCCCAGACTGTCCTTGAATTCTTTAGGTAGCCAACTTCTGATCTTCCTGCCTCCACCTCCTGAATGCTAGGATTGCAGGCAGGCAGCACTACAACTAGCTTAGATGATGCTGGGACTAAAACCCAGGACATAATAGGTGTTAGAAAAGCACTCTGTCAACTAAGCCAAATCCCCAGGCCCTGTGATCGATAGCTTCTAAATCAGTCCATGCCAGTTCAAATCAGTCCATGCCAGTTCTCATCCCTCATTAACAGGTAACTACTGCAAAGACAGTCATTCAACACTTAAGCCCATTGTTAGTACCTTGCAGTTTGACAAAGCTGTCAGGTTAACATTAATAATTTAAAAATACATAACAATAAAAGAGTGGGAGAAGCATAATTTCATGGAAGGCAGTTCCTTTCAGAAGCAGATAGGCACTATTGTGATTATTTTTGTGTCATTATTTGCTTTATAAAGAAATTTTACACAGCTTTGGGTAATGGGGTAACATGCAGACACTAGATTAGGATGAATTTAAGAACTATAGTGTGGACCACACTGACATACATCCTCTGCCCTGACCAAAGAGATCTGGGATCCCCATATCTAAAGCAGTGAGTGATGCTGGCGTGTGTCTGTTTTTCAGAACCAAGGCACCTGAGAAGGAGGAGAAGTTGAGATGTGCAATCAAGCAGGTTCTGAAATGTGATGTGACTCAGAGCCAGCCTTTGGGTGGGGTTTCTCTGCCTCCTGCTGACTGCCTGCTTAGCACACTGTGTCTGGATGCTGCCTGCCCTGACCTTCCCACCTACCGCACTGCCCTCAGGAACCTGGGCAGCCTGCTCAAGCCAGGAGGCTTCCTGGTGATGGTGGATGCCCTGAAAAGTAGCTACTACATGATTGGGGAGCAGAGGTTTTCCAGCCTTTCCCTGGGATGGGAGGCCGTTCGAGATGCTGTGGAAGAGGCTGGCTACACCATTGAGCGGTTTGAGGTGATTTCTCAGAATTACTCTCCTGCCACAGCTAACAATGAAGGACTGTTCGCTCTCGTGGGGCGTAAGCTCAGCAGAGCTGAATGACATCCTGTGATCCAGTTAAAGGTTTGCTGGTTCTCTTCAGACTGTGGCTCTGACAGTGGTGTTCACTGTGCGGTATAGAAGCTGACTGGTGGGGCCTCATGGTTCAGGGTGGGGAGGAGAGTCTAGGATGAGATTGTGGGCCATTCCTTGGCGTTCCATACATGTATTAATGCTATGGTACCCCCAGGTGAGTTACTGAAACATCTGGTCTCTTCTATCTGTACTCACAAAAGAAGCTTCACCAGCACAAATGCAGTGATGGCCACATCTGTGAACCATCCGTGAATCAGGCCCACACCTGCCTACAAAGATATCAGTTACTCACTGTTAACATCCCAGGATGTTGTTGTACCCTTCTCTTGTGTTCTTTCTGGAGAGACCGACACACCCAAGCCTCTGGTGCTGATGAATCTGCTCTGGGCCCAGCCAGTCTCTAATAAACTCCCGCCTACCAGTACCAGTCTGACTTCAGAGACCAAAGAGCAGCTGACCTATATCTTTTCCAATTCATCCCAGTGTTCCAATTTTTTTCTTTTCTAAAGCTCATCTCGTTTTCAAATTCTATCACTCCTTAGGCAAGTTATCTAACCTCTCTGTGCCTCAGTTTCCTCATCCGCAAAATGAGATGGAAATAGTTAAGATAATGAAAATGAATTACAAGCTAGAAAGAATCCAGAGAGATGCTGGGCACTCAAAGGACATCTAATAAATGTTAACGATCATGATCGTCATTAACCATCACAATCTTTATACTCCTGTCTTTGATATCAGTTGCCAATAAGCTGAGCTGTTTCCATCCCCAAGTAGAGGAGGGGTCCTCTACTTCTCCGCTGCTGTGGCTGTCAAGAGCACCAAACAAGAAAACAGTTTTCACACCATGTTCGGCCAGTTCCTTTCCAACTCAAGAGCTATCCAGCAAACATGTATTTAGCACGCTCCATGTATAGTTCCAGTCCCTAGAAATATAGCCCCGATGTCGTCAGCTGGCTCAAGAGGCCTCATTTTGTAGATACTGATGTGACAGGTGCTCCCAGATGCTGCCAGAGACAGTGTTCTCCGCAATCCCCAACCAGAGTCCTCCTGCATAGCATCTTCTGCTCTGACTGTCCTCTCTGACAGTGCCCAGGAGGGCCATATGGAGAAAGCTACTCCCCTGTCTGTGTGTTGGAGCCATGCTGGCTTCCTGCCTGAGGGGCAGAGAACACATTCTGTCTATACTAGGGTTGGCCAAGAGCAAGATGGCAAACACTTCTTGGCTTTGTGGGTCTTAACAGTCTTTTCTTATTGATTGAATGATGGAGGAGGGAGAGAGAGAGGGAGTGGGTGAATGAGTGAGACAGAGTCTCACTTTGTAGTTTTGGCTCCATAGACTAGGTTAGCCTTAAACTCACAAAGATCCACCTGCCTCTGCCTCCTAAGTTCTGGGATTTAAGGAATGCTCTGACAAGCTTGGCCTTGGTTATATAGTTTTGATCATAGCAATTCAACCCCACAGTTGGAGCAGAATGAGCCACAGATGGCACATAAATGAAAATGCAATTTCTCTTACTAAAACAGGTGGATAGGTAGATTTGGACCAACGGCTGTGGTTTAGAGACCTTTAATCTGGTATTAGAAGCATTCTTGTTTGTGGTTAAGTTTAATGAAGTTTCTTGTGTGCACTTTGGTTATCTTGTGATCTTTAGTCCTACTTGAAAAGGAATTCAAACCCTGTACAAGGGTGGGACAGGGGACAGATGGGATACTGTTTCTTCTCATTCTGTCCCCTCTCTCTCTTTCTCTCTCTCTGTTCCTCCCAATCAAAACCTCCCAGTTTGAAGGCAGTGTTATGCCCATGTCTAAGAATTCCCATGAGTGCCAGGGAGTCTGAACATGCTGTAACATGCATGAAGGTTTTATTGTTACATACAGGTTCCAACGAACCCAGGTGGATACCTTTGTTCCAGAGCAGCAGAAACCTAACAACCCCGTGGTCCTGCCGGGCCAGGGGCTTTAAAGAAAAGCCTAAGTAAGTAAGTGCAACACATCTTGGCATTCCAGGACTGGGCAAAGGAGTGTTAATACAGTAGCTATGAGCTGAACTTTCTGACGCGAATCTAACTTTTGAATCTATTGGTTGTCAGGCACACTCCCAGACCTGATGCCTGCCCTCAGGTACCAAAATCTGATTAATCCAGGTCCTCACATTTCCCCCTCTGACTGGTTCCTGAGAATTCCAATCATGGAATTCTCCTGTCTCTAGATCCATTCAGGTCTGAGTACAAGGGGTACATGGACTTCCCAAGGCCTCAGTCTCAGCAGGAAAAATCATCAGTAGGAGCCATGCTATCACTTTGAAGGGGTTGTCTGGATCGTCCCATTCTTTACTCTGGAAATCTTCCTTGAGTGTACAGGGGTCTGCTGGCCTGTCAGGTTCCAAGGACCCTAGGTGATGTCCCTTAAGGTGGACCCAGTCCCCTGGTTGAAACCTGTCAGGGGAAATATCAGATTCATAGAGGGCCCTGGGCTCAGGCCACACTTCCTTGTGTGTACACCAGGCTCCTTTTTAGCATCAGGAAGATCTTAGTCATATACTTCTGTCAGCAAATCCACCTGGAGGTTAGGGATGGTAGGGCAAGGGATGCCAACCATAAATTCAAATGAGGTTAGCTTCATTCGATAAGGGGGATTCCTGGTCCCATATAAGGCAAAGGGAGCCACCCAGTCTGCACCAGCTTCCAAGGCCAATTCATTTAGACCCCATTTTAGAGTACAGCTTATCCTGTCTACTTGTCCTGAACTCTGGGGTCTGTATGCACAATATAATTTCCAGTCACTCCTCAGAAAGGTGGCTAAACACTAACCTACCTGGAACACAAAAGCTAGTCCATTGTCTGACCCTATCATGGTTGGAAATCCATACCTATACAGGATGTCTTCAAGTAACTTCTTTGCCATCACCTGTGCTGTTTCATGTTTGGTGGGAAAGGCTTCTGTCCATTCTGAAAAAGTGTCTAACAAAACTAGCAGATACCTGTAACCATACTTGCCAGGTTTTATCTCAGTGAAGCCCACTTTCCAGTAGGCTCCAGACTTCTTCCCCCTGAGTCGATACCCAGGGTTTCCAGGGTTAACAACAGCACTGGTGAACTGACAAGCTTTACAGTTGGTGACAATGTTTACGTCTCCGTGTTCCCATATGAAGGGATCGGCAGATCTTGGTAAGCAGTCTCTTTCCCAGATGCTCAGGCAAGATGATTCTACTATCTGCAGCTCTCCACCGCCCATCTATGCACTGGGTCATGAGGAGGGTTTCAATCCAGGAAAGCTCTTCCTTAGTGTACTCAGGTGCCCCAGGGTCCACTAACACACGATCAAATACTTCATCAATCTGGAGTGCCACCTGTTGGGTGGTCCCGCTTTCCAGTTTGTTGTCCCTGAGGACAGGTCCATCCCCTGTCTGGTACCCTGTGCAATGAACAATGGTCAGTTTCTTGGGTAACCATGGAGATTTAGGGAAGGCTATCAGCTTTAACCGTTGGGCAAATGTCCCAGGTGGCATCACCTCTGCCCATACTACCTCTTCTGCAGCTCCAGAATACCTCAGATCATCTTGCATGAAGCTGCTGTGATCTGTATACCAGGTAGCTTCTGCAGTGGGCAATGGGATGTTTTGCAAGTCTGGCGTACTGCTGTGTGCCTGGGCAAGGATCCTGAGCAGTTTTGTGGTGCCTCCAAATCTGGATCAGGCAGTAGAGTAGCTGGATTCAGAGCTGAGGGCACCTGGAAAGTTATTCTGGCAGGGTTAAACAACATTGTCTGGTACTGAGTCATTCTGACATTGCTCAGCCACTGATCAGGGGGCTGCTTGAGAACTCCTTCAAGTACGTGAGAGGTGGTTATGGTGAGAGTCTGTCCCAAGGTCAACTAGTCAGTGTCCTTGATCAGCTGTGCCACAGCTGCTATTATGCAGAGGCAAGATGGCCATCCAGCTGCCAGTGTTTGGGTGAGGACTCCTTTGACTATCCCCTTGCTCTCATCTACGTATAAGTGAAACGGCTTGGTCACATCTGGCAGACCCAGTGCTGGGGATGAACATAGGCTCTGCTTGAGTTTGTCAAAGGCTAGCTGGTGGTCCTTAGTCCAGATGAAGTCCTGCCCTTCTTTGGTGGCCTCATATAAAGGTTTGGCCAGTTCTGCAAATCCTGAAATCCACAGATGACAGAACCCTGCTGAGCCCAGGAACTCTCTCAGGAACTACTGCCTGGCAGTACTAGGTGTGGGGATCTGAAGTACTGTCTCTTTTCTTGCATCTGAGAGCCACCACTGCCCTTCCTTCAGGGTGTATCCCAGGTATGTTACCTGTTGCTTGCAGATTTGGGCTAAAATCTACAATAGCTGCTCAGTCCCTGCCAGGCAAGTTTCTCAGTCTGTGGCTGCATTCAGCAGGTTGCTAACATACAGACTAATTTCTGTGTTTTGTGTAGCAGCCAGCAGCACATTAGACATGTGCTGATTCCCAAGTTGTTTTCCTTTGATTCTCTTGCCCTCTGCACTCTCCCTTTCATATTCTTCCTGAGCCACCTTCACTAACACTGCATCCTTATCCATTCTCTGCCCTGTGCTACAGACCCTGCTCAAATTTGCAGGCCATCTTGTGGCTGTGTTGGGGGCCCCCAAGAGAGACTGCCGACAGACTACAGGGGGGCTCACCTTACCTTCAGCCATATAAGTACAATCTTACACCGGGCAGATTAGGGGGCAGGCTGCATCAGCGATAGCCTTATTGGCTGTGGATTCTTCTATGGCATTGCCCTGAGCCAGCTTTTGAGTCTTGGTCTGCATTCAGTCTCTCTCCTCTGCCATGAAGGGTACCTGCAAAAGCTGTGCACAACCATTCCACATGGAGATGGCTGCACAAGGATTGGAGGTGTGAGGAGGTGGGGGAGAGACCTCATCCTCTGTGCTTCCCCCTTGAAGGGCCTTCGACCTAGGAGCCAAGGAGGTCTTTAAGGGTGAGTTTCTCTCTGTAGCTGCCAGAATCTTGACCTGTTGGGGCAAGAATGATTTAATCCAAGGAGGTGTGGATTCTCTACTAAATCCCTCCAGATCACTATGTAGGGCACTTGGTCAGCACATCCTATTCGAGGTCTGAAGACCACTTTCTCCACTGCCTCTATGAGGGCCAAATGGAAGATTCCTCCCAGAGGCCAGCCCACACATAGCACTGGCCATTCTGACCTGCAAAGGGTGGCAAAATTAGATTTTTTTCATCATAGCAGAACAATGATTAACACGTGCATTAACCTCTTGATAATGGTTTAAGACTAAGTCCAGGGGAGAAGAAACTGTCTGCCTTCTGGCACTCACACTCAAGAACACAAATACAGAGAAACATAGACACCACAGAGGACAGACTAAATCCAGAGGAGAAATGGTCTGTATCATGGTATTCCTTACAAATATGGAACCCTCTGTCCCCATAGGGATCTGAGGATTGCAGTTCTCACAGATATGAGGTGCTCTTTGCATCATCCTGATTACAGATCTTTTGAGGTCCTTGACCTCAATAGACACGGGAAAGTTGCCGCTGTTATAGACACAGGCTGGGAAGCCCAATGCGCCCCCCTCAACTCCTCTGGTCAATCACTGACCAATGCACCACTGGCCTCTTGTTCCACCCTGAGCCTTCCTGGCTTCAGCTATCTGCTCCGGCCACTCTCCTGCTACTCACTGTTTCTGCCGAGGCCGAATCCTAACCATGCCCGGCACCCATCTGCAGCCCCACGTCTCTGGCCTAGCGAGTGTGCTGGCCACTGGCCACACTTGCTTACCAACATGGCCTCGCTGGCTTCCTCCTGGCAGTCACTTACCAACGCTGAGTTTGCTCCCTGGTCCAAAGTTCGTGGCAGGGTGGAAATTCTTTTTGGCCAATGCACTATATGTATGCCCGTAACATGCTTGAGGGTTTTACAGGTTTGCTACATACAGGTTTCAATGAACCCAGGTCGATAGCTTTGTTCTGGGAAGCAGAAAACTAAAGACCCTGAGGTCCTGCCTGGTGGGGACTTTAAAGAAAACATACGTAAGCAAGTAATCTTGGCATTCCAGGATTGGGCAAAGGAGTGCTAATACAGTAGCTATTGACTGAACTTGAACTTTTGAATCTATTGTCTGTCGGATGCACTCCCAGACGTGAGGTCTGCCCTCAGGTACCAAATGTACAGATTAATCCAGGTCTTCATAGGCAGTCCATAAATACAAACAGAAGATGAGGAAACAGGTAGGGGCAGGAGAATGCCAGACAAAATGTCACCTGGTATTTTCACACTAAAAGTTATGATACTCAATGGAGTACTATAAAACCAATTAAGAACATCACAATGCACACTATAAAAATAACAGAGAACAAATTGGGCAAGAAAAGAATTCCTGATAACAAATCACCATGCAACAATACTTTAAGAAGTTTTGTTTTACAAATTTCCATATTTATGTGCTTACACGCTGGCCTGCATGTAAGCACAGCTAAGTGAGCACTATAGGCATCTTCCTCCCAGAGCCAGCTTCCTGACTGTGTGTCTCTCTGAAGGATGTCTATTACATGACCGTTACTGCTGATAGCTTCATTTCCGCTGCTGTGATAAAATACTCTGTCAAAAAGCAAGTTATGGGAGAAAGGAGTTCATTTCAACTTACAATTCCAGGTTATAGCCCACCACTGTGGGGAAGTAAAGGCAGGAACTTGAAACAGCTAATCCTACCACATCAAGAGCAGTGAAAGATGGATACAAGATCAATTGTTTGCTTGGCCTCAGCTTAGTTTAACCACTTCTTCATAGTTGAGGACTACCTGCCTAGGGAATAGTGCTTCCCACAGTGGCTGGACCTTCCCACATCACCTGACTTAAGATCACGTCCCCACAGACATCCCAACAGGCCAAGCTGACATAGACCACTCTTTCTTGAGACTCTCGTTCTAGGTGATTCTAGGTTGTGTCTCATTAACAGTTAATAATGTATTTGCTGCTGGATTATGATGTAGCTTGTATTTATTATTGACTATGATCTAAACAGTTGGAAAACAACTATCCTGTACTTTGGACTTCTGAGACTGGACTATGAGTACCCACATTTTTTTTTCTTTCAGTCAGTGATAAGATCTGTAGCTTCTTCCTCCTAAAAAATGCTTAGTCATTTGGACAAACTGACATACAGACAAACCACGAGTGAAGAAAAGGGTTAGATGGAGTATCAGTAGCATTGGGTGCTTGAACGGAGGGTACAAGAAAATACAGTACCTGTTCTGGGTCTTTCGGGATGAATAAGGGCGTGTTTGGCAAATAGGAAGCAAAGAAAAGCCTGGGGGACCGTGTGTGCGGATGCCTGAAATGACTCCTGCCACTAGCAGATGGAGCATTTATCAGTTTGTTCTTTCAGAGAAACCCAGACCTAAGCAAACATTTGACTTCTGGCTTTTTTTTGTTTGCCTTTTCTGAAATCAAACACACCAACCAAGTCATGAGCAAACAGACTCGGGGGTCATTCTGGTCCCAACTTGTAAATGTCTTTGACCGCTGACCCTACTCTGCTTTTTCTAGTGGGCTGTGTGAGGGAAGTGTTAAAGTTTCACCCTGAACAAACTCGTGTAAAGTAGGAGGCTGTGCAGCTATGCATAATGCCTTGGAGGAGACCAGGGAAAAGAAAGCTATTAGAGAGGTGGTTAGCTCATTTAGTGTCCTGCAGCCTAGCCTTGGTAACACCTATCATCTGGCTGTCAAGAGTAATCAAAGGAGATGTTCAGGATATGGCTTGCCAGGCTCCGCTTTGAAGGCTGTGGCTGCCTCTTGGGTAACTCAGAGATTCGAGGTAACCAATAAATCATATATGGAGAGGGGAATGCTGGGGACCAGGACAGAAGATGTGATCATCATTAGAGTGCCACACCGCTTTCATCATCTGGGAACCTCTCTTGAAAATAGGGGCAGTAAGCATGTCCGAGGACTGAACTGAAATCAAATGAGATGGCCATAAATCCACTCTGTAATGCGCTAGGCTGTGTTAGAGATCTGCAATGTAATTAACTCCTTCTAGAGCAGCTGTCGAGACAAAAGATGCTACGTTCATTAGATTTTCTTAATGAACAGAGTAAAGTGTGACCTTTAAAACCTTCATTGTCTTTTTATACAAGTCTGAACTGTGAACACTTGGAACCTAACCTTCTTTAGAGTGAGGCTTTCACTCAGAAGATATTTAGGACACCCTCATTAGCTTCTAAATCTTACCTCTGGCTCCATGGGCCTTAGTCCCTAGGGAAGGGCAGAGGTTATGGAGTCTCACAATGCCTAGAAAGCATATGTCCTAGTCAGCTTTAGTTTTCAACCTGCATAGCTTAGAGTCATCTGAGAGAAAAGTCTGTATTGAGGGAATGCTCAGATCAGACTGGCCTGTGATTGTTAACTGATGTAGGAGGGCTCAGCCCACTGTGGGCTCAACCACTCCCTCAGCACCTAAGGAGGCCCTTGATGTTATAAGAAACAAGGGTGAGCACAAAGTATGGAGCAAGTCCGTGAGCAGCACTTCTCCATGCTTTCTCCTTAAGGTTTTATCCCAGACTTTCACCAGTGATAGACTGTGACCTAGAAAGGTAAACCAAATAAATGTAGTTTTTCCCCCTAAGTTGCTTTTGGTCAGAGTGGTTTTTACAGCAACTAAATGAAACTGGGGCAGCATACTATAATAGATATATTCTTTTGGTTCTCAGGGATCACCAGCATTTTTTGACAGAGTCTATCCAAACAAGACATACCAGGTTTTTTTTACAGGTGGGCCTCTTGTGGATAGCCCTGGTCTGTGCAGCTCAGTTTTGTTATTAAAAAGAAAAGAAAAAAAGAGTCAGCTTCTACACACTGCATTTAAAATATTACATTTTTTACAATATATTAATTGTAAATATATTAAATATATTAAATTGTAAATGATTAATTATTTTACAATACAATATTACAATATGTTAATATTGCATTTAAAAGAGAAACACTACTGTGAATGGAATCACTGGCGCATCCTGCTTTGTATTTTCCAATGGAAATAAGAATCTCAACTTTTTGGTCCTTACTGGCCAATTTCCCTCATTGAGTGGAATCGCGTTGCTTGACCTCTGTTTGGCCAGCAGAGGGAGCACACGGCTCTTACTAAAGTCTCTCCCAGACTGGGACATTCACGTCAGAAGAAATTTAAATAGAAATTAAATCTTTTGAAACAAGAAACATATTTCCTTCGGACACTTTACTTATGAGGTTGCTAAGAGAACGGTAAGAAAGCAAAGCACATTTTTCTCAACAAAAATATGTGTGATTACTTTTACACACTTTAAAAATTTCCCCTTTGGGTCTATACACAAAATGCAAATTTTAATAACCCATACAGAAGTTCTGGACCAGGTTAGCATGAGAAATGTTGAATATTAGATTATGCGGTGAACTTGCCATCACCTTCTATTTCCTGTTTATTCAACAAAGGGACAAGACGTTTTTGTGCTTTTGCAAATCTTTTAATATTAAGAAAAAAAAATCAAGAAGTCTTGTGGCGGCATTGGTTGCTGAGCAAATGGTGAGGCTCCAGATTTTTTTATTTTAATCGTGTCTAGTGAAATTATGGGTAGATTTGGGGCTGAACTGCGGATGTTCCACAGATCATTGAGTTAATATCATCTTTGTTCTGACTTAAATGTTAAAAGACCAGGAAATAGTTTCTTTCCTGCTAACTCACCACTATCTCTCTCCTTTGAAGAAGACAAAAAAAAGCTTTGAATATTTTGTAAACTGGTTTTCGGTGGGGCACTCTGCAACTTTCTAAGTGTGAAAAGCTCTGCTGTCTTCTATGATCTTTGCCGTTACCGAATCAATATTCCAATATGTCTTTCTAATGTGAGTCAAGGCTTGGACAATGACAAGCTAAAACCTCTTATTTAATTGCTGAGAAGTTGAGGCTGGGGTCAAGGCAAAGGGTTTTACCTTTGAAGGCCTTGGTTTCCACTGCAAAATGAGGAGTTGAATTATGTACCCACAAGGTCCAGTGTTCTATGGTTTTATGAATTAGAAACCAAGCTTGTTGAAATAGAACTCAAATTTAAAATCCACCTGAATTAAGCTCTTCCTTTAAAATTCAAGAAAAGTAGATGGACTGTCACTTAGATGGTCGGGGTTCCTAGTATACACAAGGCCCTGGCTGCAATCCTTGGCATCATATAAAATCTAGTGTGGTGGCTGTGCCTGTAATCTCAGCATGTAGGTGGTAGAGACCGGTAAAACACAAGCCCAAAGTCATCTTTGGCTGCACAAGAAATTTGAGACCAGCCTGAGACCTTGTCTCAAAAAAATTTTTTTTTAGATGAAATTGCCTCCCATCATTCATACAACCCATAATTTCCCTCAGCTTTCAGGCGGTTGGGTTGAGGTGTGGCTTGTATTTTTCTTGGTGACCCCTTGGTTCAGAGATTGCCTCTCATTTTGGCTTGGAAATCATCTCACTTCAGTTGTGACCTGATCCTTTTCTGTATCACACAAGCCCTGAGCAGACTCATCCTGGTCCTACTGTTTCCTGAAATCCACCACTTACAACATACCTCAGCTGTAGGCTTGACCGAAGCTTTGAAGAAACCGAGTTAATGGGAATCATTCACATTTTGGGATCAAAGCAACTTAAACTTGATGTCTGTATTAGTCATGATTCTTCATAGGAATGTATATATTATAAGAGGGGATTGATTTTATTGCCTTGTGTAAGAAGGGACTGGAATATCTCCCAGTGGGTGCCTGCAAGCTACTGAGCCAGAGAAACCAGTAGCTGCTCTGGTCAAGAAGCTGGACGCCTTGGAAAAAGGAAGCGATGATGTAGACACTGGCTGGTCTGGATTCTCTAGCCCAACTCCGTGTTCAAAGGCTGAAGAACACGGGGTCTGACGTCTATGAGTAACAGCCACAACAAAAACAGGGCTTGTTCAAGAAGGATCGAGAATGAGATTCCGAGAGAGAGGGAAGTGGACACCCACCCCCACCCCCTTCCACCACCATCAACAATCACTCACAAAGGATAAATTCGTTTTCTCCAGGGGAGTCTCACTGCATATACAAACCACACTTAAGGGGCAATCCCTGTTCCCAGCAGTAGATGCCAACACAAAATAGACTCAATCAATGGCAGTTTTGGAGTTTCCTTAAGCTTGTTTGGTTTTGTCTCAAAGTTCTGTCTGGTCTTTTTTCTTTTCCTTTTTCTTTTTCTTTTTTGTCTTACAATTTTTTTGCTTATATATTATGGTTCCAATTTTGTATTTTTAATGGGATTTCTGTGTGAGTAAATGTCTGTGTCCCTAAATTTTGTTTGTTTGTTTGTTTCTTGTGCTTTTTTCTTTGCCTTTTTCTCTCTGTCTGTTTTTCTAATGAGAGAGAGAGAGGATTTGGCTGTGTGGAGAGGTAGGGAGGATCCGGAATGAGTTGGGGGTAGGGGAACTGTAATCAGAATATTTTATATGAAGAAAAACTATCAAAAAGCAAAAAGATTGGGAGTTCACACATTCCCTCTCCGATTTTGTCTTGGGGCTCCCAGCCTGTTGGATTGGGTTCCTCACATTCGGGAGGCTCTCCCCACTCAGTTCACACACCCTCATCCCAATGATGTCTGTAACCAGTCTCAAAGACACATCTAGAAATATACCTTACCAATCTTTTAGGCATCTCTAAATTGTCCAGTCAAGTTGTTACTGGAGCAGATAGGATTAAAGCCTTGGGTTCTGAGCCTTGAACAAACCAACCTGGGCCACCTGACCTCACTCAGAAGGCCAAATAGAGGGACAAAGGGGTTGGGAAAATGCAAGAGTTTATTTGATATTCCTGTACTGGGGAAAGGGACCAAGAGGCCAGCACACCACCCTTTACTCCCAAGACGGTCTTTGGAGTTCTGATTTGAGGGTCAGGTCTAAATAGAGGGCAAGAGGTGAGCTGGACTGGTCAAAATGTATTCCCACCCATCACCCTTGTCTGGTTCCAGACTCCCCTGCAAGTCGGCGGTCTGTCAAGTGTCACAACTGTGTGAACGCTCTTTTCTAGAAACAAGTTCCCAAATGTTCAGCACCAAGGCTTCAGACTTTCCTTCTCCCAGCATGAGATTTCTAGGAGAAATTCCAGTTCTTTAGGGGTGTTGTTGGAATAATCTGATAGTCAAAAGGACAGACACAGATGTCTTTTTAGAGTATCTGCATCCCTGCCGTGATGGTTCCAAAGTCAACAAGTCTGTTAGCTACTGCTGTGGAGAGACACCATGACCAGGACAATTCTTACAAAGAGTTTCAATATTGAATGGGGGTTGGTTTAAAGGGTCAGAGGGTTAGTCATCGTGGTGGGAAGCATGGCTGCACAGGGACAGACATAGTGTTGGAATGCTAGCTGATAGTTCTACATCTGGATCCACAGGCAGAAGGATGAGTAGGTGACACTGGGTCTGGCTTGGGCTTCTGAAATCCCAAAGCCCAACCCAAGTGACGCATTTCCTCTAACAAGACCACACCTCCTCCAACAAGGCCACACCTCCTAATAGTGCCACTCCCTATGAGCCTTTGGGGGCCATTTTCTTTCAAACCACCACAACAGCCAAGTCAGATACCACAAGAACACTGCTTGTCAATCCAACCTGCAAACGCATTTCCTTAAGCCATCTCCAAATAGACACAATTGTTCTGGAGACAACTAAAAGGGCACTGACTCCTTCCTGAGAAGAGGAGCTGGGCTTTCGGACTAGGCCTTCCTCTGTCCCTGAAATCCTGTCACAGCTTTCCTGATCCTAACCCTCTTGGAAATGTCTGCCTGCCCTTCTCATATTATTCTGCTTCCCACCATCCTCTGTTTGGTCCGTGGGCCTCTCCTCTGTAGCTGCTTGGTCAGTCCTAAACACTTCATTATTCTGCATTGACAAACCTTGGCTAGTTAGACTTCAGGGGCTTCACTTCCTTTGAGACTTCATGATGTTTTCCTTGAAAGGAACTTTGGTAACTGTATTTATATTTAGGTGTAGGGAGCAGATATAGGGGGACCCTGACTTCAGCTCTATCTCAGATAGATAGATAGATGGATGGATGGATGGATGGATGGATATAAGGGATTAAGATAGATCTATAGATGATACATAGGCAAATAGATAATAGAAAATAGATGATAGAAGATAGATAATAGATAACAGATAGAAATAGCTAACTGATGATGATAGAAGACAGATTAAAAAAATAGATAGATGATAGGTAGATGACTTCATCTCGTCTCTAACCAAGAAATCAGTCTCTGAGCCTCCTAACACCCAAAGCAAAGAGAAAAAAAACAACTAGGAATGATTGTAAGGACTAAACAAACAGGCTTACAAGTCAGACACATTCTTAACCTGACCTTCTGAAGCTCACAATCAAGGCAGGTACAAGTGAGTAGCTTTACTCTGCCAAATGGTGTCATTGGGCAAACAGGGAATCTAGACGTATCTTAGAGGGTTGGCACACAGATGTCTAAGGTAAAGTAACATTAGCTAAGGGGGAAAGAAAGATGAGAAACAAGTTCCAGATAAAGCAACCACATGTTCAAGAATGAGCAGAGGAGGGCTGGAGAGATGGCTCAGCGGTTAAGAGCTCTGACTTCTCTTCCAGAGGACCTGAGTTCAATTCGAAGCAACAACATGGCAGCTCACAACTGTCTGTAACTACAAGATCTAACACCCTCACAGACAAACATACAGCAAAACTCCAATGCATAGTTTTTAAAAAATGCACAGAGGAGAGGGAGACAGTGGACAGGCATGGTGACAGTAGACGATGCTGTGGTAAGTACCCAGACACCCTCCCTGCCCCCACACATTAACCAGCTCACTGATCCCCTAGCTTCTCTGACTGTTGACTGTCCACAGCACGCAGAACCCCCTTCTTAGGAGATGTGCTCTTAGCTTATGGAAAATAACTTATCTGGTGACAAGCCATTGTCCCCAAGGCAGCTCTCAACCCATGGCTCTCTGATTCCAGAAGATTTGAGCAGCATGTCCTCCCAAAAGGGAGGCCACTTGTTAATGCAACTAGTGTCACTATGCCTTTGCCCTCATGAATCAAGCCACTGCTGGATGATGTCACATCCTTGCTGGGTCTCTCCCACTTCCCTAGCTGCTTTTCTTAAGTGTGGTCCCCAGGTCCATATGTGGCAGCATAATCCCAGCACTCAGAAGGCAGAGACAAGCAGATCTCTGTGAGCTGGTCAGCCTTGTCTACACAGTGAGATCCTGTCTTATAATACAAAACAAGACAACAACTAAATGACATCTAGAATTCCTTGGGCTGTACTTGTGACAAACTGTTCTGCCTATTATGAATAATGCTGCTGTGAACATAGTTAAACAAGCATCCTTGTGATATGATTGAGCATCCTTGGGTATATGCCCAAGAGAGGAATAGCTGGTCTTGTGGTAGATTGATTCCCTGTTTTCTGAGAAACCACCACACTGACTTTGAAAGTGGCTGTACAAGTTTGCACTCCCACCAGCAATGGAAGAGTGGGGAATCTACAACATGGAACCCAGTCAAGACTCCTAGAAATAGCAGATATGTTATCTTGCCTGGCATCTCCTGCCCAGGCCATTGCCTGGCCCAGTTGTCATCAGAGAGGCTTCATCTAGCAACTGATGGAAACAGATGCAGACCCACAGCCAAACATTAGGTGGAGTTTGGGGAATCCTGCACAAGAAAAGGAGAAAGGATTGTAGGAACAGGAGGGGTCAAGGACACCAGAAGAAAACTCACAGAATCAAAGAACCTGGGCTCACAGGGGCTCACGGGGACTGAACCGATAACCAGGGAGCCTGCATGGCACTGACTGAGGCACTCTGCATGTATGCTACAGTTGTGTAGCTTAGTCTCTTGTGTGTCTCTTAACAGTGGGAACAGGGGCTCTCTCTGATTCTTCTACTGGATTTTGAGACCTTATTTGTCATACTGGGTCACCTTGTCCATCCTTAATACATGGGAGGTGCTTAGTCTTACTGCAAGTTTATATGCCATGTTTGTGGATATTCATGGGAGACCTGCCCTTTCCTGAACAAAAACGGAGGAGCTGATTGGGAGGTGGGTGGGAACAGAAGTGGAGGGGGAAGGAGGGATGGGGAGGAGAGGAGGGAGGGGAAACTGTGGCCAGGATGTAAAATTAATTAATTAGTCTTTTTTTTAAAAAAAAAAATGATAACTGCCCCTTCAAAAAATCTATTTTAGTGACAGTATATTGAAGGCCTCCCAAGACTGAAGTCATTATATGAACATGATCTGAAGTTTTCATTGACTTAAGCTATTACTATTCTCAAAAATTGTTCCTCTGACCTGGGTTTGGTTCTCAGTACCCACACAAGGTGGCTCACTACTGTCTGTAACAACAATTCCAGGGATCCAATACCTTCTTCTGGCTTCCACAGGCGCCTGTACACATATGGTGAACATATACGCATACAAAATAAATAAATCCTTTTTAAAAGTTCCTCTGTGGCACAGGCAATTGAAATTCTGATTTCAGGATCTTAGTCAAACACTGCCTTAGTTTACCCTTTACAAATAAAGACACCAAGACCCAGGAAGTCATGGCACTTGAGTGGAATCTTTTTGAGCTTCAAACTCTTTGAAAAGCAGGACCAAGAAGCTGTGTTCTCTCTACTCTATCAAGGCCTAGACAGAATAAAGCCTAACTCAAGCTAGTGTGGTGATGTAGTGTATAGTTAATAAAATCAGCCTGGAATATCAGAGAACAGAATCACCCACAGTCAAGCCATCCTATCACTCGGGAGACAGAGATCTTTCTGTATTTCTGTGAGTCCAAGGCCTAATGACTAAGCAGTAGTAGCTCACACCTTTTATCCTAACTTTAGGATTATAATACAGTTGAACCAGCAAGTGAAACAGCTGGGCAAGGAAGGTATTTTAGACATGAGAAGGCAGAGATTCATTCATTCTATAGAAGCGACCAGTCAGCCTGAGGACCCTTGAAGATAGCTCTGTTTAGCCTGAGAAGTTGGCTGGGTAAGAATTGATTATAGTCAGTTTTTCTCTCTGATATTCCAGCTTTCTTCCAATATCTGGCTCCAGGTTTTTATTATATGCTAACTAGTGTTTGTGCAATAAGCTAGAATATTTTCTTATTTGATTCTAAGTCCTAAGATGCCTCAATCAGGTAAAGAATCTGGATTCAGTCTCTTTAGTGTGTGTCTGTGGCTGGCCCTGCCTTGAAAGCAATGATAAATTAAGTTTCTGGACCTATAAGATCAGACGCTGAATTGAGCCATGAACAGTCTCTGGAACATAACCCTAAATAGCCTACTGTTTCCTCCCTCCTTTTACTTCCTACAGATTGTGGTGATGACCTCACATGGTTCAGGCTGGAAGCTGGATTTGAAGGATGAGTGAGCGGAAGGAATGTACTAGGACCGACTTTGAAGCAGAAAGGCGGAGCTCTCCTCCACACACACCAAGGAACAAGCTTTTCAGTTTTTTGCTCCTGGGCAATGAGTATGATCCATGAATTAAAAATAATTAGTGTCCTTCTAGAAATGCAACTGTAATTACAGACAGTTAAGTGTGTTTAGGGCATTTGAGAAGAATCCAGTGTTTCAAGGTTCAGAGGATCCTTGCTGGCTGGAGGGTCAACTTGGCACCCATGATAACTCAATTACCATTGGAGGAATATGAGACTGTTCAAAGCCAGCATCCATAGGTAGTGCAGGATGAAGTGGTAAGCCTTTAATACAACAGGATACCCATTGGCCTATAGTCCAGGAGGCTGAAGCCCCTGGGGTGAACTTGCTTACTCCCTTCCTTTGATCTCACAAGCAACTACTAAATGCCAGACACTAGATGCTGGGAAAACAAATAATAAATCTGGCATACATGGCCCACCATCTCAAATAGTTAGTTTATTGGCAAATGCTGTGGGGTGATGCTATAGACTGAAGCCACATATTAAAAATCTAACCAATGTGACATATCCCAGTAGCTAGTCAGGTATCAGCAGGCTTGAAGGTCACTGAAGATGGACCCCTTCCTCATAGTCAGTAGTTATATTTCTGGGCTTGGGCAGAGAAATAATTTCTAAACTGACCAAAAGATTAGAAGACTATTATCTAGCCAGACATTATCAGTCTTTTCTGGTAAAGGACAAAAAATTCCATTGTCCTCTTCAATGAAATCTAGATGGGCTAGTCAAACACCTTGACAGGGACCCTCTCCCAAACCTATTCCAAAGTCTGTTATGGGAATTAAAGAAATAATATAAACACTATCTAAAAATGTAGGTTGGCACAATAGATTCTGGCCACTGTCACCCCTGGGGAGTTCCTCCCTTGACCCCAATGCAGTCTGTCTATAACATAATGACTGTGTCTCATTTGAATTCTTTCCACAGAGATCCTTAGGATGTGGGATAGGAGAAATGTGAACCAACTAGGTCCTGCAACAGCTGCAGGAGATGGGGTTTGGGGGAGATAATTTGATCATGAAAACTGGACCTTTATGAATGGGAAAGACTACCACCCTTGTAAAAAGACTCCACTTCTGGGCTCTGCTCTCTGTCACGTGAGTTCAACATTAGAAGATAGTCATTTGAAAACTCAGAAAGAGAGTCCTCACCAAAAACCAATCTCAATCTCTCTCTCTCTCTCTCTCTCTCTCTCTCTCTCTCTCTCTCTCTCTCTCTCTCTCGTGTGTGTGTGTGTGTGTGTGTGTGTGTGTGTGTGTGTGTGTGTGTATGCAGGTACACAAGGGCCATGACACATATGTGGTGATCAGTGTCAAATTTAAAGAGTCAATTCTCCCCCACACACACACAAACACTGTGTGTGGTTTTGTGCAGGGTCTCTCTTGTTTATGTTATATATATGGCAGAGTAGCTGGCCCATGATATTCCTACCTCTGTCTTCCATATAATTATAGAAGTTTTGGAATTACAGACGTGCGCCACAACATCCAGCTTTTTTGCATGTTAGAAATTGAACTCAGATTGCCAGGCTTGAATGGAAAGAGTCTCTACCCATTAAGCTACCTCCCCACCCCTCACCCCACCAAAGACTTTTTAGTTAATTATTTTTAGTTGTCATATAAAATAATAGGTTTCATTATGACATTTTCATACAAGTATTATAGTGTTTTGCTCATACTTGCTCCCGCCCACCTCCAATCTTCCCCAAAGGTTCTGAGCTAAGATCTTGGGTTGAATAGATCCTGGAAAAGTATGCATTTAGAGGGTGGAGGTAGGGAGAACAATATTCCAGATGAAATATAACAAGGACTTGGCAACAAGAGAGCATGACCCAGCTTCAGAATGGAGGGGAGTTCCCTGGGGCTGATCTTCAGGGTTCAAGTGAGGACATAGCCAGTGATGCACTCTAAGAAGAGATACAAAGGTTGAAGCATTCATATTTAAAGTACAGTGAGAGACACTTGTAAGTGTAAAGAAAATATCAAAGTCTTAAAGAGATTTCTAGTATCTTTGGATTATATTCAGGGAAGGAATATGCAGCTTCTTTGGATTATGAACCTGCCAGGCATAATCCAAATTATGATTATGAAAGAAAATGTTTACTGAAGTCTTTCACTCTTGTCCATATTGGATCCCTCCAATAGCTGATCCTCCACAGACATGAAACCAGATCTAGAACCCTTAATTCTGCATCCACAGCCTGTACCTGTATGTATGGGAGTGAGTGTATGTTCATGTGTATGGGTACATGTGTGTACAGATTCATGCGCACATGTTTGCATGTGCATGTCAAAATCAAAAGACACATCCAGGTGTCATTTCTCAGGTGTCTACCTCTTGTTTGAAACACGGCCTCTCATTGGCTTGGAACTTTGCCAAACTAGTCTTAGCAATGAGCTCTAGGATGCACCTGTCGCTACCTTCTATCTTGCCATTGCTGGGGTTACAAGTGTGCAACATCATGCCTGGCTTTTTATGTGGGTTCTGGAAATCTGACTCAGATCCTCATATTTACAAAGCAAGTGCTTTACCAACTATGTAGTCTCCCCAGTCTTCCACATTCCTTCTCAATGACCCCACCCACCCCACCCCAGTGTTCAGCCTTCACACAATGTGTCTGACAATTAGAATGCATTCAGTAAGTATTTACTATGTAAAACAGTAAAGGGATGTCTTTCTCGGTGACTCACAGAGCTTTAGTCTTGACCTGTCCCTAGATTCAATGGGAATCTCTAGTCACCACAAGGTTAAATCAGCAAATCCAGTATTACTGCTCTTCCTAACTAATGCTGACTCATTAACATTGAACTCATCCCAACAGCATTGTAACTCACACCTGAAGGAAGCTTATCTAACAAACCCATTTCCCTGTGAGGTACATCACAACCTTCTGGTGCTTAAGAACAGAAAGGGTAGACAGGGATAGAAAGGTGACTCAGTGCTGAAGAGAGTAGTTCTCTTGCAGAGGACCTGAGTTCTGTTCTCAGAACCCACACTGGGCAGCTCACAACCACCTCTAATTCCAACTCCAGGGGATCTGATGCCCCGTTCTGGTCTTGATTGACAGTGTCTTCACATGCACAAACCCAAGCACAGACACATGTATCTAAACATACTTTTTAAAAAGGAGGAGGAGAAGAAGAAGAGAAGACTGCATTTCAGATATATGTGTTTTGGGGCTTATTTTAAAGGCAAATGACTAACTACAAACCCCAAAATGTGGAAATCATATCAGTAGATAGGCCATAACAGGGCATTTGTTTATAGTTTGAGCACTAAGATGGGGAGATTTAGGGCTGCCTTCTTTGATCTCAGTTAAGACTGGGTGTTGGGCAGCTCCAAGTTTTCAGTGTTCTGCAGATGTCAATGAGCATGCAGAGGTGGTGACATATTAATTTAGGGCTTACAAATTTTCATGAATAGGTAAATCCTCCCATACAGAATCTATGAATAATGACAATCAACTATATTCTGTTGTAGCACTTATTATCCTGAATTGAGATGAGTGATTCCTGTATCCTTCCTTCCACAAGAACCCAGTGACTACCGAGTGAACAGCTTGAAGAGTTAGCACAGACCAAGAAACAATGTCAATGACACACTAACATGGAGGTTCTGCTATGTGGCTTTTTCATATGTATTTCCCCATGAAATGCTGCAAGGATCCCATATCATTATTTTCCCTAATATGTAGCCAAGCAGGAGAATCAAGGCATATCAGTGATGGCAATGCTTACCTATAGGAACATAGTTAATGTTGAAGCAAAGCTATCTCCGAAACCCACATACTTAATGACTATGGTATCCTGTCTAGGAATTTTAAATTGTTTAAAGAAATCTCTAGAAAAAAAAATACATGACCTTTCTATGACCCCTTGAGAACCATTTTGGAAGATCTAGCCAGGAGGACAGCTACTCATACAC
The DNA here is from genome assembly GCA_004025045.1 of Sigmodon hispidus. Taxonomy (NCBI): domain Eukaryota; kingdom Metazoa; phylum Chordata; class Mammalia; order Rodentia; family Cricetidae; genus Sigmodon; species Sigmodon hispidus. The sequence goes on from PVIH01001228.1 coordinate 123,488, forward strand.
CATTGACTGAAGAAATGTCTGTCTCTCAGGGAAGGCCGTCTTCTTCTATCTAACATGCAGCTTTGGAAAGGACACACGTGTGGTGAGAGAGGAAGATGACACCGGCCTAACCTACAAGATCAGCCAAATCAATCCTGGCAATCAACGGGGTGACAGATGTGCCAGACAGATTCCCATCATCCCCATGGGTGAAGGAGCTTCTAGGAGGAAGTGAGTCCTACACATGGCCCCTGATCATTGATGTCACCCATATTAGCAAAAGGAGGTACTTTCTGCTCATGGGAAAACAAGACTTAGCTATGGAGAGTGAGTCACCCAAACTGGACATTTTTATGATGTAGATGTAAAGTGCCTACTCCCTTGCGTGATTGGCCAGCTATCAACACCATTTTTGGAGATAGGTGGATCTTTAGGAGATGGAGCCTCTGAAGGAAGTGAGTCACTGGAGACAGGCATTGAAGGTTACAGGCTAAACTTCACAATTCTGCTTCCTGGTCCACAGAAATATGAACCAAATATGACCAGGCAGCCTCAGGTTCCTGCGGCCACAGCCCCAATCCATTCCCGACACCATGTCTTTCCCAACGTGATGTAACATCAAACTGTGATCCAACATATATCTTTTCTCCCTTAAGTTGCATTGTTGAAAGATAGTTGGTTTCAGCAACAAAAAAAGTAAGAAATTTGAGAGACCGGGGCGGGGGGCAGGGTCAAGAAGAAATAGGGAAAGTTGGAGTATAGTGAATACCCAACAGCAACAACTTGACAAAATAGTGGATTTGGGACCCAGAGGATGTAAAGATTACCAGAATGGCAGCCTGGTGTCTGGTTGTGTCAAAATAATGAGACTGTGTCTCAACCACCAGGAGCTAGAAGGTCATGGGCCACATGAAAGGAACCCCATGGAGAAGACACCTCTGTGATTGTCTCCATCTCCCAAGAGTGTGTCACTTGAACCAGATCAAGTCTCTAGCCATTGAGTTATCCATTATAATTTGTGCCCTGTATTGAACCACGAGGAGATGGATGGCTGTGTGCTGGGGCATGAAAAGCATTGAGAGAACTATCCCTGGCTCCGGGAACGTCTATTACTCTTGCAGCCAGAGAACTCTTCCCCTCTTAACACTGTATTTGTGGCCTACATTATTCAACTTTCACCAAAACCGCAGTCAGTTTCCAAGCCAAGCTGCTTACCATTCTCATCTGAGGACATTTCCATGCCCACAGGAGACCAGGAGGCCAGTTTAAAATGTCTGTTCCTGAAAGGAGACCAAGATGTCTCTAGTGAGAGCTATTTTCATAACTTAGAGCAGATCGTCAGACCTTTCCTAAAACAGAAAGCACAGATTGTCCAGAGAGGGTCCTCTGCTGCCTATGCATATATCTTTATGCCCCAGGGAGTGCTGGGCTTTGGCCACCATCTCCTCACAAAAGCTAGAGAGTGGGCTCTTGTTTCCTCTAACAGCCCACCTGCCTGACCTTGCTATGATGATTTCCTCTTGGGAGAGAGCAAGATTTCTCGCTTACAGAATTTCCAAGGTCTCTTAGCCTCTTCCAGGTCCACATCTCTATTTTCTCTCATTCTAGGGATGCTGCAACCTTAGCACAGTCCCAGCACTATGGCCGCCGTGCTCCTGTTGAACAAATTCTTTCACGATCCTGGTTTGTATTAGGTAGAGCTTGTCTGTTTTCCCTAAGATCCTTTGTGCAGTAAACACGGTTGGTCAAAGTGGGTGAAATTTGTCTCCATTAACTGCACAGCAGTCTGAATTCTACATTCTCTTTTAGAGTATTACTTCTCTGCATTACATAGTGCTCTCTCTCTCTCTCTCTCTCTCTCTCTCCTTCTTCCTTCCTCAACTGCAATAGATTCTTTTTATAATTTGGGGTACTGTATCCAGAGACTTCCAATATCAGGAAACACCTTGTGAAATGTAACCCAAACAAAACTGTGCTCTCTGTGGCCCATTGCACCATTGTTGCTTTAAATTGAAACAACAAACAATGTACTGCGCTAGCACCCACAAGTGCTACAGACAGGAGGCATCTGCACATCCTGTTGTGCAGCATAAAGATGTCCTAAAACTCCTCCCTGTGAGTCTCTCCTCCTCCTCCTCCTCCCCCTCCCCTTCCCCCTCCTCCTTCTTTTCCCTTTGATTGTAACTTTCCTCCCTCTGGTACCTGACACCCTTTACTCCTTAGGACCTGACCACCCAACTGTTCTTCCCATTTTTGCCTTTATATTTTTCCCTCTGACACTCATCCTCTGTTACCAACTCTGCCATTTCTTTAACCCCACCATGTTCTTCCTCTTAAGCCTCTCCCTCCCCTTCTACTAAGTTCCTTCTTTCAGGCATCTTATCAAAGTAGTGCAAAAAGCAGCTGATGCAGAGGCAATACATCACAGACGAGAGAAGTGTTGGGCTAGTTGGCTACCACACTGCCCTTCTCACATGGAGTGGTTTGACTAGGAATGCCCCCATAGACCCATGTGTTTGAATGCTTGGCCCATAAGAAATGGCACTATTGAGAGGTGTGGCCTTATTGGAGGAAGTGTGTCACTGTGAAAGTGAGCTTTGAGGTCTCATATATGCTCATACATGCCCAAGCTACACCCAGTGTGGCAGTCTCTCTCCTTCTCCAGAACCATGTCTTCCTGCAAGCTGTACTGTCCCATTGTGATAATGGACTAAACCGGTAAGCCAGCCACAAATAAATGTTTTCCTTTATAAGAGTTGCCATGCCATGATTCCTTCATAGCAATAGAAACTTTAACTAAGGCAGAGTTGGTAACATAGGCTGGGGTATTGCTGTGATATGCCTGACCATGTTATTGTGTAGAGGAATGTGAACTTTGGGAGTCTGGATTAGAAAAGCAGTGGAATGGTTTAGGTGGGGTTTCATGGGTCATACTAGTTGAAACATGGAAGTTAGTGGTGAACCATGGGGTCCTGACTCAAGAGGTTTCAGAGGAGAAGAATTTTAGTATGTTGCCTAGAGATTGTTCTTGTGATATTTTGGTGAAGAATGTAGCTGCTTTTTGCCCTTGTTCTAAGAGTCTGCCTGAGGCTGAAGTGAAGATATTTGGATTAATCTCAAGGATCTAGTGTTGAATCTGTTGTGTTGTTATTACTGGTCACACTTACATAAATCTATACTGAAAAGAAGCTAGCTGAGAAAGAAAAAAATACAAAATGTACAATTTGAGGAGAAAAGGAACACCAGGAAGTGAAGGGAACCTAAGTCCTGTGTGTTCAGGGAGATAAACAAATTAAGAAATGAAATAAAGGGAGTGGTGACCACAAGGCAAGATCCCACTCACCCAAGCTTCCAACTTGGAAGTTAAAGAAAGTTAAAGTTAAGGAAAAGGAGTTAAAGAAAAGCTTAGATCCAGGCATGCTGGTACACACCTTTAATTCCAGCACTTTGCAGACAGAGGCCAGTGTATCTCCAAGTTCAAGGCCATCATGGTTTATAGAGCACGTTTCAGGACAGCCAAGCTTAAGCAATCAAGGTAATTATTGAAAACAGAAATCCGGGGAAGATGTAATTGAATAAGGGGGCTATGTTCTAGCCCCAGAAATCAGCAGAATTTGGCGGCTTTAAACATGTAGTTCTTACTTTAGAATCAAGGACAGAAAGAAGGGGTTATGGAATCTTCCTCCGTGACTAAGGAAAGTTGCTGAGGCCAAGCATATGTCAGGGGTGTCGCTGAATAGAGGCCTAGAAAGGCCATTGTGTGAAGCTGTGAAGATGAAGCCTGAACAGCCTTGGAGACCCCAAAATTTTGGAGATGCCACAGTCATGGGATATTTGTGGAGGAAACTTGCCTACAGAGTGGAAGCAGCCCAAGAGAAAGATGTTTGTTGCTGTCAACAAAGATATACGAAGATGAAGATCTGAAGAGCATTTTAACATCAGACATGAAAGTGAAGAGTTTGGAGTTTGCCCCCCCACCCCCAGTTCAGTATTTTTTCAGAGTTTGCTTCAGGTTTCAGAGCTCTGGGGGGAAGACTCCCGATCCCCTTCCCTTCTGTTGGAACTGCTGGGGATCGCAGAGCTGGGGATCGCAGCCTTCAAGGAGGAAGATGCAGACTCAGGGTGCGTAGGCCAGTACTAATATCCCCTTCTACTCACAGTCCAGTTCTATTTCCCTCTATCTCAGTGTGAAGACATCCAGGAAATAGGATTTTCTGACGTGCTCTAGAGGGGAAGTGATGAGGATGTAACCAGATTTTACCATAATTACTTAATTCCCTTTTCCAATAAACTTATTCTCTTATACCTAATGTAGCATACTAAGTCTTAACTTAATTTTCTATATTTCAAAATATAAAATTTGATATGTATCCTGCTACCTATGTGAAACTAATATTTTCGCTTTGTCACTGAGGATTTAAACACATTTGCTTTAAGCCTGTTAACAAGTTACCTCATTATTTCTATTTCCTTAGATATAATGTGTCCTGTTTGTCAGGTACGCCAACCAGCTCTTAATAGCGTAGATAGCTTTGTAATTTTTATTTGGAAACCAATCACGCATGGGAGTGTTTTTCTCATGCTGTTCCTCTGTTGGGTACTTTAAGAGCTGCCTCAGACAGATTCTCTGAGATCCCAACTCTGAGCCATGTCTTTGTCGCTGAGATTAGACATTTTTCTCCATTGTAGAACACTGTGTTTGGATGGTACACTTATGCATAGCAAAGGCCTACTTCCCATTTTTATATCATAATCATTTTTCCCATTGTCTCAGAAAAATGATCATAAAATGTTGAGACAGCCCAGCTCACTTGTGGAGAACTTGGGCTCAGCCCATCTTTTTACACAGGGTTCTGGCTCCTGCTTCTCATTTGTTCTCAGGGAGCTTGGCCACTTTTCTTACAGAATGACTGATGACTTGGCCTGTGCATATAGCTGGCCCCAACTTATTTCTTGCATTTCTTCCATTTCTACTACCTCTTTGGAAGAAGGCCTGACCTGTCCTTTCACATTGAAATAAGTATGTTACCATCCTTGTCATATGGCACATACCCCATCACAGTTATCTGTGTCTTCTTAAAGAGACTGTAAGAACATTGAAGGTAGATTTTAGTCCCTATTTATCTTGATGCCCCAGTGCCCAACACAATGGCTGCAGACTAAAGATACTTAATACTGAAGAAATTAAATTTGAGATTTTTAGGACCTCTCGAGAAATCCAATTTTAACTATATCTCAGAAATGAGTCTCTAGTGGTATAACATGATGTTTGTGGAAGGTAATTTACAGACATAACCAGAAGGCATGTATGTGGACTCTGTAAATGATGCTCTGATCTGCCTGTTTGTATGCTAACTTGTGCAAGGCCTTTCATTTGCTCTTACTTTGCTCTTTTGAAGATATAATTGCTTCTTGGTTCCATATTTCTATTGCTCATTACACTGTTCCATACCATTTCATTCTGAAAATAAAACAAAATAGGATATTTAAAATTAATGATGTGAGGCACAGCTCTCTCTCTTTCTCTACCTCTAGGCAGAATTAGCAAATGACTGGAACACAAGCCATTCTTTTTATTGGAAGCATCTGGGTTTCATTAGAGTAAGAAAAGTCACTGATTAGAAGGAGAGAGGCCTCAGACCATCTTTGCAAAGAGTCATTAGCTGTTTGGGTACCCTTACTGCCTCCTTCCCGACCCTGACAAACTCAGTGATGGCTGCTTCTGTCTTAATGAAAGTTAAAACATCAATCTGATATCTCCAAAACCAAGAACGAAAGTGAAGTTTTTAAAGCATTGACTGAGTAGAATACACAAACCTACAGAAATCCTCAACAGAATTTTTCATCAAAAAAAAATTTGTCAGGAAAGCAAAACTGAGGGAAGTTGCTTTGGGTAGATCTCCCTTCAAGAAATGCTCAAAAAGCCAGGTTTGGTAGCTCACACCTTCAATCCCAGCACTTGGGAGGCAGAGGCAGGCAGATCTCTGTGCGTTGGAGGCCAGCCTGGTCTACAGAGCAAGTTCCAGGATAGCAGGGCTACATAGTGAGATACTGTTTCAAAATAAATGAATAATAGAATAAATGCTCAAAACAATTGTTCAAGATAAAATGAAATGTTTTCTTCCATATTCACCCCCTCTCCCTCTCTTTCTCTGGTCTTTCTTTCCTCTTCTTTCCCGTCACCCTTCCTCCTCCTCCTTCACCAAGGTCTTAACATGCTTCTGAGGCTGGCCCAGCGCTCACTATGTAAACTAGGCTGACCTCAAACTTGCTATCACTCACTGTCCTTGTCTCAGCCTCCTGAGTGCTGGGATTAGAAATATACACTAAGACTTTCTTTCTTAACTTTAATGGATCCAATGGATGACTGTATAAAACAGCATTAAAAACACTTTTGATATGTATATTTTTGTTTGTGAGTGGAAGGACTGGGGAGATGGCTAAGCTGTTAGGAGTGCTCACTGCTCTTGCAGAGAGGACCTGAGTCCAGTTCCCATCACCCACATCAGAAGGGTCACAGAAATCTGCAGCTACTGCTCTAGGGGAATGCAATGCCTTTTGCTGGCCTCTGTAAACACATGCACACTTGTTCATATGTAGACACGTACACAAACATTTTAAAAATGAAAAGACTTCCAAGGGCGGGGGAAGAAAGATGAATCCATAATTTCAACACCTTTCTATCAAACATAGACACAGCAGGCAGAAGAATCAGTAAGAATTTAGTTGAACTCAAAACACTGTCAAGCAGCTGAATATAATGAGCAGCTGTTGGTTACCTGGTCCAACATGGTAGAGTACACATCCTTCTCAAAGTCACATGAATTGTTCACTTAGACAGACCATACTCTTGTACAGAAAATGTGCCTTAGCAAATGTAGAAAAATATAAATCCCACAATTTCAGCTTTTTAAACCCAATGAATTTAATGTAGTAATCATCATCATCATCAACAACAACAAAAATCAGCTGAAAGTAGAGATTTTAGGACACATTTATAAGTAACACAAAGTTCAATGAGTTAATATCAAGAGAATTTAAAAAATATTTCAAACTGAATAGTCATGAAGACACAACCTACCCAATTGTACAGAATGCACCAAGAACAGAGGGAAGCCTGTGCTGGGGGGTGGGGAGGAAGATGACTCAAAATCCAACAATTAAGCTTTTACCTCTGGAAACTAGGAAAAGAACGAATTAAATAAATTAATAAAGTAAGTAATAAGAATTATAGCACCATGCAATAATGAAGTTAAAAACAAAATCTAAAGAGATCAACAAAGTCAAAATGTGATTCTTTGAAATTAGCTGACAACTTCCAGCCAGGCTAAAAGAACAATGTCACAAATTAGTGACCCCAAAGTACAGAATACATGGACAGTCAAAGCATAAGCAAAGAACATTATTAAGCACTCTGCCCCCAAACCTGATGACCAAGGAAAAAACTGGCTCATTCCTTGAAAAATCTTGGTCTGTTAAGATTTACACAAGAAGAAACAGATGCTCTGAAATGAGCTCATATCTACAAAAGAAACTGGATCAATAATTAACAACATGTCTATTTTTTTAAAAAAAGATCCACTGGTGAATTCTACCAGATATTTAAAGAATAATTTTTTCAAATGTCCTATAAACGCTTTTAGGAGCCAGAGGCAGATAGGCCACTTCTTAACTCATTCTATGACGCCATCATCATCTTAGTATATTACAAAGACAGTACACAAATAGAAAATTATTAACCATGATAACCATGGGAGATAGATAAAAGACAATAATATTTTGAAAAACTGAACTCAACAATATATAAAAAGAATTATGTACCATGACCAAGTAAGACTTGTCCCAGGTAGGTGAAGCTAGTTCAACATCATATCATCAGGGTAAAAGGGAAAATCAGGGGCTGGAGAGATGGCTCAGTGGTTAAGAGCACTGACTGTTCTTCTGGAGGACTCTGAGTTTGATTCCCAGCATCCACATGGCAGATAACAACTGTCTGTAATTCCAAGATCTGACACCCTTAAACAATTATACATGCAGGCAAAACACCAATTCACATAAAATAAAATAAATAAATATTTTTTAAAATGGTAAAACAGTCACATTAATAGACATATGAAATAATTGATGACAAGAAAAACGTTTAGTAAACTAGGACTAGAGGGAAGGTCCTTAACTCAGTCCTCTCTATAGAAAGCCCTCTAGGTAATGTCTCACTTAATGGTGAGAAACTAACAACGTCCACACTCCAGTGTGAACACCACTTGGACACCCAAATGCAAAGGAAAGAGTCAAGATACAGTTCTACCAATCTTCATGAAAGTGGCTTGAAGTATATCTCAGAGCAATATGCAGTGCCGTGATGCTCCTGGAAGAAAAGCAAGAGGAAGTCTGGGTGCCCTTGAGTTTGAAGATGACTTGTTGGAAATGACCTAGAAAACACATTTGTAGAGAGAGAGTAAGCTAGACATCATTAAAAACTGTGCTTTGTCCAAAAACCCATCAGGAGAGCAATAAGAGAAACCATAGGCTAGGAGAAAACATTTGCTAAAGATTATCTGGTAAAATACTGGTATCAAAAACATATGGGGAACTCTTAGAACTCAAGAAGAAGAAACAACCCAATTAAAAATGAGCCAAAGGAATTAAGGAGTAGCTCGTCAAAGAACACAGACGATGGCAAATAATTAGAAAAGATGCTCCATGTGACATCACTGCGGACATCAAATTAAAACAGCAAAAAGAAGACCCCAAATCTAGAACCTAGAACCCTGATGGCATCTAAGGTGGATGGGTGAGAGCCCTTGGTCAGGGCTGGCTAGAATTAAAACAGCACAGCCATTCACAAAACAATCAACCCACTCCAACTATTCTTAGCAGGCATCCCAGCAATCAGACTCTGGCATTGACCCAAATGAGAAAAACTAAGGTTCACATAAAATCCTACTCATTGATGTTTATGACAACTTTGTCATCATTTCCCAAACTTGGAAGTAATGAAGATATCCTTCAGTGGACGAATAGATAAAGACATTGTAGTATGTCCAGACAATGCGAGGTGGAGGGGGAGGGGAAGGACGATAAAAATACATACTACTGGTTTCAGGGTATAGATCACAGGTAAAGCGCTTGCCTAGTACGCTTCGGGTTTAAAGCACTACATACCTGTCATACACACACACACACACACACACACACACACACTCACACATACACACACACACACATCACATATAACACATAATTACTAAACTGAGGAGACCAATCAGAAAAGGCAATATCCTTGCTGGGTGGTGATGGCACATGCGTTTAATTCCAGCACTTTGGAGAAAGAGGTAGGAAGATCTCTGTGAGTTCGAGGCCAGCCTGGTCTACAGAGTGAGTTCCAGGACAACCAGAGAGCTGTTAAACAGAGAAACCCCATATATCTGTCAAAAAGAAGGAAGAGAAGAAAAAAAGAAAAAGAAAGCAAGAAAAGGCTGCTATATCCTATATAATTCTAAATATTTATTTTTCTAGAGAAGGTAAAAGTATAAATAAAACCAAAAGATAAGTGGTTGCCAAGACCTGGAAGGATGGATGACTAGACAGAACATAGAGTGTGTTTGGGGCACTGAAAATTCTCTGTAATGATGAATGGATGCCGGTATGTACTGTCTAAACCCTTGATACACTTCACATCAACAGTAAGCCCTATGGAAACTAAGGCTTTGGGTGTGCAGTGTATTTCTCTCAGTTCTGCCAATAGTACCTTCCTGGGGAAGGATGCCAAAGGAGGGAGGCTGTGTCTGTATTTGAAAGGGCATATGGGAAATCTCTGTATGACTTGCTCAAATTTTATGTAAACTTAAAATTTCTCTGAAATAATAAGCCTGGTGATCTATGTTGAATCCCTGGAGCACGTGTAAAGAGTCAGATGTGCAGGCATATATCTGCAACCTCAGAAAGTTTGAGCTGAGAAAGGGGGCAGAGGCAAGAGAATAATCAGAAGCTCCTGGAGCAGCAGAGACAAAGAGACCCCACCTTAGCAAGGTAAAGTATGAGAAGCAACTCTTGGAAGTTATCCTCTGACCTACACACATAAACACACACACACACACACATACTCACCCTAAGGCCTATTAAGACAACAAAAAAATAATAATATCCTTCAGATTCACTGAATTACTGTATATCAGACCCTTTACTTTTTTTTTTTCATTAGAGTCTGAGGGAGAAGAAATGTTATGTATGATTATTTGGTTTGCTTGATCATGTGACAGACAGAAGAAAATGCACTTTCTTTTTTATTATGCAAATGCATTTATTTGTACTAACATGCTGCTACCAGATTACATCACTTTTCAGAGTTAGATTAACATGATGATCTTGAGAACTATAGCAACAAAGCTTGATAAAGGAAGAGAATGTCAAGTCTGATATAAGTCCTTCCCCTTTTTGTGGCCACACCTCCCCATTACAAGTGTTAAAATTTAAAATCTATTGTATACTTAGCATACTTTGCTTATGGAATCCCTACCAAATTCTGCACTCATGCTCTCTTCAAAGCTATCATAGTCAACAGCATTTTAGATCTTAAGAGATTTTTGTGATAGTTTACAAAACAAAAAATCTTGTGTCTTATTGACTAATTGAAGACAAAATTCCTCCTTTGATTTGAGCCTATGTGTAAAGGGAAATAAATCCTTAAGGTCTATTTTCCTTCACCTATAGTTTATGCTTTTTTGAAACTTACTTGAAGCCCATTTATGGAAGATGGAAAATGAAAAATGCACTTTCTATCCTGGTCATCACCTTGTCTTTGGAAAAATCTAGACAGATTAGAGAAAAAACAGAGACAGGGCTCCCTAAAGTAATGTGCTTATGTGTTACAGTTTGAGTAGATTGGAAGCAGGAAATTGTGGAATCTGGCTTGAACAATAAAGGAAATTTATTTGTTCACATGCCTAAGAGGTTGGAGGAACTGAACGTCAGCTAGGCTGGATCTGGCAACTCAGAGCCAACAAGGAAGATTCGGTTGCTTTTGCTTTCGCCCTTTGGGTTAGATGTCTTTCCCTGAGTGGCCACAAGATGGCTGCCAGTAGCTTTGACACCAAGGAACCCTTCATACTAAAGGTTGTTTATAAGAAAAAATCAGGGTGTTCTCTTCAGAACCCTGAGAAAATGTGTTTCTTGTCTGCGTTCCTGAGTCTTGTGCCTGCCCTTCACCGGCCTTGGATAGGAGGGCTGTACCAGTTTCTTATTTCTAGACTTGAGTGTAAAATCAGCCTCCATCCAGAGCTTGTTTTTGTGAGAACACCTAGCGTAAGAAGGGTGCCAAATAGAATAACTAGGTGCCGTGTGTCCAGACCAGTATGCTTCATCTGCAGAGGAGTCATTTCCTCTTTTCTTTCTCTGATCTTGGAGGAAGATGAGGGAGAGGGCATTGGAGAGGCAGAAGCATAGGTGAAGCTCAATCCTGTCAAGCTCTAGAGATAGTCTTGCATGGCTGCCTGCCTCAAGGAGCTGGTATTACTCTCACCCATCAAGAATAAGACAACTACCACAGTTTAAAGCCAAATTTGAAGCAAGCTTTAATTAAATACTGGTCAGATGGATGAGCTCTAGCCTGATCCACACCCAGGTTCCTGGGAAATGGCCCAGAATCACAGTTTGCAACAACTTAGGAAGAAAAATCCATAATTCATTGCATTTCCCATAATGTTCAATCAGGGCAACATACATCCTGATGTACCTCTATCCTACATCCAATCGGGGGCAAAAATACATCATGACGTATTTCTTGCCTGTGACCCTCCTGCCCACATGTGGTCAAGCATATCTGGTGCAGATGGGTCAAGCAAACTTGTGTAGGGGAGTGAAAATGTGTGGCTTGTCATATCCCATAAACAATAGCCTACAGCATTTTAGGAACTATCTGTCCTTGGGCCAGGGGCTTGAAGATCAGAGGCATTTTTTGTTTCATGTATCTCTTAGGCATGGTAATTAAAACTTAACATGTAACTTTGGCTCTCACATTGACTTTCCAGTCCCAAAGGTCTATTCTGTCTCTTCCACATCCCTATTATTATTTTCACTTTTTAAAGTTTTGAGACACTGCCTGTATGTAGTCCAAGTTGATCACAAACTCATGGTGATCATCCTGCCTCAGGCTTCCAAACAGACAATCACCATTTTTTTCTCAAGATAAAATAGTATTTCAATAGCCTCTCTTAAAGAGTATATGTGAGCCAAGCATAATGGTGCAAATCCCAGCATTCAAGAAGCAGAGGCAAATGAATCTGTTAGTTCATGGCCAGCTTGGTCTACATAGTGAGTTCCAGGACAACTAAGACTATATAGAGAGAGTCTGTCTCAAAAATATATTTTTAATGTCTGAAATTTGATTATAATAAAGATGGAAGGGGTGAAGTTGCATATATATTAAGGTGTTTGTTTGTATGTTTACTTGCTTGTTTGGTTTTTTTTTGAGACAAGGCTTCTCTGTGTAGCCTTGACTACAACTGTCCTGGAACTTGCTCTGTAGACCAGGCTGGCCTCAGAGATCCACCGCCTCTACCTCCCTAGTCCTGGAATTAAAGATGTGTGCCACCACGCCTGGCTTGTGCTGACATGTTTTTAAGCACTGGAAAACAATATACTAAAGACCTGTTTGCTCTTTCATTTGATATTATTTACCAACACGATCCTAAGAAGTCAAAGATTAAGAAGGCCTGCAGATTGAATACATCCTTTGTATTTTATAAATGGAAAAAAAATCCTAAAATTTGTATATGCCTAATGGAGGGCTGAAATGGTCAAGATAAAGAATCTCAAACCACAGCTAGTCCTCTGCCTCTGAAGTAAGATCCACAGGGAAGATTCCCCAAATTTGGAGAAAGTACTGGGGGTATGTGTTTCAAATCACAGTTTTCAGGAGTCTATCACACCCCGAAACAGACTCTTCTCTAATGAGACTTAGCATTTGCTATTCTGATACCTGGGTGATCCACGAACACAGTTGGGAGCTACTCTTTTGGAGTGATTATTTCATAGAATGCCTACAGGCCAATGTGTGGCGCATAGCACAATCAGCTAGGACTTCTGAGCCTGACTGGACCACTGCTGACTTGGCTAAGACAGAGGTAGGAAGAGCAGCCAGCTCTTTGTCTGAGCAGATGGCACCTTCCAGTCTGTGCCACCCACAGCCAAGCCAGTAGGAGTGGATGTGCTTGGTCAGTTGACGTATAAGCATCTGCTATGATTTCTTGGGAGAAAAGAAGGGTTGAGCTGTGGGTAAGCAGAGGGAAGGATGAAATAGCTTAGGAGAGGCTCAAGAGAGCTGTTGACACTAGAAAAAACATACTGACCTAGTTATATTAACAATTCTTTTATTCGTCCCAATGCATATGTTCTATATGTAGTCAGGTGTAAAATTGCATGCCCACACAATTACTTCCCTATATAGCTCCATTTTGGCCCTGGCCTTTATTAAAGCTCTTTGGGTGTATTGTGGGGGAGGGAGGCAGAGAAAGGTGGCAATAAGCGTCAAGCACTTCTATAAATTAGGTCGTTATTGTATAAATGGCTGGCTGTGATATATTGGTAGGTTTGGAATCAATTTAATGGTAAGCACTTTTAACTGGAGTGGAAAAAGAACAATATAAAGAATAGAAGAGAGTGAAATAGACCAGCAAGCATTACTGTTAGTGTGAGTGCACCTGCTCATGGCGAGAGGAATATAAAATCCCCACCCCGTCTCCTTTTTTCCCTTTAACCACTTTGTTGAGGTATGATTGATTTCACTTACATGTAAGAGGCAGAGAAACAAAAAGTTGACTGCTAGTTGCTAGGGGCTGGGAGAAGGGGAAACAGAGAGGTGTTGGCCAAAGGGGATCAAGTTTCAGTTAGGTCAGATCAGTGTGTTCTAGAGACCTACTGAACAACATGGGGCTAGGTCAAGTATATTGTGTTATGTAGCTAAAACTCTATGGAGAGAGGGTGAGGCAATGGCTTGGTTAGCAAATTGCTTGCTTGCCTACAAGCTTGAGGACCTGAGTTCAGATCCCTGGCACCCACATAAAAAGTCAGCACTGTGGCATGCATCTGTCATTCCAGCGCTAGAGGGGCAGAGAGGACAGATCTCTGGAGCACACTGGTCTGCCAGCCTGGCCAGGAGCCTGGGGGAGAATGCTCTTCTACACTGTAAATATTTGTCACTTGTATTGGTTTAGTAAAATGATGATTGGCCAAAAGACAGGCAGGAAGTATGGGCAGGGCTATCAGACAAAGAGAACTTTGGGAAGAAGAGAGAGATGCCAGCCTGACAGAGAGGAAGCAAGATGAGAATGCTGCAATGAGAAAAGGTACCAAGTCACATGGCTAAGCATAGATAGGAATGGGATAATTTAAAGCATAAGAGTTAGCAAGTAATCAGCCCGAGCCATAGGCCAAACAGTTGTGTGATTATTTAGGACTAAATGGCTATGAGACTGGCCAGGCAGGACAGTGAAACTTCTGATAACAGGAAACTATAGCTACTCTGTCCAAAAAAATAAGATGGAAAATTATTGAGAAACATAGCATTAACTTTTGGCCTCCATCATGTGCACATGCCAGCACATACATTTACATGGACACATGCACAAACCACACACATGCACATTCACACACACACAATAGTAAAGAAGATAGATGTTAATATATAAAGTGCTGAACTAGGTAGAAAATGTTGTTAGAAGAAGCCAGGGTTTGGGTACAGGTCATATTGAGTCCTTAATGAAAACGTCACTTCATTTCAGGTCTCCTAAGTCCAAATCCTCTGGCATCCAGCCTGCTGTCTCTGGGCAGTAGCATTGCTTCTTTTAGTTGTGGGATCGCCATACAATTTCATTCCTAATAATGAACATTGGCTTGTATGACATTATTTGCTCTGCTACTGTCCTATTGGGGATTTAGCAATTTCATTTGTAGCTACATAAATAATTCTGCTCCAAATATTCTTATAATTAAAGTTTTGTTGTTCTTACGAATTACTTGTATGGGATACATTTTCTGGCATGATTTTTTTTTTTGTGTGTGGCTTTACTGCAGAAACTAACTAATTTATACTTTGCCAGTAATGATCTCCCAAGTCTCACTGGTGCTGGATTTTATCATTTATCTTATACTTGTTTATGTGATATGTGTTAAATGGCCCTTTATAATTGTTTGCATTTGAATTTCTTTAATTAACTTCCGAAGCTTAACGTTTCAAATGTTGGCTTAATGTCGGCATTCCTGGAGTTTGAAACAGGCTGTGTGTGTCCCAGCCCCTCTGGGAACCTGGTTCAAATGAACTCAATATATTTTAGATGGCAAACTTTAAGTATGCTGCTGCATCTAGAGCAAACACAGTTTCTCATTCTCTTGCATCTCCTTTTTCTCTTGATTTTCATTATTCCAAAGATTTTATATCATTGAGCCTATCATTATTTTTACTTTGAAAACTTTCCCATTCTTTAAATTATAAGCAAGAAGAATGGGTGCTGTAAGTTTAGTTTAGAGGCATGGCGGCGTCTCATGCTCTATATGTGCTTTTTAATTCTCTAATATACAGACACAAAATAACTAAAATAAAACAAAAACCTACCAACCTCCCTTTCATGGAGAATGAGCATGTGGGCTAAGAACTGAGTAGTGGTTAAGTCTTGGTTTGTTTTTCTTCTGTTATTTCGAGACAAGGTCACATGCAACCTGTACCTTCCAACTTCTGTAGCTGAAACTAACCCACATCTGATCCTTCTGCCTGCGCCCCAAGTGCTGAGAGTAGAAGCAAGGTCTGCCATGCCAGATATTTTATAAACTTTTTTAACTACTATAATTTTTTTAACCTTTGGTTTTTCAGTGAGTTGTCTGAGACCGGTGTCATCTAAAACTTGTTAGAAAAATAAAACTTGGGCCAGCAAGATGGCTCCATGGGCAAAGGTATTGCTGCCAAGTGTGAAGACAGCTTGAGAATGATTCAGAAACCTGTGTGGTGGAAGGAGAGCGCCAGCTCCTACATACTGTCTTCTGACCTCCACATGCATGCTGTGGTACTTACACACACACACACACACACACACTCACTCACGCACGCACGCACACACATGCACAGAAAGAGAGAGCAAACAGAAAGAAGGAAAGGGGGAGGGAGGGAGAGAAGGAGGGAAAGAACAAAGGAAGGGAGAGAGGGAGGGAAGAAACATTGATGCTACTCCACACCCATTGTTTCCGGAGCCTAGGGTGGACCATCACCTTGTTTTAACAAGCCCTCCAGGTGTTTCTGACACAGGTTTTTGCTTGAATCCAAACTCAACAGCCACAGTTGCACTTACTTCTAACTTTGAATTAATTGGTACTAGAAATCATCTTTCTTCGATAGGTGATTCCCCTGGGGTCTACAGAGTAGTATTTATTCCATTTATCAAAGTACCTGGCAACAGTGCCCCTCCATCCCATCCTTGGCAGCACAGCCAATTATATGCCGACGTCTTCAGGTGCAGTTTCATGCTAGCTCCCTCCACTCAACACCCACCAGGACTTTCTACTTGTTAAGGTTTGCATGAGTGTGTTCTTCTAAGTGCCATCCTGGGTTATTAGCTTTGCGGTATTATGTGTATTTTTATCTTTGCTTATGGAGAACCTCTCACTATGCTTCCTCATTATTTCCTGTTCTCTGGGGTCTACCCCTCATGACTTTGTTGCTGATCACTTCCCTTCTCTCAAGGCCAGTTTTGAAGCATTCTTTAATAATGATGCAGGCAGACAGAAGATAATAGTCTTAAAATATTGAAGTTTAAAACATAAGAGGAAAAGTTGAGAAAATTTAAAGCAATGCTGGATGCCAGGAAATATCAGTGTTGCTAACTGTGAATACTCTGAGGACTTCCAAAGGTCATGGTGCTGATTGAGTCAAGGAAGCATCTTGGTTCAGGCTCTAGATATAAACACTCTAAAGTAGATTTTATCAGTTTATGTGAAGTTAATGGGGGGAGGAGAAGACACTAACCAATTAGTGTCAACTTCAAATATGCCAAAAGTATTTGGAGCAATCTTTCAAGATACTCTCCCAAAGTTTCTAAAATTTTATTATTTAAGGTAACAGAATCCTTAAATCCTGGCTGTGAAAATGGCTCGGTAGTAAATGCACTTATGGCTAAGTTTGACAACCTAAATTCGATTCCAGGAACCCACATAGCAGAAGGAAAGAACTCAATCCCATAAACTGTCTTTGATCTCTATCTCTATCTCTGTCTCTTTCTCTCTCGCACACACAAGCATAAATAAATGTACAAAGAAAACACTGAACTCCATTAACTGGGCATGTACAAAGTATAAATTGTCACAATTTGGATGCAAATACAAACACCCAGGGAAACCCTGTTCTGCCTCAGGGAGCTGCCACACCACTTCTAAAAGAGAGCTGCCAGCTCTGGACAAAGCCCTCTGATAAATAATGGACTCTGGAGTTACTGATTTTACCCTCTCTTTAAGATGTTTTTAAAATTGATGTGTCAAGGGGCTGGAGAGTTGGCTCAGTGGTTAAGAGCACTGACTGTTCTTCCAGAGGACCTGAGTTCAATTCCCAGCATGCACATGGCAGCTCACAACTGTCTATAATTCCAAGATCTGACACCCTTACACAGTTAGTTATACATGCAGGCAAAACACCAATTCACATAAAACAAAAATAAATATTTTAAAAAAACACAAAAAATATGAATGGTTTTCTTCTACCTGTTTTGGAGACTATTAGCTTATACAACTAGTGCCTTTATTATCCGTAATAAACGCAGGTGCTACCAAGACAGTTCATGCAAGGCTGAGATCTACCTCAGCTGGTAAAAGCACTTGCCAGCAGGCTGGTTAGCTTGAATTGGAGAGAACCGACCTTCAAACTGGTGAGTTCTGTGCCTAAAACAGGTGACAGACCAGAGTTCTTTTGTCTTCATGCCCACTATATGGTTTTCTTTTGTTTCTCAGCTCCGTTTCCTCATGACTGTAAGATGGTGGTAGCTCATGTGACCAGATTCATCCCATAGCATTCAAAAGCAAGAAAGTCTTCTTGTCCATTTTTTCTATGATCAGATAACTACTCACAAAGCCACTCAGCTCTCTGAAGGGTTGCAGAATATTATTTTAAGGTGTGTTACTTTTGTTTATGCTGTATTGTGTAACTCTGTGAAGCTGTGTTACTGTGCCTGTCTAAAAACACCTGAAGAATAAAGAAATGGCCAATAATGAGTCAGGAGGAAGAAATAGGTGGGGCTGGTAGGCAGAGAGTAGAAGAAATAAGAAAGAGAAGTAGGCAGAGAAGGAGGACTCCAGGGGCCATCCACTTAGCTACACAGCAAGCAATAGAGTAAGAAACAAACGAAAGGTATACAGGAATAGAAAAGAGAAAGCCCAAAGGCATAAGGTAGACAAGATAAGTTAAGGAAAGCTGTCAAGAAACAAGCCAAGCTAAGGCAGTTATAATTATATAAAGTTATAATTATGTAAAGTAATAATAAGCCTCCACATATGATTTATTTGGGAGCTGAGTGACAGGTCCCACAAAAGAGTAAAAGAAAATCCAATGACACAGAAGCTCTCATTTACACCTGCCAATCACAGGTGAGGAGGGTGATGTTATTGGCTATCTATCATTGGCTAGCCAGCATGCATCTTCCTAGGTCAGAAGGATTTCTATTGTAAGTCACTCAAGAACAGTAACAGTGGTAATTCTGATAACAATTTTCTTAGCAAGGATGCACAAAAGAAGCTATTGGCTAGAGACCAAGTGTCCATCATACACATCACACACACACACACACACACACACACACACACACACACACACACACACACACACGATGTTATCAGAGAGGAAAGTTCCAGACCTTGGTGTCTTTCAGCCCTTGAATTAACCATCTTGGAAGCATCCTGAACTTATTTCCAAAAAAAAAAAAAAAAAAAAGTACTTCTCATGGTAGTAAGCCGTCTCCAAAACAAGCATAAAAACAATCAATTTATTTTTGTATTTTGACATACTGATCTTTTAAAAAAAGTATTTAAAACACCGAGTGAAGTTAGTAGCATCTCACAGTCTGTTGTTTGTGACAGAGATGTGTCCACAGACCAGTCAGGAGATGGGAGTGACAGCTTCAGGAAAAGGAACAGGGCTTGACTGGTTTCTGTTTCCAGCCCATTGTGATAACTTACAGTGTGGACATGAGGGGACTCAAGGGGTGTGTGTGTGT
Source organism: Sigmodon hispidus (assembly GCA_004025045.1). Taxonomy (NCBI): domain Eukaryota; kingdom Metazoa; phylum Chordata; class Mammalia; order Rodentia; family Cricetidae; genus Sigmodon; species Sigmodon hispidus. Next base: position 142,708 of record PVIH01001228.1, read on the forward strand.
GTGTGTGTGTGTGTGTGTGTGTGTGTGTGTTGTGGTATATAATATGTAGTGTGGTTTTTGAGCTGCACATGAGCTTGTAGGTGCATGGGTCTGTGCATAGGCATGCAGAAGCCTTTCTAACTCCATACTCCTCTATCTCAAGACATTTGGCATAGCTTGGCTGGCCAGGAAGTTCTTGGGAGTTGTCTGGCTCTGTCCTCCAAATCCCAGGGTTACAAACATACACTGCCATGCCCTTTTTTTTTTAATGGATGTTGGAGATTCAGCTCAGGTCTTCATGTTTGCGGGATACTTACTCTTGACTTCCATGCCATCTCCCCAGTCCTCTAGTTTAAGCTACTTTTATTTTTAATTAAATCTTCTCTTACAGCCAAAGTAGCCCCCATTGAATGCTTTCCTTAAAAATGACTTTCACAATACTTGGGTGTAGTGGCACACACTTTTAATTCTAGCTCTCAAGAGGCAGGACAATTGTTATGAGTTCAAAGTCAGCTTCTCCTGCATTGCAAGTTCCAGAACAGTCAAAGCTACACAGTAAGACTCTGTTTAAAGAACTAAATAAAAAGGTGCTTTTGCAATTTAGAAAAGCAGGCTTTATTATTGAGAACAGTTTTGAATTGTAGGAAATTCGACAGAAAAGACAGCTTCTGTATTCTCTTCTCCCTCACCTCCCTACCTTATTGTGTTAGTGTGGCTCATTTGTTACCACTGATGGTCAGATGCTATTACCTAAAACCCAGGACCACAGTAAGATTCCATCTGTACAGCCTCCATATTCTGGTAAGTGTGTAATGATATGTATCTTGTAATAAAAATAACAATATCACTGCCATAGAAAGCCTCATATGTAGTCAGGAATGGTGGTCAAGTATTTAATCCCAGGACTTGGGAGATAGGGGTAGGAAGATCTCTGTGAATTAGAGGCTAGCCTGGTCTGCATAGTTGGTTCTAGGCCAGCCAACACTACATAAACAAAAAAAATGCAATTCTCTATGCCCTATCTATTTCTCCCATTCTCTACTCCTGGAGACCACTGAATTTTTAGCCTAAATTGTCTCCATAGTTTAGCCTTCCCAAGAACACTGCATAGTTGTACTCACACATACAGCCTTTCCATATTGGCTTTTTTTCACACTTAAAAAGTTTTATTAAAGTGTCTTTCTTGTCTTTTTGTGACTTAACAACTCCATTTCCAACTTGATTTCTCTTTTTATCACTTACTAATATTCTATTGTATGGATGTACCAAGCTTTGTTAACACATTCACCTATTGATAGCCATCTTGATGATGTCTGTATTTTAGAAACTAGGACTTAATCTACTATAAAAATCCATGTGCAAATTTTAATGTGTACATATGTTTTCAGCTCATTTGGGCAAATAGCAAGGACTGCAATGCTGTATCATATGGTAAGAATGTGTTTATTTTTATATTTTAAGAAACTGTCAAATTATCTTCCAAAGTGATTGGGCCACTTTGCTTCCCACCAGGAGTGAAGGAAGAGTTCCCATTCCTCTGTATTCGCACTGACACTTGGTGCTGTCAGGGTTTGGATCCCAGCCATGCTGACAGGCACAGATTCGAGCAGGCTCTTTGGAACAGCTGCTTACCATTGCTCTATCTTCCAGCTCTCTCATGACACCGGATGTGGCCATCTTTGACAATGTTTGCATCCTATCTGTGGATATTTTTGGTGATTTATCTGTTTGGATCATTTGGCCATTTTTTAAGTTGGAGTGTTTATTTTCTTACTGTTGGATTTTTTAAAGTTCTATGTGGTATAATTTTAGATGCCATATCCTTATCAAATATTTGTTTTGTAAATATTTTCTCCCCATTTGACTTGTCTTTTTTAGACTATCTTTCTCAGAGAAGTTTTTAATTTTAATGGAGACCAATTTTCTTTTATTTTTCTTCCATTAGTCACACATTCTGTGCTGCATTCATAAAATCATAAAGCCAGGTATGGTAGCTCATGCCTGTAAACTTAGTTCTGAGAGGCTGAGCCAGGACCATCGTGTGTTCAAGGCCAACCTGGACTATGTAACAAGACCTCATTGCTAGGGGGGCTAGAGAGATGGCTCAGTGATTAAGAGCACTATCTTCCAGAGGACCCAGGTTGACACCCTCACACAGACATACATGTAGGCAAAGCACCTACATACATGTAGGCAAAGCTTTTATAAATAAGCTTTTTTAAAAGATCTCATTTCAAACAAAACAAACGCAACAAAAACAAATGTTAAAAAACTCCAAAGTAATCATCAAACTCAAGATCATGTATAATATTCCCTTACATTATCTTGTACAAGTTTTATAGTTTTACATTTAGCCTTACAATCTATTTTGAGTCAATTTGTTTTTCTATTAAAGAAGTGTCTATGTGGGAAAATCATTTTTTCCATGTGAGTGCTCAGTAGTTCCAACACCAATGACTGAGAAAGCTGATCAGAACTGGAATGCTCTAGAATGTCCTTTCTCTTTGGCATGCCTTTGTTCCCTTACACAGGCAATAGATGTGTTTCTACTCCTCTTTTTCTGAGATTTCTGTTTTGTTTCCTTTGTTCTTTTGGGCCAATCTTTCAACAGCTCATCATCTTCATCACTGTGGGTTTTTATGTAGTAAGTATTGAGTTTGGTTAGTAACCAGCTACTCTGAGTTCCATTCTATTTCCTTTTTGCCTTTCTATATAAATGATGTAGAAAAGGCCCTTTAGTTTACTCATTCACAGATGAGAGGGTGGCCCAAGGCCATGGAAGATTTGTTCATCATTGTGTGTAATTCCAGATCTGTTGCCCCTGAGCCCCAGTGTCAACCCATGCCCCCCTGATCTCCAGACAATGGACCAGGCATGTGTGTGAACTACTGTCTAATTTAGTTTCTTAACTAGTGCATCCAGCCTGTACACAACACAGACCCTGGGATTGACCAGAGATATGGGTCGACTTCACAGCAACTTGCTTACAAAGTTACCAACAGTTTGGAGCAACTGGGAAAGTTACAGCTTTTTCTGTTAGGAAGGCTGGAAATGAGGAAGCTGATCAGAACTGGAATGCTCTAGTTACCAGTGTTTCTTCAAAAATCAAATTAAGGCTCATTGGAGCTATCACCAAAATACTAAAAGTCCTAGGGGCTGTTGAAATGGCTCAGAGGGTAAAAGTGCTTACTGATGAAGGTGCTAGTTTGAGTTCAGTCCTTGGGACCCATGGAATAAAAGGAGAAAAAAGACCCTGGCCTGTAGTCCTCTAACTTCCACACATGTAGTGTAGCATGCATGCCCACACATACACACAAGAAAAATAAAGGAGGGCTGGAGAGATGGCTCAGTGGTTAAGAGCACTTGACTGCTCTTCCAGAGGACCTGAGTTCAGTTCCCAGCAACCACATGAATAAATAAATCTTAATATTTATTTTTATTTTATGTGAATTGGTGTTTTGCCTGCATGTATAACTGTGTAAGGGTGTCAGATCTTGGAATTACAGACAGTTGTTAGCTGCCATGTGGATGCTGGGAATCAAACTCAGGTCCTCAGGAAGAACAGTCAGTGCTCTTAACTGCTGATCCATCTCTCCAGCCCCAATCTTGAAAAACAAATAAATAAAAATAAATAAAGGAAATAAAAGTAGCAAGATACCAAGAAAATTATACTAAAATACAACTACCCCTAATCTTACATCTTTCACTATTTCATAAATATGTCTCTAAAGCTGGGGGAGAGGGGGCTATTCTCATATCACATTTAACTTGTGATTTCCCTATCAACCTAAAAGCATGAACTTTGTCTTATTAGGAAAGAACACAGATTTGGGAAAGTATTTGTGCTGTGTGGTAATTTCCTCTGAAATGAAATGGAAGGAGGGATACTCTAAAGAAACAAGTAAAGAAAATCTACAAGTCTCAAGCTCCTGAAATTTACAAGATACCCAAGAACCCCTTCCTGAGGGACCATACAGGAGAAATATTTCTTGGGTGAAGAGATTCTGACCAGCCAAGGTGCCTGTAAGTGATACAGGACAGTCCAAGGATGCAGCTTTCAGGAGTCATAACCCATGAATGGGATGGGACTTTGCAGCTGCCTTTTAGTCTCCTGTGCAGTACTCCATCCACACTCCGTAAATAAGCCCAATAACATTTTGTTCAGTAAGATGGACTTTAATGGGACCATAGCTTTGGTTTAACAACAGCTGATGGATATCTCCAAAAGGAAAGTGTCACATAACAAAATCGAAAGTTCAAGAAATCCTACGAAGAAAAACAAAACCATATCCTCTCTCGTGCAGAAAGGGCACCATTCAATTTCATATTTTCCTTGTAGCCCTGCTTTCATGCAGATGCCCAAGTTTTAGCATTGCTCTACTTCATTGTTTAGTTATTTTTTCCTTAAGTCTATTGCTTTTGAACGTGTGTGTGTGTGTGTGTGTGTGTGTGTCTGCACTTTCTGTTACACTTTGTTATGGATCCTTCCTATGATGTTACAAATATTTCACTAATATAACTTCCAGTAGTTGCATCATATTTATTTGTCATATAACACTTCAATTACTGAATTATTCTAGTTACTGATAGAATTTTTATTATAATTATATTTTCATAGTTCAATGTGCACATGTCTTCATCCATATCTCTGATTTCAAAGTTGTCCCTAAGTAAAGATGTGGGAACTCTGTATTTTAAGGAGGCGGCCCTCGTCAATGATTTTGTTGTCAGTTTTGTCAAAACGTGTGTGTTTTTAACACATTAGTGCCATGTTCCTGCTGTTTTCACATCCAAACACAATGTGAGACACTTATCTTGTCTCCTTCTCATCAATTTGTCTGTTTTTGCCCTTCTGGTAGCTCTTAGCCACATATAAATATTTTTTCCAAGTTAAGACAGAGTTATGAGACAATGGCCTTTAAGAGGAGTTTCTTAAATGAAAACTAAACCAAAGAGCTGTCAACAAAAGCCTAAACAGACTTGTCATTAATAAGAACCTGCCACCAGAGTTTACCAATGGATTTAGATGTATCTCTGCATAAAGGTCACTGAAATGGCCTACAAACCTTCTCGCCCATAACCAAGAAGTTGAATCATTCCACTTCGGAACATATAAATCAAAATGTAAGAAAATTAGAATGAAATAGAAAAATATACAAGTTTCTCCTCCTGTCTCCATATAAAGTTGAGTGATAAATTCTTCATTTTGCCATTTTAATGATATTTTCTGCCCAGTTTATCTAACTTGTTATATAGTCAGTTGGACTGAATAATTGAAAACTCTCAAGACTACTGCCTCTATCTATATATGGGTCTTATGGTTTATACATACCTTTATACACATATACATATATGTATATATGTATGTATGTATGTATGTATGTATGTATGTATGTAATTAAGTGATTGCCAACTGGTGCAGCTCTAGGGTAGCCAAGCAGCATAGCAACCACAAGCCAAATTATTGCCATGCTACCTACTGATAAGAATGTAGACCTTGTTATAAAAAAAACATAGCCTAAGCCTATCAATATAAATAAAAACTCTCAAAAGCTATTAACAGATCAAGTCTAGTTATACATATAAACAATGACAAAGTGAGATTTGTTCTAGAAGTACCATGTTAAATTAATAATTCAACCAAAGCTGTAATTCATTATGTTAACAGAATTAAAGAGAAGCACAATATGATTGTCTCAGTAGATGAAAAATCAATAGCAAAATTCAATAGTCATTTATTATAAATTCTCAGCAAATAAAAGAAAACTTCTCCAGCTTATTAAATTTTTTAAATCTATTTAAAAAAAAACTACAGCTAGTATCAAATTAGTTGAATTCTGAACATTGTCTCATATAGACTGAGAACAAAGCAAAGATTCCTGAAACTGCCACTTGTATTTACGTTATACTGCAGGTCTTTATGATGTGTTTATGTAATGTGTGGTGGCATAAGGAATATGTGTATGTGTGTGCATATGCCCACAGAGGCCAGAAGAAGGCACCAAATCCCCTGGAGCTGGAATCACTGGCTATTGAGAGCTGCCTGATAAGGGTGCTGGAAACCAAACTTGGGTCCTCTGTAAAACAGCAGTACCTGACCTTAACCACTCTGCCACCTCTCCAGCCCTAAATCATGGATCTTAAACAGTGTGAAAAGGCAAGAAGAAAAGACAGCGCCTCACCAAGCGACATCACCACTGGAGACCAAGGGTTCAAATACCTAAACCTATAGGGGACATTTCGTATTTGAACCAACTTCAGTCACTATGCATGGTTAATGTTGACAAAGCAGCTCCATTTTTTCCCCACTTGAGACATTTTATTAAATGCTTTCAGATATTGAATTTCACCTTTAAAGACAAAATACATTAAGAAAAAAATACACACCAAACACATTTCTTTTGTGTGAAGAAATATGAGTGAGACATGAATTAATATTTAAAAGCAGAGTATTTCACTGCCAAAGTTGAAGTATCCCATAGAGGTTGATTTTTTTTCCTGTCCCTGCAATGGAGATAGTGGTCCATCTATGGCTTAGGGTCTGCTTCCATGGTACCTCCCTGAGCTTCAGCCACCTCTGACAGCTTGTCATCATTCTCCAGTGTTTGTTGAAGTTCTTAGATGGTACTAAGATGAACGTGAAATTATTTCTGTCTCAATTCCAACTTATCTTCAACACTTTCTTTAATATGTGAGAGCCTCTAACTCTTTGCCCAGAGCCTCTAGCTCCTATAAAGTCTCATGCCTGTCTGGATGATGCTGAATCACTTTCACCAAAGCATCATATTCTTTTCTTTTCACATTGTTTATCCTTTCTTTTTTATTATGAAAAAAAAGTCCTATTTTTTTTATCCATGTATCCCCTTGTTCAGGCTCCCTTCCCCCTCCCACCCCTTCCAGTCATTCTCTCTTCTCTCCATCAGTTTATCTCCTCCCCAGCAAGGGCAGAAGGTCCAAAGATCCCAAGATGGCTTAGTTCAGCATCCACTCCAGGCAGATCTGCTTTCCTCACCCCAACATCAAGACTGAGTCAGGTGTTCCTCTGGTAGAAATGGGCTCCAAGGTGCCAGTCCAAGGTGTTTCAGATCTCAAGCTGTTCAGTGGTTGTGGTTTGCAGCTTGGACATGCTTAGCTTTTTTTGTTTAAAGTCCATCAGTGAGTGAGTACATTCCCTGTTCTGAGTTTGTGAGACCTTGCTCAGAAGGATATTCTCCAAATCCATCCATTTGCCGGCAAATTTTAGGATATCATTTTTTTCTCACTGCTGAGTAGTACTCCATTGTGTAAATGTACCATAGTTTGTTAAGCATTCTTCAGTTGAGGGGCATCTAGATTGTTTCCAGGTTCTTGCTATTATGAATAATGTTGCTATGAACATAGTTGAGCTAATGTCTTTGGAGTGTGAATGTGCATCTTTAGGGTATATGCCCAGTAGTGGTATTGCTGGGTCTTTGGGGAGATTGAGTCCCAGTTTTTTGAGAAATCGCCATACTGCATTCCAGAGTGGCTGAACCAGCTTACACTCCCACCAACAATGGAGAAGTGTTCCCCTTGCTCTGCAGCCTCTCCAGCATAGGGTGTCATCTGTGTCTTTTATCTTAGCCAATCTGACAGGTGTAAGGTGGTATCTCAAAGTCGTTTTTATTTGCATTTCTTTGATGACTGAAGATGTTGAGCACTTTTTCAAGTGTCTTTCAGCCCTTCGTAATTCTGCTGAGAATTCCCTTTTTAGTTCTGAGCCCCATTTTTTGATTGGATAATTCAAGATTTTGGGCTCTAGTTTCTTGAGTTCTCTATATATTTTAGAGACCAGTCCTCTGTCACTTGTAGGGTTGGTGAAAATCTTTTCCCATTCTGTAGGCTGTCGTTTTGTCTTATTGACTGTGCCCTTGAGCAGCTCCATTTTTGATTCACATATCTGAAGTTGGGACAGTCTCAGATTCCTCAGACTGTGGGATGTGACACTAAATCCAGGTATTGAATTGAACTTAACTGAACTGAATTGAATTAAACTAAAGAATATCCAACTTATGTTAAAGGATTGCTATTGGGGAAAATTTGTTCTTCCCATTTGTTCATAGAAATGTTTTATTTTGATATTGAGATTATAAGGAGAAAATGATTTGTATTTCCTTCTTATACATTTTGTGGCTTAGAGGTAGCTAGGTATGACAGAAAGAGTACCAACTTTTAACAAAAACATTGGAGAGTAAGACTTCATCAATTGTAAAGTTTACGCTTTACATAAATAGATACTACTGTGGGCTCAATAGACACTACTGAGGGCTGGAGACATGGGTCCATCGCCAGAATGCTTGTGTGGCACATACAAAGCCTTAGGTTTGATACCTAGAACTGCTTAGAAACCATCCTCAGAACCACATAAAGCCAGGTATGGTAGACAACACCTCTAAGGCTACCACTGAGAAGGTAGAGATGGGCATATTGAAAGTTCAAGGTCTTTCTCAAATGAACAGAAAATTTGAGGCCAGCCTGGGCAGAGATTCTGCCTCAAAAAATAAGTCAATGTGAAAAAGATGAGCTATAGAGGCTGGAGGATAGCTCAGAGGTTAAGAGCAGTAGCTGCTCTTCCAGAGGTCCTGAGTTCAATTCCCAGCAAACACGCGGTGACTTACATGGACCTATAATGGCTTCTGGTGAGCTCTTCTGGCATATAGTGCAGGCATATATGCAGGCAGAACAGTGTGTACATAATTTTTTTAAAAAATGAGCACAGACAGAGATAAATTATTTGCAAAGGACTTAATGTTGACAGTACCTATGATAAAAAAGAAGTGTCAAAGAACTCAGTGTCTTAAATCGATGAAAGGCTAGGACAAATATTTCACAAAGAAAAAGTTATGACTCAATAAACACATGAGAAATGTCCTGACATTATCATTCATCAGAAAGTTGTAAATTAAAACCACAGCAAAATACTACTAAAGCCATAAGAAAACTAAAAGTAAAATTATTGACAATACTAAAAGTGTACTCTTATCTTGCTAATGTAGATGAACAACCATGTTGGGGAGTGTTTTGAATATATATACATACATACACACTGAATTAAATATACACCTACCCCTTCACCCATTAATTCCACTCCTGTCTGGACTAGAGAAATGAAATACATATGCACAAAGTGATTTGTTAGTAGCAGCTTAACTCACATTACTTAGTGAGTTAGTGGAAAACATAAATGCCTATCCACAGAGAGTAGATAAGTTGAGCCATATTCATATCATTGAATCCTACTTAGCAAAAAAAAAAAAAGAAATGAATTGCTAATTTCTGTGTCATTGTGCTGTGACACACACTACTATACATACATATAAGTAAATACAAAATACATACAAAATAAATAAATATTCTAAAAATTAAAACCCAATAAGGAAGACAGCTTCTGGTGGGAATATGTGAGTAGAGACAACTCTGAGGTGTCATTTCTCAGGACACATCCTTCTTGTTCACTAAGACAGAGTCTCTTATTGGCATTGAGTTCATGGAGTAGGTCAGACAGACAAGGAATCCACCCAACTGCCTCACCAGAGGTGGAATTACAAGTGCATACCACTATATGTAGCTATGGTGCACATGGGCATACACATACACATGCACACATACACACACATACACCCAAACACATACACACACACACACAATAAATAAATAAATGTAATAATTTTTTGGTAAAATAGGCCTCCAAATGGTCTGTCTGTCCCAGAATTTCAGAGTGTCTTGACTGAGCATGCTGCTTGCTTAGTGTTGGACCAACAGACCTCCCGAGGCAGTGAGAGTGTGTGCAGCTTTCCCAGATGGGCAAGGGAATCAGAATGTGAATGTCCTAGTCTGGAATGAAAAAATACATCCACGAAGAAGCACTGTTACTGAGGATTTTTGTTTAAAGGAAGGAAAGAAACCCAATGCAAATTCGCTTAAGTCCAAAATAAAATATATCAGAAGGTTGCTGAGAGAGTTCACAGAGGAAGGGGGGAATGCTGGAGTGAGGATGAAAAGGAAAGCCCAGGGACCAGAATGCTGAGCACACAAGCATGTGGTCCTCCTCTCATTCCCACCCCCATCCTCTAGCTGCCTCCTAGAAAATGTGGTGTTAATGATGCCATCCTTGAGATTCAGGTGTATCTTTAAAATAAATTAGGAAAGAGTCACTCTTCTGAGATCATTAAAATCAATTACACCTCACAGAGTGATTATTTGGCTCTTTTTCTAGTACTATACTGTAGTGCCTGAACACCTGTGCTACCTGTATCATTCGCAAGTCGGGCCTGGGCCTGGGCCTGGGCCTGGAGACTCAAAGACACACAGACTAGACACAAGACTGCTGGGTCATTTGTGTAGGGAGAATGCTGAATGCCATTTACTGAGCCTCAGGCTCTGACTTATATACCCGAGGCAGAGCACAGGGGGAAATTCCCTAGGTGGCTGGAAATTAATAACTTGGGGTAAACAACTTATCCCCAGTTGGGATATTGGAATATTACTGACTTGTAGCAAACAATTTAGGCTTACCTGTTCTGACTTAACTTCATCTGTCCTAACCCCCGCAGACAGGAAACCAGAAACCCACTGAAACTGGATGTTAAGCACAGAATGTACAGTCAACAATCCATAGGCCTTTGCCTCATGGCTCAGAGTGCAGGGAAAGATCCTGCAGGGGCCTAGGGGCCGACACTATACTTTCTTGTTTGTGTGATTATTTTCTTCTAGTATTATAGTCTCTCTCTCTCTCTCTCTCTCTCTCTCTCTCTCTCTCTCTCTCTCTCTCTCTCTCTCTCTCTCTCTCTCTCTCTCTCTCTCTCTCTCTCTCTCTCTCTCTCTCTCTGTGTGTGTGTGTGTGTGTGTATGTGTGTATGTGAAGGAGGATGTCATTCTTCAGGAACCATCTAGTTTCCTCACTGACACAGGGCTTCTCACTGACCTTGTGTTCACTGAATAGGCTAGGCTACCTGACCAGGAGTCTCCCAAATTTACCCATATCTGTCTCTCCAGTGCTGAGATTACAAGCCCATCCCACTGCATCCATCTTTATTATGTAGATTCTGAGGATCAAATCAGGTCCTTGTGTTTGCAAGGAAAGAACTGTGGTGACTGAGCTGTCTCCTAGGCCCTAAATTTGTATTAAAAACAATTCTTAAAAGGGATCTACTTAGCTGAGTGTGGTGGCACACGCCTTTAATCTCAGCACAAGGCAGACAGAGGAAGTGGATCTTTGTGAGTTCAAGGCCAGCCTGGTCTACAAATTGAGTTCCAGGACATCCAGGGCTATTAGAGAAACCCCATCTTGAAAAACCAAAACAAACAAAAGACATCTCCTTAATCAGCTATAGTGGTGCACATCTTTAATTCCAGAACTTCGGAGGCAGAGCCAGGCAGATCTCTATGAGTTTGAGGTAGCCTGGATTACATAGTGAGTTCTAGGCCAGTCAGAGCTAAAAGATACCTCCTTAATAACTGTCCTAAAGCAAATTACTTAATTTCCCTCAGCGCCCTGTGCTGCTGTATTTTTTAACCTTTCTTTTTATGGACATGAATTTTCTGCTTGCAAACGTGTCTGTACACTATATCCATGTAGTGCCCAAAGAGGCCAAAGAAGTTGTTGGATCCCATAGGACCACAGTTATACTCAGCTGTGGGCTGCTATGTGGTGCTGGGAATTGAACCTGGGTTCTCTGGAAGAGAAACCAATGCGTTTTAACTGCTGAGCCATCTCCACAGTCCTCTTACTGCCCTGTGTGTAAGTGTCCCTCTAGACATTCTTTCTTCATCTCAATTATACACATTTATTGAGAACCGCTATATCCTGTTCACATGCATACCAGTTAAAAGAACTACCGTGAACATCATTTTCTATTGATGATAAACAACAGGGTTTTGTTTTAGTTTTGGGGGCTGTGTTTTGTTTTGAATGATTTTTTTTTAATGATGTGTACGTGAAGTTTCCTTGGATTGGAGCTAGTGATTGTTGGTTTTGGATGTGAGAACAGACACACCCTACCAGGACACACTAGAACAGTACAATGGCAGAGAAGTAGAGAAAAGAGATGTTTTCCTTTTAAGAGAACAGGTGGGCATGGATTTACATAGCCACACCTAGGGGCATGCCCTCCAAGCCACAGCCTGTTCTGCCAGTGCAATGTTGGCTTTACCACACACACACACACACACACACACACACACACACACACACACACACACACACACACACACGGCAGCTACATGCCAGGAATTCTTTTTTTTTCAATTCTTTATTATTATTATTATTATGAATAAAGTCACATTTTCTATCTGTGCATATCCTTGTTCAAGCTCCCTTCCTCCTCCAGTCAATCACTCTCTCTTCTCCACATCTCCCCATCTCCTCCCCAGCAAGGGCAGGAGGTCCCAAGGTCCCATTATGGCTCAGTTCAGCATCCACTCCTCATGCCAGGAATTCTTATATCACCCGGTGGACGCCACTTTGGGTTATCGGATTAGCACTAGCTGCTATGTGCCAGGAATCCTTACAGTGATGACTTCCAGCTGTGCTGTGGTCCTCAGCTGTAGGTGCTGAAAACCACATTCAGGTCTTCCAAGAGCTATTCTGTGATAGATGTGCAATGCTTGTTTGTTGAGGAATTCACTCCTTCACCTCAGCCCTTCTTCCCTGGGGACAATGCAGCTCTCATGAGGCAGCTAGCCCATAGTCTGACCATTGCTGTTACCATACAGCCACCTACCTAAGAAGAACAAGAACTGAGGGTTCAAGACTGCAGGTGGCTCAGCTCTACCTGGGCTCTGATCTACTAGCACATCCAAGGGGTTGACAGGGCCAGAGATCAGCAGTTAAGGCACTATGAATCAATCAAAATAATGCAAATGACTTAAATGGTGGGTGGGTTTAAATGTGGAGAGCTGGGGCCAGAAATATAGCTCAGTTGGCAGGGTGCTTTCCTGGCATGTATGAAGCCCTGGAACCCTGGTAATACGTGGTAATGCATGCTAGCAATCCTAACATTCAGACGGGAAGTTCAAGGTCATTCTCAGCTACCTAGTAAGTTCAGGCCTGCTTGGGCTACTTGAGACCTTGTCTTCAAATACATACATGGAAAGCTGAAAATAACTAGACAAAGGGAAGCCAAGTGTTTCAGACGATCTAGTATGAGAAACACGAACAAAAGTTTCATACCTTAGGTGTTGCTGGGGAAGGTACAACCATCATTTTTCAACTCAAAGCTGTCTTTCCTGTTTTTACTACAGATGCATGACTTACTCGATAGAACAAATCACGGACTCGGCACATAAATGCATCCTTGTTGGTCTCCACAAGAAGAAAACACAAAGGAGTTGTTTTCCCTGCTAGTACAGATGCCACTCGGCACCCAAGCATGGAGAAATGTGATGGAAATCGCATCTGCAGAAAAGTGTGCTCTTAGTGTATTAGCCAGGCTGACCTATTCTTTCAAGCTATTCAGAGAAATAACAGTCATTTGCAGTGATTTCAGTCAACTGCTCTCTCTATCATTTTGTGTAATTAGGGACAGCCATTTTCTTGAAGGTAGTAAAACATGGAGAAACATAACCCCCACCCCCACAACTCCATTTCTGTAGCCGTCAGAAAGTTAATGGTCTCCAGGCAGAACAAGTCACTGAGGCAGTAGAAACATCAGCACAGGACATGAGGGTAACCGGGTGGACAGACAGGCAAGGCTGACATATACAATCCTCTCTGTGGACAGAGGCGAGGTGAATGGCAGAGCTGTTTTCTAAATGTCATACCTGTCTGTCATCTGGTGCCAAAATGCCCCCTTAGATATCCGGCCTCTTATATTTATCTCTGGAGATCAGAACCCCTCAGGATTCAAAAGCTTATGTATTTTACCTTGTCAGAAGAGAAAGTGATAAAACGAAATTTTCCTACCACACACGGTGAAGGGAATTTGAATATGTAATGCTTTCAGCATTGCCTTTGTTCCAGCACTACCCTTTCACCTTCCGCTTGCAGAAATAACTTCATTCACCCCAGCTCCTTCCTCCCTCCTGACTCCACCCGCCACAGGCAGTTTTCAAAGCCTCTGCCACACATGGCTCTGCTTCATTAGAGTCTTTGTGTACCAGCATCACTGATGGTATGAGAGAGAGCTTGGGGAGTGAAGTTTGTTCAGACATTAACCATCATTACAAACAAACAGCAAACAACCTCTAAGCCAGCTCCCTGAGCTGACACTTTAAAGTTTAGAAACTGGGCTTCTTCCAGGTAGCAGCACCGCCTGCCGAGCAGGCTTTGTGATATGCTGGTTTAGAACACTCTCCTGAAGGTAAAGTAATCCCTATAGCAGTTTAGAAACTTTCGTGTTGTTGCTGTTTTTAATAAGATTCACATTCATCATCCTTGACACTGCCTGCCCCACAGGCTTTATTCTATATGGATTTTTTGTTTGTTTGTTTTGGTTTGTTATTTGGGGTTGTCATTAAGTCATAAGTGATCTTTTGTGGTTTGTTTTATATGTGCGTGTTTTATTGTTGGTTTGGTTTAGTTTGGTTTTGGCTGTCTCTCTATGTAGCCCTGGCTGGCCTGGAGTTTGCTATGTAGACTAGGCTGGCCTCGAACTTAAGAGATCTGCCTGACTCAAGTCATGAGTGATCTTATTCCTGCCATCCTGAGAATAAAGTCCTGGATCTCAGTTTATACAGTTCAGGAGGAGGAGAAAGAAGAGGAGAAGGAAGAGGAGGAACGTACATTGAAAATTAATTCTCTGGTTATAGACCTGCTATCTAATAATGATCAATTTTGACAATAAAAAAATCAAGCCATCACCTGGTATGAGAGTTTCTCAAACAAATTATCCATCCGTGGTTTTGTTTACCTAAGCACCAAAAGTCTGGCTTCTATAGAGCTACAGACTGCCAATACAATCCCTGGATCATAGCATCCAGACTCACTGCATCTAAAGAGCACAGTGTCACCCAGACTGCTAATCACTCAACTGCTGATTCTTTTTACCATCAACTCATATTTACCTCATGTTGTATTGATCTCTTAGGCCAAGACTATTCTTAAAACAAAATAATTCTACTCTATATGACTAGCCAGGTATAGAAGTGCATGCCTTTAATCTCAGCCTAGGGCAGGTGGAGCTTTATGTGTTTGAGGCTAGCCTGATCTACTAGTGAGACCCTGCCTAGTTTAAAAAAGAATTAGCCCCAAACGATTTTATTCCCTATCTTTCCTGCTTCTGTCTGCCTGTCTCTATCTCTCACTATCTCTTCCCCCATATCTCTTTGATTTTTTGAGATTCTATAAGAAAGAAAGTAGAGGTGGGGGCAGAGAGAAAATTAAGCAACCAAAATAAACACAAACTTTCTTTTTGCCAACAAGTCACCCCCGCTGGAATCTTTCCTTACATATGGGCCAAGTAGGAAGCACACTCCTGTGACTGACAGCCTGCATGAAAGATAAAAGAGGGTCCCTGGGGAGTCACCTTCAGGCCCCGGGAGAACTCAGGACTGTGCACACATCTTCACAACTGACTGGTTGCTGAGGTACCTTCTTTCCCTATGGAGAAGCTACAGGAGCTCTGTAGTTGGAGACAGACAATGTTTATAGTTCCCACTCCAAAACCCCAGACTTAAAGACGTGTCTGGCACGCTGCCAGCTGTAAAATGTATATCTGTTCTCCAAGAGCCTGTTTTTTTCTGAGGACATCCTGCATACATGTCTAAGTCTCCAACAGACAAAGGACATCCAGAACAGGACTTCAGCAAACTCTTCCTGGGAAGTTGAAATAGACTTTCATCACAACTACTCCATTCAGTCACTGTCATAAAAAGTATAACTATTAACAGCACAGGGTCTGCTGAGGTGGTGCGGGCTTTTAACCTCGGCACTTGGGAGGCAGAAACACATCGATCTCTGTGAATTCAAGGCTAGCCTGGTCTCCACAATAAGTTCCAGGCTAGCTGGAGCCACACAGAGAAACCTTGTGTCAAAACAACAACTACTGAATATGCTGAAGAAAGATATAGCTCTAACACAGTTAATGTTGTTTGCAAAAATAAGCACCAAGCTAGATTTCACCTGAAGGGTATAGTTTACCATTCTCAACTCCAGAAAAATTGTCTCTTATTTCACTCCCTCATCAGCCATGTGGTGGTGAGGATGAGAGAATGTCCCCTCCCCTACCTTCATCCTTAGGCAAGCAGGGGAGTTGATCCAACCCCTCATCAGCAGCAGCCCTAAGGCCCTGCACCTCACCTGAGCAGCAGAGTCGACTTGACTTTGTAGACTTTGTAGACAGCTGAGGATGTGAGAGTGGATTAGCTGGTACCACTCTCCTTGTCTGCCTTGGGGTGGTAAAAGCATAGTAACAGTAGAGCTGACCCTACTGACAGGCGAGGGTGAGCAGCTGGAAAATGTGAGCATAGGAGATCTGGCCCCACTCCTCCTCTGCCATATCCCCTGCCCCATCCCTCGCCGACTGTGGAGATCTGACCCGGAGGTCATAAGAGTGGGAGAGCTGTTCTTGTCCCTCACCAGCTGCAGCACTCAGGGGAGTGACCCCTGTACCTCACACAATAGAGCTGGTGTAGGTATAGGTGAGCCAGCCCTGAGAGCAAGAAAACAGGAGAACTGGGCTGGAGAGATGGCTCAGAGGGTAAGAGCACTGGCTGCTCTTCCAGAGGTCCTGAGTTCAATACCAGTCATGTGGTTACAGGGTGGCTCACAACCATCTTGAGATCTAGTGCCCTCTTCTCATGTGGAGGCATATATACAGTACACAACACTGTACATGTTGTGTGTGTTCGTGTGTGTGTGTGTGTGTGTGTGTGTGTGTGTGTGTGACACATTGGAAACTGCAGCCCTGAGTATTCAGATGGCAGTGGGGAGGTGACAGTTTCCACTCCTGTCTGAACTGAGCTGCCCGGGTCAGGCAAGGGACAGACATGGGCTCTTCTGCCCTCTTCTCTTTCTCTAAGAAGATGAGATTTCAGTTCAAATTTTTTTTCAGGAATTTCACTTGTCTATTTGAGGAACAATGACTATAGATAACGTAGTCCAGTATTGAGTGTGAGCTATGACATGCTGACAGGATGAATTTGACAATGAATGAGTGAGTCTTCCTGTCAAAGTCTACTCTTGGATACCTTTTTTTTTTTTTTTTTTTTTAGAAAAACCAGAGAAATGTATTGATCTCACAGAAAGATCGAGGGTGGCAGAATCAGTCTGTAAAATAAAAATCATCCTTTCTTCACTTCTGTCAGTCATGGTTTGATAATAACCCTAACGTATCCTTCCCGTCCGTAGATGGATCATCTTTGCTATGTCTTGAATGTGAGATATCCTTCACAGGCTCATGTGTTAAACACTTGCCCCTCAGCTGGTGGTGCTGTTTTGGGAAATTTTTGAAATTTTAGGAAGTAGGATCTCACTGGAGGATGTAGGTCCTTGGGGGGGGGGTGTCTAAAGGTCTAAACTCCACACTGCTTCCTGACTCTCTTGCATCCCGATCCATCACAATGTGAATAAGCAGATACATGGTGGTCCCGCCACCATGCCTTCCCCACATAATGAACTATAGACCTCTTTAAACCGTGAGACAAAACAAACCTTTCCTATTCAAATTGCTTATTTCAGGCATTTTACCATGTAATGGAAAGTAACTAATAAAATCCAACTAATACACCCCCTAGGATATGCTACCCATCTCACCAAGAGGGGTGACCTTATGGCCCAATTATACTCTTCCCAATAAAATATTAACCTTGTGTATAGTAACAGAGGGAAGACTAATCTATCTTGTGATTAACATTATATTAAGATAAGCTTAATTAGAGGGGTTGTTAGATAGCTTTGCATTAAACTTCTGCTGCCTTTAATCACATTGCTAATTAAAACCCCATTCCTCCCTTCTGTATTTAGAGAACAAATAATCTTCAAAGCCCTGGATTTGAGCACTACAGAAATTTATTGTAAAATATCCTACCCAGAGAAATTCCTCCAACTTTTCATTTCCGCTTGTGAGTTAATGTCTTCTAAAGCAGTGGCTTTCACACTTGCTCTGCACATGTCAGAACCAATCAGAAAGTTTGTTGTAGCACAGATCCTGGGCTGAACCCACATTTCTCACTTGGTAGTTTGGGTGGAACACAAGGATTTGAATTTGTAGCACATGCCCATGTGACAGCACCAGTCTGGGGGTCACACTGGAGAGGCACTGTCCCCCGAAACTGCCTGTCCTACCTTCTCTCTGTTGCTGTGACAAACACCTGACAAAAATCAGCTCCTCTCTTAGGGGAGAAAAGGATTTTTCTAAACCTAAAAGTTTCAGAGTATAGTTCATCCTTGTGAGGAAGATACAAGGCAAGGAATACCAAGCATTGTTGGTAAACATGAAAAGGCAGAAGTAAAGAGAGATTCCTCCCTACAAGCTTCAAGGGTAACTTGACCCTTATGATGTGATGCTTGATCTAAGACTTCCAGGCTCCATTAAATTATATTAGTCAAAGTTCTCTAGAGGAATAGAATTGATAAAATGAGTGTGTGTGTGTGTGTGTGTGTGTGTGTGTGTGTGTGTGTGTGTGTGTTTCTTACAGGCTATAGTTAGCTAGTTCATAAAGCATGCCTCAGCTGGTCTTCAGTCTCTATTGGAATCCTAAGGAAGTAGGCTCTAATACTAGTGAAGAAATTAACTTGTCAATCAGAGTGAGGGCATGAAGCCAAAAAGAAAGTACTTCCTTCTTCCATGCCCTTTTTATAGCTGCTTCCAACTGTGGCCCAAATTTAAGGTGGATCTTCCCACCTAAAAAAAACAAATGGGGTTGGAGAGATGGCTCAGAGGTTAAGAGCACTGATTGTTCTTCCAGAGGTCCTGAGTTCAATTCCCAGCAACCACATGGTGGCTCACAACCATCTATAATGACATCTGGTGCCCTCTTCTGTATAAAGTATAATAAATAAATAAATCTTTAAAAACAAGCAAACAAACAAAAAATCTGGACTTAGAGTGGGTTTTCCCCTTCCAAATAATTTAATCTCTCACAAGTATACTCAGCTACTTGGGCTTAATTCCAGATGTAATCAAGTTGACCTTGATATCCAGAACAGCATTATAAGAATAAATATCTGTGGTCTTAATGTAACCAGTTTGTGGTATTAGCTGAAAGAGTTCCAAGAAACAATAATTCTCTTCATATCTGAAGCTGAATTGAATGACATCTTCCTCATGAATAACCCTAAGTTTTTCTTCTCTTGTTTCTGTGTTTAATAGCAGCGTCACAGTGTACAGTCTTGTCAATCATGCAAGCTAAAACCTTGACTCACCACATTCTCTTGTATTAGTTGCATTTTGGTTGTTGTGACAAATCACCATGACCAAGGCAACTTTTAGAGGTGTTTATTTGGGCTTATAGTTCCAGAGGGGACAGAGTCCATTATGATGGGGTAAGGCTGGCATCTGGCAGCAGGATGGTGTCTATAGCAGGAAGTTGAGAACTAAGCACAGAGCAGAGAATGAGAACATTAGAAATGAAGGGAAGTTTTTTTTTTCTGAACTTCAAAGCCTATCCCTGGAGGTATGCTTCCACCAATAGGGTCACACCTCTGTAGTCCAAAGTTTCTCAGTCCTGCCTAGCCCTAAGCTCTGGACCCACAGTCCCTCAGCTGTTTATTAAATAATTGACCCAAAGGCTTAATTTTATAGTAACTGCTAGGCCAGTAGTTCAGGTTTATTACTAACTAGTTCTTACACTTAAATTAACCCATAATTCTTATTTATGCTTAGGCATGTGGCTTGGTACCTTTTCTCTTTGCAGCATTCTTGTTTTGCTTACTTTGCATCTGGATGGCATCTCTGTTCTGCCTTTCCTCTTCCTAGCATTCTCCTAGTCTGGTAGCTCCACCTCTACTGGCCAATCAGCATTTTATTAAACCAGTAGGAGTAGCAAATCTTTACAGTGTACAAAAGCATCATTCCACACACTTCCTAGACTTACCCAGTTGCACCAACTGAGGACCAAGTATTTGGACACTTGAATCTACGGGGAACATTCTCATTCAAACCACTGGATTTCTCTCTTTGACTTGTGGTGGTGACAGCATGATGTAAAATGTCCTTAGTTCAACTTTGAAATTCTACATAGTCTCTTGGTCCCAACGCTGTTTAAAAGTCCAGTCTCAAGAAACTTCTTAATTGTAAACCCCTGTAAAATCAGAAAGGAAATCACTCACTTACCACATACAATGAAACAGAATATAAATTCCACTTCTCTTTATCTTTGTGTCCTATAAGCCACAATGTTTTGTCAACCTGAAACTGAATATAGTTGTCTTACATTGTGGAGAGGAAAAAGAAATATTTATTTCCAAATCACTGGCATCCCCAGACAAAGAAAGCATGAAATTTCCTTGGAAGAACATACATATTCATATAGGAATGCATCTTGATGGTGGACATATTGCTAAGCATGATCAATTTAAAAAAGTAGTTTAAGATGGTGTGTTAGCCAGGGTTCTTTAGAGGAGCAGCACTTATTAAATGAATGTATGTATATGATATATATATGATATACATACACACACACACAAACATATAAAACCTGGTTTAGAGGCTGTGGTCCAGCTCGTCCAATAATGGTTATTTACCAGTAGTCATTCAGTCAATGAAACTGGATATCTCAGCTAGTTTTTAGTATACATGGGAATCCTGAAGAAGTAGGCTATAATGCCAGTGAAGAAACAAACTTACCAGCTAGATCAAAAGGTCTGCATTAAAAGTGTGTCTTCCCACCTCAACTATCTAGATTAGAAGTGGGTCTTCTTACTTCAAATGATTTAATTAATGAAAAAAAATCCCTCATAGGTATACCCAGTCACATGGGTTTTAGTTAATTCCAAATGCAGTCAAGCTGACAACCAGGAATAGCCATCATAGATGGAAAGATGTCAGATACATTTGGGATTATGTTTCATAACACATATTTGAAAGGGTACAATGGTGGACAGGAACACTTTAGGGGCATGCTCAGCTCATCCCATAAAGACCTCAGATTACATTTGCATCATAACTTCCCCCATCTTAGGCTTGAAAGCTACTATATAGTAAAGACAACATAGGTTCATTCCTGTTTATGATTAAACCTCAGTTTCTCAAGGATTGAACTATGACCCATTTGTAACCCTAACCATAAATGGCTCTGCACTGTCTGTTCAGAAAATTGCAATTTATGTCTTTGTTTGAGAAAGTTATTATGACCATCTTCCAACCATACCTTTGTTTCAAAGTATTATTATAATCACCTGTTGTTATGACTACCTTGTTTTAACTCTCCTATTATGACCACCTTGGTATATTCTGCTTCTGTAACCCTGCCTATTTGCCTGCTGAATCACCCATGAAAACCCCCTACACCTGAGCTATAAAAACCTTATATTTCCCACATCCAATGCTGACCTTTTGAACCCTGCCACAGGGGGAGGCAGCACATGTACAGGAATAAAAGGCTTGTTTTAATTAATGCTTTGCTTTAATTAATTTGGCCATGATGATTTAGGTAGGTGGTCTTTCTCTTCAAGTCTTTGGGATTAACAAAAAATGATAGGCAAGATTGTTTCTGGGCATGCTAAATTTTTGTCTTAGGGTTTTATTGCTATGAAGAGACACCAAACCACAGAAATTCTTATAATGAAAAATTCTTTGGAGCTGGCTTACAGGTCAGAGACTTAGTCCATGTTCACTATGGTGGGAAGCATGACAGCAAGCGGACAGATATACCACTGGAGAGAGGTGGCTGTGAGTTCTGCATCCAGATCAGCAAGCAGCAAGGTTACAGAGTGAGCCACTGGGCTTGGCTTGAACTTCTGAAACCTCAAAACCCACCCCTGGTGACACCCTTTCTCCAATAAGACCACACCTACTCCAACAAGATCACATACTCTAATCCTTTCAAATAACATCACTCCCTATGAGCGTCTGAAGACTATTTTCACAGTGTGAAAGACTATATCACAGGGTGGGTCTGAAGAGGTCATTCAATGGTTAAAAGCACTTGTTGCTCTTGAAGAGAATCTGGATTCAACTTCAAGCGCTGACATGGTGGCTCACCAATATCTGTGAGTCCAGTTCCAGGTGATCTAATGTACTCTTTTCATCACAGCCATCAGGCAAACATGTGGTTCATATATATACATGGACGCAAAGCACTCATACATATAAAATAATTCCAAAAAAATTTAAAGGAAAGGACACTTAAAGGTACATATATTTTATATATATATATACACGTATATACATATATATATATCTTTTGGGTATATATATACACGTATATATATGTATATATACATATATATAATATGTACCTTCTATCTTACTCAAAAGATACCTATCTTACTCACTGGCTAACAAACTCTATTCCTCATTTAAATTTCTCCATAACATCTTGTACATTTTAATAACTACTCATTATTTCTTTCTTTTCCTCACCCTCTGCATCCTCTTTCTCTTTCTCTACTTCTCCTGCTTCTTCACCTTCTTTGTATTTTTAACATCTGCCACTATGATCTATCTACAATATTAAAACACATTACAATAGCTACCTTTTCTGGAGAGCTTACGTTGTATCAACAGATACGTTTATTTCTTTTACATATATCTGATCTTCACAACAATCTTAGGTGGTAACTAATATTATCTCCATTTTATAAATAAAAGAACTAGTACTAGAGTTTAGAAAGCTATGATATGTCAGAATATAGAATGACAGTCTTAGTCTACTACATTTCTTATAGCACATTGTATCACCTCCACAAAATATAAAGAAGTGGCCTGGAACCCAAGTCCACATGAAGGTTTTTATCCTAGACATCCCTCTGCCTTCCATGCTTAGCCCTCTGTTCCAAGCTGAGATCCCTCATCATTACCTGAACATACAGGTTGACTTCTTGCCCTCATGGCTTCAGCTATTCAATTCCAACAACCTACAGAACCAATTGAAACCCTCCAGGTATCCTGTGACATAATCTGTAATGTCAACTTGCTTAGATTTAGAATCATCTAGGAAACACACCCTAACCCTAACCCTAATCCTAACCCTAACCCTAACCCTAACCCTAACCCAACAGATTTAAGTGATGGGTGGAGGGTTGGGGGGGGGGGGAAGGCCGCCATGAGTGGTCATTCCATGGGCTGTGATTCTATACCAAAATTTAAAGGGGGAGGGCTGGAGAGATGGCTCAGAGGTTAAGAACACTGACTGTTCTTCCAAAGGTCCTGAGTTCAGTTCCCAGCAACCACACGGTGACTCACAACCATCTATGATGAGATCTGGTGCTCTCTTCTGTATACTGCATACATAATAAATAAATAAATAAATAAATAAATAAATAAATAAATAAATAAATAAATAAATAAATAAATATTTAAAGGGGGAAAGGTAGAGGGTGAGCTGAATGGAAGCATTTGTCTCTGTTTCCTTCCTGTCCACAGCTGAAATGTGAGAAGCTGCTTCATGCTCCTACAGACACACCTTTCCCGCCATGATGGGCTGTGAGCCAAAA
Organism: Sigmodon hispidus; assembly: GCA_004025045.1. NCBI lineage: Eukaryota > Metazoa > Chordata > Mammalia > Rodentia > Cricetidae > Sigmodon > Sigmodon hispidus. The sequence goes on from PVIH01001228.1 coordinate 166,241, forward strand.
GGAAGCCAGCCTGCCTTTAGTTGCTTCTCGGTCAAGTGTTTGGTCATATCAAGGAGAAAAATAAATACATGTTCAATGCCAGTTTTTTTTATCAATGCCCCAAGTCAGTATTATTTGCTCCTGTTGGATCACCTAATTAGACCTTGGGCTGTCCCACCTTGCTTTACAGCAGCCATCTGTATGTTCATTTCTGTCACTGCTGCTCTTCTTAATTCAAGGCTCTGCCATTTATTTTCTGTCCATCATGTATAACAATGCCTTAATAAATGTTTGCTGATTTGAATTACTAATAATAACAATGGCAGTGGTATTTATGATGACAATGTCAGGCAGCCTTCAGACTCAACCATTTCACTTGTATGTGAAAAATTAAATTTTTATTTAAAAATATTTATCAGCTTCTCTTTTCCTACAATTAAAAATAAATGTCTTAATCCACTTACCAGTCTTTTGTGTCATTTGAGATGCATCAGTGGAAATCTCTCTCTCTCTCTAATGAGATATTTTTGCATGGTAGAGATTCATTTATGTGCAGTAACATGAAAATCTGCCCATTGTCCTCTAAAAATATAATGCTCACAAAGTAGGCAAAGAGCCAGTTTACTCCCTAATCCCCCAAAGAGATTCTCCTTGTCCTTGGATCTTGGCAATGCCACTCTGTTTAAGGTTATGCCCCAGTTAGTTTGAACCTAGCCCAGAACCTTGCGTCAGGATGGGGAGTGGGTATTCAAACTGCATTGTGAACACCATGAAGCCATGCCTTGATGGTTCTGGCAGCTTAAACTTAGCCTTATTTATATTAGAATCTCTGAGGTCTGGATTCTACACTTCTGGGCCAACAGAAAGGATCTGAAAAAGAGACCAGACAAGAACCTGAATGAGTCCAGGGGAAATGCAGCCAGAGTGGACATTCTGGCAAGTGGTAGAATAACTTTGTGCTGTGCCTAGACACTATTTAGAAGCCAGACGTGTGTAAATGACATAAGAAAATGGCTGTAACTGTGGGAGCCTTAATCAAAAGTAGACTGAAGAAAATGACTGGGAAATAATTAAAAAGGAGTGAGCGGAGTTCATGGAGTAGAGAAACAAACAATAAAGTGATCAGTGTTCCCCTCGGGTTTCCCTCTCCTCCAGCTGGAAGAATAATACTTGTTTCTGCTCATAATTTGAAATATCTGGAACGTTGAATTTATTGACAGGAAGTGTATTTACCATCTAATCAGAGAGATCCCAAAGGGAAATGAGTGCTGTATGCATCAGAGGTACCCCAGAGATTCGCCTGTTCATAACAGCATGAAGAAAAGGGAAAACGCCATATTTCCATTAAAGAGAAGCTCAGTTGGTTAAAGAATAAACAGAAAGCAACATTTCTTCATTAGTGTCGTTGTGGGGAGCCGTTGCCGTGAAAGCTGGAGGCCATCAATGGGATATTGTAGTAATAAAAGTGAATGAAAAAATGAAACGCTCTGGTCCCTTGTCAATCTCATAGCCTTGTCTCTTTCTGTTTTGTTTTTTTAAAATATACTAGACACTACTCTGGTTAGATAATGCATATTTGCGCTTTGGTTTTGTGCTTGGTAATTGTGCTGTGGGCACTCATTGATTTGACAGGATTTGCTCCAAATGAAGGAAACTGGCAGGTTAGAAGACAAAACTCAGAGCTGCCAAATCACCAATTAAGGAAACTGCCTGAGGGAAAACTGGACTTGAGGCTGGGATCTGTTAAAAGTGATAGAATGAGAGCAGACCTTGAGAAGACATTCGGAGGAGACACCTAATGAAGGAGATAAGAGGGGATTACACGAAGCTAACATCTATGACTGCCAAAATCAGACCACGGAGATAGACACAGTAGGGGACAGTCACTTCTGCAAGGTTTTGGACAGCTAAACAACAAAGGTGTCCAAATGTGCTGTGGTTGATGGGGAAGCTGATTCTCTCCCTGTAAATGGAGAAAGTCTGCCCCATAATCAATCCTGTTCAAATCTGCTCCTTGTGAAATGATGTCACCATTGCAGATGCTAGCAAGCCATCGCCCTGGCCCACAGTCATGGACCTCATATCCTAGTGAAGGAGCAGTTAGGTTCACAAGCTGATTGTGTGACATGCAGAGGGTGAGGCAGACCATTCCCCGCCTTCCCTTCAGGGTAGCCAGTCAACCTTCCATCGGCAAGATGGTGTCCTTTCTTTCTCCAAGTTTCCTCAATCCCCGCCCCCTGCAGGATCCCCAGTCCTGTCCAATGATTTTCCTACTCCACCCACAAGACCCAGGCAGCCTCAAGTCCCTTTGGTTTCAGAAATGAAATCTATTTTTGCTCTTGCTAGTATCAGTGGCTTCTCATGGGATAAATCAGTTTCAATGAATTATTGCATTAACCATCTTTTTTCAAAGTACAAAACGTGCTATCAAAACTTTTACAAAAATTCATTTTGTTTGTTTTAGCAAGGAATGCTTTCTTTTCTGAGAAATTTAAGGACAGGAAGAAAGAGACCACCATCTTCCCAGGAGATAATTTACATCTGAATTACATTGTGAAAGTCATGCTTTCATTTGTTTATTTTTAGAGAGAGAGAAAATGTGTGTGTGAGAGAGACAGACAGAGAGAGAGAGAGAGAGAGAGAGAGAGAGAGAGAGAGAGAGAGAGAGAGGATAGAGACAGAGATAGAAAGAGATGGAAATGGGTGATCTGAATGAAAATATCCTCTATAAACTCATCAAGAGTGGTACTATTTGAAAGGATTGGGAGGTGTGGCCTCATTGGAATAGGTGTGGCCTTGTTGGAGAAAGTGTGTCACTGGGGGTGGGTTTGGGGCCTTCAGAAACCTAAGCCAGTCCCAATGGCGCTCTCTCTATTTCTCCTGCTGCTTATGGATCCAGAAAAAGAACTCTCAGCTACTTTCCAGCACCATGTCAGCCTGCATACTAGCATGCATCTCTCCATGCTGATAATGGACTAAACCTCTAAACCTGTAAGCCAGCCCCAATTAAATGCTTTATAAAAGTTGCAGTGGGGGCTGGGGAGATGGCTCAGAGGTTAAGAGCACTGCCTGCTCTCCCAGAAATCCTGAGTTCAATTCCCAGTACCTACATGCTGGCTCACAGCTATTTATAATGAGATCTGGTTCCTTTTACTGGTGTGTAGGCAGAACACTGTAGACATAGTAAATAAATAAAAAAGAAACAAACTGAGATAAATTATTTTAGAAAAAGAGTTGCTGTGGTCATGGTGTCTCTTCACAGCAATAGAATGCTGAAAGGGAAAGAGGATGTATGTTTGAAGGTCAGCTTTCAGGAATATGCTTTCTCCTTTTATCACATGAGTGAATCCTGGGATTGACTTCAGGTCATTAGGCTAGGCAGCAGGTGCCTTTGCCCACAGAACCATTTCACTGGTCTAAACATTATGTGTCATGAAAGACTCAGAGAAGAGGTGATGTTTTTTGAGGGAAAATGTTTGTTCATGTCATAGAGCTGGGTACTGTCTAGTCAGAAGGGTTAAGACACACGTCCCGACATGAATAAGCTTTGAATTTAGCCAAGCAGATGAGATAAACACACATGATATATAAAACCTACAGGACAGCCTGCAGTTACGTTTGTGATGCAAATGCATTGACCATTTCAGAACAAGGAGAGAGGGACTGGACTGCTTGTTCTTAATGAAGATCGTTTCTGAAAGCTAATTTTGTTACCCAAGTAAGTTACCAAGACTATAGTTTGCTGGTTAGTTATCACATTAAACCCCTTGTTTTGGGCGATCATCACTCTGAACCTTTCATACCACCAATCCTGCTCCTGTATCCTGTAGGATTGCCTTGAATCACCTAGACCTGACCCTTATATCCTAAAACTACCCTTCTAATGTAATGCTAAAACTGCTGGGCAGCTGCCCTCTGTCTTGTAGTAAGCCCAGTGAGATTGGCTTGGGTGGAAGAATTTATTTAGGTGGCCTTCTAGGGGTTGAACAGAAGAGCTCATATTTTTCATAAAGACAGGTGTTTGTGCCCTCTGAAGATTTCTGTGGCCACACAGATTGTACACAAATACTTCCTTTATCAGTGTGAAGACAGAGCTCCCAAATAAAAATGCTGAGACTGTGTATCTGTAACAATACACCCCCATCAAACCAAGCAGCACCCAGAGAGCCTGACCGTGGATGAGGTGTCAGTCCATAGCAGAAATACAGATACAGATTTGAGTAGGATTTTGTAACTTCACCATGCCTTATACTCTATTAGCTAAGATTCTTTCTGAAAGAATTTAAATCATCCTTGTGTTTAGGGATTGATACACTGAATTGAGACATACAGAGAGTGAAGGAGCACTTGAGGATAGTCACCCTAGAGACACGCTAGGGCCTGGAAATTTCAACATAAGGTGAGAGGTCACAGGGAATAGATGCTTGTGCCTTAGATCATCACATGTACATGTCTGTTCAGCCCTTCTTTTTTATTTTTTATTTTTGTACCAAAGCTCAGTCAACCTAAGGCTATGCACACAGTCTGGGAAGAGTTTAGAGCACACAGACACCTCACTGGGTTTAGTGTCACATTGAGGTTCAATCATTCCTGCTGGGAGAATCCCATAATAATGAATGAAGTAACAGGGAAGGGATTTCTGTAACCTCAGGCTGCTCAGACTGTGAGCGCTAGTAACCAGTTGATTGTCATTGGAATAGGTATGATATGCTACTATTTGGTGGCCAAATATGATCAACATGTGTATTGTGGGTGGCGTTTAAGAGCCAAACCATAACATATTGGTTAAAATCCACTAGTGAGACACCTACTCAAAATTAGGGAAAGGAATTTGATGGGAAGGACTCGGGCCTTGGAATAATTGTATGGAGAGTAGAGCACAACAACTTCCCTGAAATACAGATCCACATCAGATAACTGACCACCAGTTTCACAGGGAGGCTCGGGGCTGGGATTTTTATACAGAACTGCAAATATTCTCATGAAGTAAGAGTGAACAGATTTAAACTGGAATCTCAAGAATCCCTCTGTGCTTGAGTCCTTAGTCTGGTGATGCTTGAAGACATCTGAGTCACACATCACATGAAATCATTGATCTCTTGAAGGAGTCTCAGTGGAAGGAAAGTGGAGGTTGTGTGTGCCAATGCAGACAAGACTAAACACAATTGCTTCAATTTGGGTCTCATTCTAAGGTCATTGAATGCTTATTCTCCACTGACTGATCATAGTGGAGAAGAAGGAATGAGCAGAAAAAAATTATAAAATAATAGAAGTGATGGAGGAAATTGGATGGTCACAGAATGTGTGGAGAAACATAATGCAAAGCAGACAAGAAAGAGGACACCAGAGAAGCCTTCATCTCTAGCTCAACCTGATTCTATGTATCTTCCCCATGCAGGGTGGTAGTGGCAATGCGTTCTATCACCATTCCAGCATCTAAGACCAAACCAAGCAAAGTCATATGCTCTTCCTTCTCTAATGTGTGATGATTTTCTCTTGTTTGACAAAATACCCAAGATAGGCAACATATAAAGAATTGTGATCTTGTTTTGTCTTATTTTGCACATGATTTCAGAGATTTGGGTTCATGGTTACTTGGCTACATTGACATTAGGCTGATGGTGAGACAGAAATTGATGGCAGGATGTATATGGCAGAACAAAACCACTCACCCTATGACTGCCAAGGAGAGAGAGGGGATTGGTGTCCCAGTATATTCTCCAAGAAGGTGTTTTCCATGACCTACTCCATCCACTGAGCCTCACCTCCTAATACTCCCAACTATCTCCTGATAGCACCAGCAGCAGCTGACAAAATTTTCAACACATGTGCTGTGGGAGGACATCTAAGATCCCAGTCATAGTATGCCAGTTACAACTCACATGAGAGACTCACTTGAAATGACACAGAACTGCTGAGGATGTAGCTTAATTGGTAAAGAGACTGCTGAGCATGCACAGGGTTCTGGGTATGATCTCCAGCACTGAAAAAAAAATGGGCATGGTGATCTGTAACCCCACCACATGGCGATCTGTAACCCCAACACATGGTGATCTGTAACCCCACCACATGGTGATCTGTAACCCCAACACATGGTGATCTGTAACCCCAACACATGGTGATCTGTAACCCCAACACATGGCGATCTGTAACCCCAACACATGGTGATCTGTAACCCCAACACATGGTGATCTGTAACCCCAACACATGGCGATCTGTAACCCCAATACACAGGCATTGGATCCGAAGGTCAAGGTCATCTTGGACTACGGTTGAAAGTGTCAGACCAGAAGGATACTCCAGATCTTGTTGATGGATAGATGGATAGACGGATGAATGGAGTGACAGCAAAGGAGAGAGAGGAGGAGGAAGAAGAAAGTTGGAAAGGAACCCCAAAATCCCAGGATAAGCTTGTCAGTTCATCAAATCAAATCAAATATTTTGCCTGAGCTGTAATGTTTTGGGGTTTTGGAATGTTCATCTTTCCTGCTCAAGATTATCTTACAGAAATGTCAGAAGCTAAGGAAAATTGAGTATGTGCCACTTCCTTAGAACGTGTAAAGTGTTATTACAAATATGTCATGACTGCTACATAATTGAGAGTCACCAATGGAAGCAACAGCTGTGAAAAAATAAAACAGCTTGCCATCCAACTAGGTGTCTCAGTTCAATTTTCTACTGTGGGGAAATTCAAGAGTAGCAAACACACATTGCCCTCTGGGTGTTCGATAGCAACCCTGTCTTCTGACTAACAGCTCTCCTCTTTGGGGAGTCTTGGGAGGTAATAATCACAAAATCTATGTGGCTACACCCCAATTTTCTGCTTATACTGTAACTAGACTAATGAGAGGGTAACCCACACTTTCATGGAATGCACTGTGGAACAGCAGAGGCTGTCTGGACTGTGCCTGAGGCCTGCCCTTTGCTTCAGAGCAGGAACCTTGACAATGCCCCAGGCAGTCATCAGCTACCCACACACACACCTGAGCTCACTCAGACACAACCCAAGCAATTAAATAGTAGCTGCCTTTAGAATCTCCCTGTTCCTCATTACAGCCCATCCAGAATCCCCTCAGCAACCAGGAAAGTGAAAAGCAGGTTGTAGCTCCTAACTTGACAGCAAGCAGATGTTTGCCAAGGAATTAACCAGCTCACGGGGCACACAGGGGCAGAAGTGAGCAGTATGTGGGTGCTGCCCCAGGCACCTGCTTCTGACCCCAGGCCTGCTACAGCCTCTCTCAATAAAGTCTGCTTTTCCTGTGGACTACCAAGACCTTGGCATTTAACTCTCAAAGTTTTAAAACATTACTTTGAATTTCTGAGGAATATATTCTTTCTTTCTAAGATGTATTTAAAAAATTTTCCTTAGAACACTGTCTCACCATGTAGCCTGGGCTGGCCTGGAACTCAATATGTAGAGTATACTAGGTTGACCTTGAACTCACAGAGTTCCTTCTACCCCTGCCTCCCAAGTTCTGGAATTCAAGCTGTGTACCACCATGCTGACTTATTTATTCATTTATGTGAGGTGTGTGTGTGTGTGTGTGTGTGTGTGTGTGTGTGTGTGTGTGTGAGAGAGAGAGAGAGAGAGAGAGAGAGAGAGAGAGAGAGAGAAGCAAGCATGTCCATGTGTTCATGGAGGGCAGAAGGGAATGTAGAATCCCCCAGAGCTTGAGTTACAGGCTATTGTGAGCTACCTGGCATGGGTATTAGAAACTGAATTCCGTGGTCTTTGAGAGCAGCAAATGCCCTTAACCATTGAGCCATCTCTGCAGCTCCTAAAATGCTCTTTCTCAAGATGCACAGAGCCCTGGAAGAGAAATTTCACACTCTATTCATTATTACCTAAGCTGATCACTCATGATGAGTGATGTGAACCTCTGGTGGGTTCACCAAAAGCACTCCCCTAAAATTACAGACTAGGATTAGAATGCAGTCTGTCCCCTGTTGTGTCTAAGTATGCTCTTTCCATCTTACCGCACTTGGTCCCCACAGTTGGGGACCACAGTCAAGAGCATCTGGAGCCATCATGGATTTTGCCTTTGTGCTTCCCTGATTTCCTCATTTTATTGTGTCATCAAGATGTCCTATTTATCACTGAACAGGGCTAAAGACAGTATCTTTCCTAACTGCTTCTGCAATGTAAGACTGCCAAAGGACATAGGGAGGAATGACCCCAGGATGCAGCGATTACTGCTCCAGTCTCTAAATTTTTGTTTTCTTGAAGGAAAGATTCAGTTGAGCAACATAATTTAAGGAGTTTATTTAGCAAAGCAAAGCAAAGCACACATCCAAAGAGAGATTGAATTGTCCCAGAGAGAAGCAGAGAGGTGTGAATTTGGTGGTGTAGATTTTGATGACATTTTATGAATAACCATAGGATACTCATGAAGTAAGGTGACGGTGATAGTTTGAATGTCATTGACCTCCAGAAGCTCATAAGGAGTGGCACTATTGGGAGGTGTGGTCTTGTTGAAGTAGGTGTGGCCTTGCTGGAGGAAGTGTGTCCCTGTGGGGGCGGGCTTTGGAGTCTCTTTTGCTCAAGCGTCACTCTGTGTCATAGACCATTTTCCTGTTGCCTTCTGATTAAGATGTAACCATCACTGTGTCTGCCTGTATGCTGCCACATTCCCCACCATGATGACTGTAGACTGGCACTCTGAAACTGTAAGACTGGTCACCTCAATTAAATGTTTCCTTTTTTAGTAGTTGCTGTGGTCAAGGTATCTCTTTATAGGAGTAGAAACCCCTAAATCATGGAGGATCAAAGCTTCATTTTAAGGTTGTTCTTCCCACAGTTCTCTAGAAATAAACCACAAGGGAACATGCTGTATAGTTTTATGTCAGCTTAACACAAGCTAGAGTCATCTGAGAGAAGGCAGCCTCAACTGAGCAAAAGTCTCCATAAGATCAGGTTGGAGCTAAGCATGTAGGACACTTTCTTAATTAGTGATTCATGGCAATGTCCTGTCTGTTTGCAGAGGTGTAGATGAAGTCCTGAATGTGGAATCTGTGACTTCACATAAGACAAACCTGAGCTTACACACTTGTCCTCTAGCCGTGTGATATCACCCTTTATGCCACGACGGATCAGAAAAGCCTCTCAGCAGGGTCTTGATGCTGGACTTTCCAGCCCTTACAATTGTGATAAATTAATAAGTAAATGCCTAATTCTTCATAAATTACCCAGACTTGGGTATTCTGTTACAGTAGTGAAAAATGAAGTAAGGCAAACTTCTTTCCCACAGGCTGACCATCAAAATTACAAAATAGAACATTTTATGTTAATTAGCGTGACCACAGAGGCCACAGGCACTATGCATGATGAAATCCAAGGGCCATACTGAGCCAGTTCCCTTCACTTGGCTCTGGGAAAGCTGACCTGGCCCCTTGCAAACCCTTATGGGAGTGCTGGCCCCAATCCTAGGCTTCAGAGTACTGGCCCTCCCATATTCAGGAGAGATGGCTCTACCCCATACCACAGGCACAGCCCTAGCCCTGATAGCATGGGCCTAGGAGAGCTGGCTCTGATCCTTGACCAAGGTGGGTAGCCCCATCAGCCCAGAATGACTACCTCAGCTACAACCCAGGCCCACATCTAGGGAATTGGGTTGTCCCAGCCTAACATCTGCCCCATCCAAGACCTACTGGAGCATGTGAAGGAACTGGTCCTTCAGAATGATACCTGAAGGATCTCGATGATTCAGGGAGGCTGTGGGATATCCAAAAGGAGTTTTGGTGAGGGTTGCCACTAAGACAAATGAAGAGGTGTCGGAAAGGTGGAGAAAATTGAGGAAAGAAGAGGGTTTGGGTTCTTTTTTTATTCTGGTTTTAATTTTCTTAAAAACATTTTTAGGGGACAGGAATGCTCCAAATAGAAATGAGGGACTGAGACATGAGAAGAATTGGGGTACATGGTGTAAAATTCCCCAAAGAGCCAATAAAGAACTGTTATAAAATAAGCTAATTAATTTTCTATATTCTGTAGATTAATAATTCGGAGAAGGTAGTTGTGTTGAGACAAACAATACCGTGTTCTAGTTGTCTGAGCTATGGTCCTGAAGCTTCCATAGCATAGTACAGAAAGCATTATAGGGGCTAGAGAGAAGACTCAATGGTTAAGATGCTGGCTAGTAATCACAAAGAATAGAGTTGGGTCCCAGCATCTATGTAACAAACAAGGTATCCATCAAACATTGAGGGATCTGATTGTAATGTGATGTCTGTGAACACATGTGTATACACACTCACAGACACACATAAATGAATTAGTCTTTTTAGAAGAGCATCACATAGGAGGTTGATGCTGTTCTCCAGCTTTTGGCTCTCATGTGGTGAGATTCTGAATTGTTGGAGGGATCTCTACAAATGAAAACAGTACAGCCAATTTTCAATCCATTATACCTGATGTGCTCACACGTTATTTTTGTTGTTGTGTGGGGAAAAATGAGAAGATAAAAGACCACGGTGAAGAGCAGAATGGACTGACTTACTAGTTTACTTTTTTAAATTTAAAAATAAAAAAGTGTTTGCCACACAAACCTAATAACTTGAGTTCAATACTCATAACCCACAATAGAAAGAGATAACTTACTCCAGAATGTCTTTTGACCTTCACACATGTGTTCTGGCATGTGCATGCTTATGCACATATCCATACACACACACAAATGAAATTAAAAAATCAGGTTTAGGTATTTGAATGCAAACTTTGCTACTTTGTGGAAAATCAAAGCATATAAGCTGAGTAACCAATCTGAACTCAGAATATTCTTAGATATTTATTTAGGTCTTATCTTTAAGATAAACTGTGTTTTCAGGCAGTCCAATATTTGACAGTAATTTGAGTCTCTAAGCTATTTCATTTGACTAAGATATCAGTGTCAAAAGGATACTCTATAAAAGAGCTAGTTTGTGTCAGTCTTTGACCCTTTAGTGCCTACAGATGTAGTTCAGTAGAGGACTTATCTAGTATGCACAAAATCATGTGCTTGATCCCCATACTGCACCATATAGGGTGTGGTGGTACACACCGGTGGTACCACAACTTTGAAGGTGAAAGTAGAAGGATTAGAAGTTCAATGTCATTCTTGGCTATACAATGAGTTTGACAAGACTCTGTATCCATTACTTTTTTGTTGCTGTGCTAAAACACCATGACCAAAAGCAACCTATGGAAGAAAGCGTTTATTTGGGCTTATGGTTTGGGGATGATAAGAGTCTATCATGGTGGGGAGGCATGGCAGTGTTAGGAGCAGGAAGCTGAGAGATCGTATCTTCAACCCCAGGCATGAAGCTGAGAGAGCCAACTGAACTAGAGTGGGGCTGCATATTCACAATGCCCACCTCAGTGACATCCAGCAGGTCCATACTTCCTAAAGCTCCCCAAACAGCTGTCAGCTTGGAAGCAAGTGTTCAAATACCCAAGACGATGAGGGCCATTCCTTAATCAAACCACCGTAGAGCTTGGTCTCAAAACCATAAAACAACAATAAGTCTGTAACTACAAAACACATACTTGTGGAAAGTCCAAATTTTATCAAATGACCTATAAAACAAAAACAAATGATCTTAATCCTGTCAGTTCCTTCAAACAAATGTTTGAATTTGACGCTGAGGGAGGGAAGGGCTTCGGTGTTCAGGATAGAAGCCTTTTTGTGAGGCCCAGACGCCCTGAAATTATTTACCAAATTTTGTGTTCATGAGATTATGTACATTTTTCCCTAGAAATTTTATCTGTTCCCTCTTGGTTTGTTTGTTTAATGTTTGCCCTTCTGGGGATTAGATTAGCCCAAATAGCAAGGGTCTATGTATACAACTGCTGTGATCAATAAGGGAAAAAGGAGTATGTTTTCTTCTGCAGCCATGGGCATGTGAGAAAGGATTAGCTTGGCTATCTGACTTTCGCAATTTAACGGATGTATTTATAGTAGAATATTAGAGGGGACTTGTCTTGCTCCAAAAATGCTAAATTTTTTAAAACCTGGGCTATGTTTTGAAAAATTCAAAATGCATTTTGCAAAGCAATGGAAAATAAATTCAGGCTGCTAGCTTGGCAGCTGGTCTGGATACAGTATTTTGCTCTGTTTATTCTGTCAGGAAGCCAGTTCCATTTGATTAAATTCTGAAATTAGAATGCATGCACGCTGGAAGATAGCAGCTTCATGCTTTTACCCGTATGGAAAATGTGATTAAGGAAATGAACTCAGAAGCTGTAGCGCCAGAAGAGATCAATGCAACAGCTGTATTCAACCAGGCTCAATGGGTTAGACCTTTACTTTATTAAAATGGATGGCTTTAGCAGAGAAACTGTGTCCACATCACAGTACTGTTGTATTGCTCTGAGCTCCGTCCAAGAAAAGAGCCAAGTTGGAGCTGCCATAATATTTGATGGCAGCGGAGCAAGTGCAGATCTGTTCTCACTCCACAAAGCTAAAATTAAGCCAAAGGAGAGATAATTAAAGAATTTATATGCACAGTCTTCCCACATCAACATACTGGATTCTTTTCAAAATTGCTAGTATGTTCTAATTTGGCAGATTTTCCAGAATAAACTACATGAAAACAACCCTGAAAGGCTGTGTGAGGCGAAACATCTTCCACTTTGCCTAAAGTGGACTGGACTGTGGATAATAATTGATACGTGAAACATTGTTAGAGAACAGATCTGACTAGACAACTCACTGTGCTTAGTTATACAGTTACCAGAGAGAAAAGGAGGAGTTCATTAAAAAATATTGAAATTGTTGCCTATGATTGCTAACTCTTGACTTTGGCCACAGAGGACACGTTAATGAGTTAAAAAAAAAAATCAGCAGAAGAAGTGAAGGAAGTACACCCTGAGAGATGCTGAATTAGGAGATAACCTAATAAGAGTTTTATGACATTATGTTATAGGATGTAATCCTGGGCTTCCTATGTTAAGGAACTGTTTAAGAACTTGCAAGTAAGATCAGATTCTTTGGAACATTTTCGTGTCAAAAAAGAATCTGGTGTAAAAGGAAGAATGCTGTTAATTTGAAATGTCTAAGGGTGCTCTGAAGTGCAGACATACTGTATAGCTGTTTGCTTCATTAGCTTGACACCAGAGCTTGAAAAGCCAAGGGGTCTCATTTGTTGGGCTTATGTGACTAAGACTCATATCCACAGGTTAAAGGACGTCTACCTTCTAACTTTATTTAAATGTAACTTATAATAAATGTGTTTATTCAAAAGTTATGGTTTGATAGTGTTTTAACTGTGGTATATGCTCATCATAATCTTACATAGGACATTCTTATCATTCTTTATAAAATTCTTTTGTGTTCTTTACTACTCAGACTCCACCCTCAGCAATAATAGACTGGCTTTTGCCAATACAGACATGTAAATAAGGTTATATGATAAACAAAGTTTCATATTTAGTTTTTAATCATATGTAACAAAAATGTGATTATAACACTGATGAAATTCCCATGAAAAAAATGTTTAGAAACATTTGAATGTCTACATGGGATGGGAAATGAGGGGTTGCAAGCTCAAATGATTTGAGGGGTCAGGCAGGTAACTGAAATGTGTGATAGTGGTAGGGAATGGTAATTGAAAATCTATGCCCTATCTATCATAAGGCATTCAAGTGTAGTTTTAAATATGGGCTGGCAAATGGAGTCAATAAAATAAGCTACTCACAGATTACATGCAGAATAATATCACTTACATTGTTCTAAAAGAGATGAAATGTTTCATATTTGAAAGATATACATGGAGTGAAAATAAGTTATAAATAATAAAGAGAAAGCAAGACATGGCTATATCTCTGGAGGAGATGTGAGCTGGTTATCACAGCAAGTTAAAGAAGGGGGATATAGCACAGATTCTACTTAGTGTTATAATAAAAACCCAGAGCGAGATATTGGGGGAAAGCTGGAATTTCATAAATCTAGGGAAGAAACCATAGCCACTTCTCACCCAGCCCATTTCAAAGGCTGAATGGGGAGCATCCTGTCTTCATGGGTCATCAGAATGGCTGAACTTCTGCCTTCTTCTTCCTGATATTTCTTTCCCAGATATTTTACTTTCTGGTTCAACTAGGGCTAGGATTAAAGGTGTGTGCTACCACTGCCTGGCTGTTAGGCCTTAAACTCTCAGAGACCCCAGACCACAGTGATGGGATTAAAAGTGTGGGCCACCATTTCCTGACCTTCATAGCTTGGCTGTGGGTGATTCTGTCCTCTGGTATTCTAGACTTTTTTTATTGAATATACAATATATCACCAGAAGGGTATTTAAAGCGTTTTCTTTAAACTGGGGGATAAAGTGAGTATGGACTCTGGTTGCATTTTAGTCATTGCCTTAGGGCTTCTATTGTGCAATAAAACATCATGACCAAAAAACAAGTTGGGGAGAAAAAGATTTTTTGGCTTAGACTTCCACATTGCTCTTCACTATTTAAGGAAGTTAGGGCAGGAACTCAAATAGGGTAGGATCCTGGAGGCAAGAGCTGGTGGGGAAGTCATGGAGGGGTGCTGCTTTCTGGCTTGCTTCCCCTGACATACTCATCTTGTCATCTTATAGAACCCAGGACCACCAGCCCAGGGATGGCCCCACCCACAATGTTCTGAACCCTTCCCTATTGATCACTAATTGAGAAAATGCCTTACAGCTGGATCTCATGAAGACATTCCCTCAACTGAAGTTCCTTCCTCTCTGATGACTCTAGGTTGTTTCAAGTTAACACAAAACCGGCCAGTACACCATCCGCTTTTACATGTATTAAACACTGCATAATTCATTGTTTTTAAGAATAGAGAATGTTAGAAGAGAAACCCACTTGAAGATCTGGCTACTGGCCACCCTGGAACAATAAGTCACATCACAGTCATCAAGGGAATTAACTTTAACGTTAGGCTGCATGATCAAATTTCAATCCCTGCTCTACCACTAAATAGTTTTGTGCCTTTGTGCAGTTTAGCAAAGAATTACTAACATTCTCTGCTAAACAAGACCCAAAGGCTAAATTTAGCCCTCTGCAAGTTTTAACAGCCACCTAGCTAAGAATAGTTTAAGTGGTGGAGAAAACTACCCTCAGCAATGGTAGCCTTAGAGCTGTGACTGGCTTTAGAAATAAGTCTCTGCTACCTACAGGACCCCGTGTGTTTCTAAGCTAAAGCTAAGCAGGAAGGCACTTTGGTGCCAAACTGAGAAGATGGTCCAGTTATTTTTGCACCAGCTAACAGTCTGAGGGGCTGGAGGGATAATGGCTCATAGAACCCAGGTTTGCTTCCCAGAACCCAAATGGAGCAGCTCACAACTCCCTCCAACTCCAGTTTCAGGGTATCTGACATGATCTCTAGCCTGTGCTGGTTCCTGCATGTACTAGGTGAGTGTAACTGCACCGGGGCACACATAGCTAACATCAAGACAAAAACAACCAAAACTAACAGCTAACAATCTAGACTGATCACAACAACATTAAACTGTCCCAGCACTTCTTGTGCCATCAGAACAAGCCATAGCCTCTATGATCATACAGATTTTCAGTAGATTTATTTTCTGTGCTCCAACTGAAATCTAACAGTATCTTATGGATTCAGATGAAAGTGCAATTTTTTTCGTATTTCAAAAGTCATTTAACTGTGCAATTGAGGAGCTTCCACCTAAATGTCAATTGGAAGCAATTAATCTGTAATGTAATGACAGGCTGAAAGGCAAATATCAAGAGAGGGAGTTTAATAGTATTGTCTAAGTGCCTTCCAAGCAACGAATATACTCAATTAAACCATATGCTTAGAGATTCTTATCAGTATTTGGCAGTATTTATCTGTATGAAAAGACATTTTCAAAGATGAAATACATAAAACCTCATTAAAACTCTGTTAACAGATGAGCGTTTGCTGCTGATTTGATGATATAAAGAACACAACTTTGAACTGCAGGTAAGTGAACTGTTATTCACTGTCCCACCCCTGCCAAAAATTTAATCTTCTCCTTAGAATTACATTAAGTTGTACTCAATTACTCATATGTGTGCATGTGGAGGCCACAGGAAATTGTCATGTGTCTTCACTGCTCTCTGCATTTTTTCCTCACAACAGAGCCTCTCTCTGAACCTGAATTTCAGCTAGATTGGCTGGTCAGCATGCTTCTGTGATCTGCCTGTTTTTGCATACAGTGCTGGGTTTACAGGCCCATGTAGCCATGTTCAGCTTTATGTAGGTGCTAGGGATTTGAACGCAGATCCTCCTTCTTGCACAGCAAACTTTCTTAAAATCATTGAGCTCAGGTTAGAGACATGGCTCAGCGGTTAAGAGCACTAACTGTTCTTCCAGAGGACCTGAGTTCGATTCCCACATCCACATGGCAGCTAACAATGGTAATCCAAGATCTGACACTCTTACACAGTTATACATGCAGGCAAAACACAAATTCACATAAAATAAAAATAAGTATTTTTTTTTAAATCATTGAGCTCTCTCTCCTGTCCTCCAATTACTCTTATATTTTTAATTTCATCAGAATAAATTTTTGGAAATTTGTTCTTTCTTATGTAAGCTCCCATTGTCCTAGTGGAAACAATGAGCTAATGGCTCACTGTGGGGTGTGAATACTCATCAGGTCAGAGATAGTATAAAAATGCTAATAAGAAACATATACTGTGAAAGGCAGAAACAGCAGGCAAATGGCGGGGAGAAAGAGGGGGAGCATCTTGAAGGAAAGTGGAAACTGTTTTGTAACAGTTATTTAGCCTTGTTCTGTGAATACAACCTGGACAGGTTGGCATATCATTATCTTGTTAAGTAAAAAATTCCACAGCACCATTTGTCCTTCCTGGGACAGGCCAGGGAAGTTGGGATGTGGCTATTTGTATGAAGTATTATAAGTCAGTGTGGCTGGCTCTAAGCATCAGAATCTAACGTTTAAAGACTAGAAATGTTTGCCATATACTTAGCCTTTTTGTTTCTACATCTATACAGGCCTTGACTTTGTCTCTTAGCTCACAATATTTGAAATATTTCCTAACTGGATCTTTACCAAAAAATTGCCAACCTATCACAGGACAATTGCGACAAGTGGATACAGCAATCTCTGTGAAGTGGTTAGCAACAACACAGAATGGAGCTGCTGTATCCACATTCTTTACCAATAGTCTGTTCTGGGCATGTTCTCCCTATTTTTTTTCTTATTTATAAATAAAGAAAATGCTAATGCATCAAATATTCATGTGCATTAAGTGTCAGCTGAAATTTTGGGTTAGAATCTATCTTTCTACTACAGTCTGAGAGGCAGGTTGATTAAAACCTGAAGCAAACTTTAAAGCAGAATATGTCTTAATGTTATATATATCTACTCCAGTAGAGTCATCTTAGATCAAAGTGCTAACAAGTACTGTCTTCATGGCTACAAGATGGCTTTGCAGGTAAGAGGTACTTGCCACCAGGCCCAATGACTTGCATTCCATCTCTAAAACCCATGTGGTATGGTAGAACTGGCTTGAATAGCTGGCCTCCGACTTCCACACAGCTGCAGTGGAGCACACACATGCTAAATTAAAAAGAAAAATACTGTCCTTGCCATCTTGAAATGTTTTTTCTTCAGTTTTGGGTCTAAGGACTGCCTATGAAGTTTATTCATCCACTCATTCATTCAATAAGCATTATTTCCTCTTGTGCATACTTTATAGGTATGAAAAAAAGTAGGCAATGTCGAATGCCTCCAGAAAACTTACATTAGATGAAACAGAACAGATTATATTTGTCCCCAGAGTTGGGTGTGAAGCATCATGACAAATAATTGAACAAAGGGTAGGCTCCAAGACACAGGAAAACGAACAGAGAGGGCAAGTAGTTGCTAGGAAGGCACAATATCAAACACCACACTTCCCCAACCCTGCAAATTCATACACCTTTTCCTGTTTAACCTGGTAAAAATAGGCAAATACATTTTTATAATGTATAGTCTTGATTAAGTTTATCTGGGAGAAAAAGGATAAACTAGTCAGGGAGATGAGAAAAGCTAGATGAGGCAGAAGTTAGCCCCCACCCAAGGGAACCCTAAAGCCTGACTGTGTGGATTTAGGAGATCATGGAAGCTACAAGTATGAATATTGGATTGTTCAAGTTCTTAGTCACCATGCTTCAGAGATTCTGAGGTGGTTGGGAACCCAAAGGCAAAATATTTTTCTATAATTTAGATGTGCCCTCAGATGTTCCAGGAGGGAAATCCAACTAAACCATTATTTAAAGAAATCATAGTATCCCCCCAAAATAACTGTACTTATCCGTCTTCATGACTCGACACCGCCATTAGTAACATTGGTCCTCATCCCATGCCAGGGGATTTGTAGTTCCATGTCTGTCCTTTCCTACCTACCCAACAGGATATGTACAGATCAATCCTATGCAGAACAGCATAGGTTTCTGTACCTTCTGCACTATTTGCCTAAGAACACTCTGGAGATATATTAAAATCTTCTCCACTTTTAGTATTCATTATTTTGTTCCTGCATGAGTGTATGTGCACATGCACTCAAGCTGTTGTGTAGAGAGAGCTCAGACGACAGCTTTTGGAACAGGCTCTCTCTTTTCATTGTGGGATGGAACTCAGGTCGTTCAGTCTTTCCACAAGCTTTTAACTTCTCTCAATAGCTCCACTGGTCTCTTTTTACTATCCTGAATGTTCTTAGCATGCTAAAAGGAGCCCACTTCAACACAAGCTATCCAGCTGCTTAACCCCAGGTACTTATAAAGACAGGCTAACTTTCCAGCCTATTAAAACTTGTGTCAGCACATGCATTACCAACACTTCAAGAACACTCACTTTGTGCACCAGCCTAAGTGTCTCTTCTTGGGAACATTTAGAGTTTGGGTAACTTCATATGTTTATGTTGGTTCCTGCTTCCACAGTACAGTCTTTGTGACACACTAACTTCAGCAATTCTGTACATACTAAGACAAAAATTTGGGCATTCACTGACTTACTTAAAATAAGTTTATGTGAAGGCTATCTTCCAAAGGAAACACAATAAACTTTGTAACATTATCACTGGACCAGAGCCTGACTCCTGATGACCATATACACACCAGGAAAGAATCAAAGCCAATTCTATGTCCTCTCTTGTCCAAGTGCATTTTTAGCTTTCACAACAGGTTGTTTCTTCATTTTTTTTAATATTTTATTTTATGTGAATTGGTGTTTTGCCTGCATGCATAACTGTGTAAGGGTGTCAGATCTTAGAAATTACAGTTGTTAGCTGCCATGTGAATGCTGGGAATCGAACTCAGGTCCTCTGGAAGAACAGTCAGTGCTCTTAACCGATGAGCCATCTCTCCAGCCCATTTCTTCATTTTCAATTCTTAGGTTAAAGTATGTCCCAGAAACAATTTAATGCCAAACCACCTCCAAAGTGTATTTTGCCTGCTGCTGTCTTTAATTAGTACCTTCTTTCATGCTATATGGTGTCATTTGTTGAGGGAATAACCTCTTATCATACAACTTAATTCCTACTTCCCAATGTCCAGCTTCAACAGAAAAACATCTTTTTAGTACAGAATTAGACATTATGTGGGCAAGACCTGAAGTCCTTTAGCTCTATTTTGCACTCAAAGCATTTGATAAAATCTGAAGGATTCAGCTTCTTGAGAACTCTGGCAGTTAACTTACTGCCTTTAGGGTGGCATTTTCCAACATTTCACATCTCTAAATTTTGAACTGCACTTTTTTTCAAGCTTCATTTCACTATTACCTCCCCCCTCCTCCCCCACCAAAAACCCATAGTGTATATGTAGAATTTTCTCAGCTGAGTTTTAATTGAAGCTCTACTAACTTCCTTTTAGGTATCTGGGGTAATTTTTTATAAATTATCTTTTTAAAAAATTGTCAAAGTAACTAGTGTAAGGTATGTCTGTGTTTCATGGTTCAGATAAAGGATCTCAGTTGAAAAGCTACAAGCTCTACCTCAGGTGGTTGATCTTCAAAAAACCACATCACTTTTGGACTATTCAGCAACAAAAAGTTACAATATCCTTCTTACAGGCTTCTGTGAGAATCAAGTAACATACTATAAAGCTCCATAAGAGCAAAGCTACCAATATAGTTTGTTCACCACTGAATTCTAAGTGCCTGATGCAGGCAACAGTAATTCACCCAGCTGGACAATGGCCTCTAGCCCAATGCCATGTACTCAATAAAAAATAGCTAATATATCGTCAGCATCTTTCCTTTGGCATAATTTCCAGTCTTCTCACTATATTAACCACTTCACTGAAATTCCCATCCTAAGATGTGATTATTCTAAAAATCACTGTGTAGTACATGGCAATTTTGCTTTATCTCAATTATTTTAAGTCTGAATAGGGATCTAAAAACAAAATAAAAATACGACACACTTCCTCTCAACACCACTTTGAGGAATAGCAATGGGAATGATCAGCCACCCATGAGCACCATGAATAACAGTTATAATGGGAAGCCATCACAACTAGTACAGAATGGCATTACTATCGTTAATGAACAGTCAAGTTCACCTGCTGCTGACTACACCCCTATCACTGGGGGCCCTTAGGTAGATTCAGTTCTAGACCAAGTTGGCCTTGTAAGTTTTATAAAAACTGTTCCTGGCTTGAAAGAGTAAAGGCAAAAGATTTCAAGTGATCATAGTGAGCAGAAAACAAGTGAGAAGTACTGTGATAGTTATGTCCAGCAGCGTACTCTGTGACAGCAGATTCATACTAATAAACTTGGGAGTTACTGGCAGGACACACATCATTAGAAGTCTTTGGAAGAGTTTGCATGCTTAACTTTAAACAGTACTTGTTTTTAGCATGTTTAAAATTGGAGTCTGGCCAGGCCTGGTGGGGCACTTGGAAGGCAAAGGTGTCTGGTCAGTCGGTTTTAGAACAGCATGGCTACATTAAAAAAACAAAGAACAAAAAAACGGGAGGGGCTGTGTGTGTGTGTTTAAGGTGGTGGGATAAAAGATAAAGCAGTGTGATAAAGGACACTTGTTTTCATCAAGAATTCAAGGGTTGTCTGCGGTAAAGAGGAAGGAAGAAAGCTTGAATTACAAGCCTCAGAGGAATCACTCGGGAAAGTGTGGCAATGAGATACAGCTGGGTTCCGTATTGAGAAACTGTTAGTCAAACTTGTGTAACTCACGCCTGTAAATCTCAGCACCTAGGAGGCGCTACAGATTTGGAAGACCATCCTTTATAAATGCCAAGTCTGGACTGCATGAGACATTCTGTAATGTTACTTAGAAATCCCTCCTACATTCTTCTTGGCCCAGTATGAATTGATATTAAGATCCCCCCCCCCAAAAAAAAACTAACACTGGCTGGCCTGGAACTCAGAGCCTGCTTCTGAGGCCCAGAGATTAAAGAGGAGTGTTACTACGCTCAACCAAACTTTTCTTTGATAGGCTCTATTAACGGCTCACAGCAGTGAAAACACATCAGTAAAAATAAAACTGCCGCTACACCAACAAATGATTTCAGAGATGCCTTGTTTGCTAGGCTAAGTATGGGGAGGCATTCGTTCTACGCCGAAATCCGGGCTGCGAGGGCATTTCCCAACGCAACCAGACGCTGCTGTAGCACACTTCTTAAGAGGTCGAGCTTGACGCCAGGGATCGGGTAAGGCGAGAATCTGCCTTGGCGGCTTCGGCTACGGCTGCGGCCACTAACGGGCATTCGATGTCTGTCGGTGCGAACGCTGGGTCGCGCTGGCGGCCGAGGTGCTGGCTGATTCGGCTCAAGACTAGTAACTAGGAAGCTGTCTCCGGAGACCATCGCCCACGCCAAGGCAGACGGGCTGAGATCTCCTTGGGAGGACAGGTAGGCCACCCTGTTGGCTTGATCGCCGGCGGACAGCGACATCGAGTTCTGGGCCATCTTCAAACACCGCCAGCAGTGTTTGCTTGATGTACTTCGCCCAAATTGGGCCCTAGGCAGCGCCGTAGATCACTCCAGCCCCCGACGGACGGAACCGTTACCGACCGCAGCCGCCATTTTTGGTGCGACGACGGAAGAAACAGCCGCCGGAAACGGCCCCATGCGCATGCGCAGCCAGCCTGCCTACGCTCGCGCGCGACGGGCGTTTACGTCGTGACGTCTGAACGAGAGGACGCGGGTGTTTCTGAGAGTGCGCAGTAGGGTTGGTCGGTCGGCCGTCCGCGAGCAGTCAGACTAGGCCTGAGACTGGAAGGGACGTCGAGATGGGGGCGGCGGCCGCGGAGGCCGACCGCACTCTATTCGTGGGCAACCTGGAGACGAAGGTGACGGAGGAGCTCCTCTTCGAGCTGTTCCACCAGGTAAGGCGCGGGCACGATCCTAGGGCGGCGGGGGTTTTCAGGCCTAGCTAAGGAGCGGAGCGCGCCAAGCCGGAACCCCGGGGCGTTCGGGCCAAAAGTGACGTCTGATGATGTGGGTGTCTGCGTCTCCATCTCGGTGAAGGGCTAGGGACCTGAGGCGGAACCTCAGCATTGCTTTCCCTTTCCTGTGTACCTCGCCTTCCCTTTGAGTTCATTGGCCTTTTCTTCGTCTTACACGTTTCCGCTTCTCTAGTTCCGCTTAACTTACGTATGAAATTGCAGACATTAAAGTGTTTTTTAAAACTCTATAAACTATAAACGGAGGAAAGGAGCACTGGCCTGTTTATCTAAAAATACCCAAAAGTTCGACCTGCCCTGCCCCTTTCTGCTTCATGACTCAATAGCTGGTTATTTTTAATCGATCGGTGCGGAAATTGGTTACTTTCGCCGAAGAAAATCCAATTTGCCTTATAAATGTTTGTTTTTGTGCAGTGGGGAAATGATAGCTGTTGGTCGTTTTGTTAAGACATCACGCAGCCATGTGAGATGTAGATACAATGTCGTGCTTTCTGTTCTTTTTTTTTTAAAAAAAAAAAAAAAAAAAAAAAAACCTTTATTTATTTATTTATTTGCCTTGGTGTTCGCCTGGAACTGGAACTACAGACAGTTGTTAGCTGCCATGTGGGTGCTGGGAATCGAATCCGGGTCCTCTGGAAGAGCAGATGGTGCTCTTAACCGCTGAGCCATCTCTCCAGCCCCGTGCTTTCTGTTCTTTATAAATATTATAAATAACATAATAAGAAGTTCCCCCAAATAATCTCGATTTCAGTCGGAACTAGAATTGTTATCCTTACGAAAAGGGAAATAAATGTCCAGCTCTTGTCAAGACATTTTGTTTTTAATGGGGTCTTGATTACATACTTTGATTTAAAACTTTGTGTTCTCTTCCTTATAGTATTTGAGACAGAGAGACAGTCTCTGTAGCCTTGGTAGCCTGGGACCTCTGACTTTGAACCCATCCTCCTGCCTGCACCTCTTGACTGCTGACAATTACAGGCATGTGCCACCGTGACAGGCTAGCATTCTCATTGATTTTTGAAATTTCAATGTTTTCCTGAAATTGCCTTGTTCAAGTTCTGAATATTTTGTTTTCCCACCAGGCCGGGCCAGTAATAAAGGTGAAAATTCCAAAAGATAAAGATGGCAAACTGAAACAGTTTGCATTTGTGAATTTCAAACATGAAGTGTCTGTTCCTTACGCCATGAATCTTCTCAATGGAATCAAACTCTTTGGGAGGCCTATCAAAATTCAGTTTCGATCAGGTAATGGCTCAGGGATAGTGGTGATAGGGAGGTTTTGTTTTTGTGACAGGGTATTCTAGGCTAGCTTCAAACTACCCATGTAGCCAAGTCTGGCCTTGAACTCTTGCTCATCCCACCTCTTCCTCCCGAGTGCTGGGATCATAGGTGTTGACTTCATTGATGGTAGGGAGTTAAGGATGAAAAGACTTTAAATTTTGCTATTTCTCAGAGTTCTTTGTAATTTACAAATAGTGATTTTGTTGCCACTATTCTGTTAAACTTGGATAAGGCTTTCCATCCAGCCAGCCATAAGTTCAATATGGAGATCACAATTCCATGGCCAAATTGCCTCTTTTTTATTAAGTAGTATCTTGTTTGGAATGCTTTCTTTTTCTGGTATTACCTACTTAAAAACCTGTGAAGTAGTCTATACTGATTTGAGTGGTGGAGTTTTTTGTTTTAATTTGAATGTTGCTTTTAAATTTTGGGGGTAGTTTAGACTTAGGGGACATTTTAAATTGTTGGGCTTTTTGGTTTTCAATTAGAATTTTTGAAATTACCTCATTTTAGGAAGTAGTCACGCTTCTCAGGATGCCAGTATGTCATATCCCCAGCATCATGTTGGAAATGTGAGCCCTACCTCCACATCTCCTAACAGGTACTGTTTTTCACACACTGTTAGTCACTTACTAGAAAGTTTCTGAGGTAATGACCTTAATGCACCAGTGAATAGCTTCCTTCATCTGCTATTTGCTGCTGGCCATGCTAGTTTAATACCATACTTCTGTTTTCTAAGGAGACTGGGCCAGATAGATTGTGTGTGCACTAAATGAGATACAACTATAGTCATGTGTGTTTAAAGAAATGTCTTGCCACATAAACAAATGGAATTGAAACAAAAAATATTTATTATAATGGTAGTATACTGTGCCACCTCCCATCTTTTAAAGTTTCAAATTAACTTTATAGCAATTTTATCACCAGTAATTGCTTTTTTTCTTGCTGTTTAAAGGTATTGATTAGTGAATTATGACTACTAGGTTGAGTTAATAGAACTGGAGTATAGATCTACCCCTGCCAATTGTACAGTTTTTAGCCTCGTTTCTCTGGTCCTATCCTTTGTAAGGAAAGACAGTTGAATAAAATGGTACCTGAAATCCCTGTAGCTAAAGGTTAGAGATAGTACTGTATTTACCTAACTCTGTTTTAGATGCTGATTTTTGTTGTTATTATTTGTAAACTCTGTAGAACCATAATATACCCATTCATAAAAGGCTTTTGAGTGCCTCACCAAATCCTTTCCACGTATGATCTCAGTTACTTCTCAATGCAACTGTGAAATAGGATTGGAGGTTAACTTGCCCAAATTGGAGCTGTTTGTAAGCAGTGTGTGGAGACGAACCTGGTTGGTGTGATCAAGCCACAATAAGATACACTGCCAAGTAGAGCTTCAAATTTAGATGAACACATACATCTACTTCGTGGCTCCCTGTTTAATTACTATAATTAGTTCTCTAAAGAAGTAGAAAGTACTTGAGAGAGTTTTAACAGAAGATGATGCAGGTGGATGAGGCACTGAATGAAGGCAGTAGGGAATTTTGAAGTACATAAAGGCTGAGTAAGCATCTCATAGGGCTACAATCAAGTTTGGAGAATTTTATGCTACATGGGAAGAAAGCATTAAAATATGTTAAGCAAAATGATGATATGAAGTTAGAGATTTAAAGACTTACTTGGTTGCAGTGGGAGAAGAATGTGTTAGAAGAGACAATAATAAAAGAAATTCCAGTTGAGAAGCTATTGGCAAGTGACCTTTGGGACTGTTGGATAAAAGTTGGTTTGGATTAAGGCATTGCCAAAGCTGGAGAGAAGACGTGTGAAGAGAAATGTTGGAAAAAGGAATTTTAAAAAGCAGTAGTATAAAAACATTGCTCTGCTTGTTTTTTTGCCAGCTGAATCAACTAGTGGTTTAAACACTCAATAGTGTCCTCTTCAGCCACTTTCATATAACAGTCTAAGATAGTCTTTTTTAAATTTATTTTATGTGAATTGGTGTTTTGCCTGCATATATAACTGTGTAAGGGTGTCAGATCTTGGAATTACAGACAGTTGTTAGTTGCCATGTGGATGCTGGGAATCGAACTCTGGTCCTCCAGAAGAACAGTCAATGCTCCTAACCACTGAGCCATTTCTCCAGC
Source organism: Sigmodon hispidus (assembly GCA_004025045.1). NCBI lineage: Eukaryota > Metazoa > Chordata > Mammalia > Rodentia > Cricetidae > Sigmodon > Sigmodon hispidus. The sequence continues at coordinate 192,005 of PVIH01001228.1, forward strand.
CCCTAAGATATTCTAAATGGAACAAAGATCTTCCCCTTAGACATTCTTTGGAGGGTTGAGTATGAGTCTCTCCTTTTAACTTTAATCGTAGGCAAGAATGAGTTATTTTAATAATCTGACATAAAGTAAATTGCACTTTTTGCCCCTCTTAGAATCTGGGACATGCTCTGCCTTTTGACAGCCCCTTCCTTCCCCCAGAGAATCTAAAGGAGAGCCCCCATTGTTTTTCCTACCTCCGCAGCCTGATTAACAGCTAAGTTCAACACTAACAAATGGTTATTTGTCTAAACCTTTTCACTTTAATGTCTCAGAAATAGCTACCTAATTGTTCAGAGTTAAAGTAAGACTTAGAAGAGTTTCTTTGCTGTTTTCTTCACTTATAGCTAGGTGATAAAATCAGTCTGAATGGTGACATTAGCTTGAGGGCCAGTCCATTTTTTTTTTTTTTTTTTTTTTCTAGAGAGTCAAGTAGCTAATACTTAAATTGTGTGCTGCCCTGTCTGCCAGTTTGTTGGTAAAGAGTAACACAAGAGGAAAACAGTTCCGTGTTCCCAGAAAACACCATGTTACAGAACTGTATTTGGTTCCTGGGCTCCTAATTTGATTTTTCTAACTAGCCTTTCCCACATTTAGGACTGTTCTGCCTCTGGGTAATTATATTTCTAACTTTAACAGTCTCCTTCTCAGTAAGGCTGTTCTTATGAGCCAGCCTACATACAGTAGGATGCCCTTTCATTCCTCCAACTATTTCAGTCTTCTAACATGTAGGAGTTGTGCTTCCTTAACCTTTTCATCATTGAGAACTGTCTTGCTTGTAACTGGTGTTGAATGATGATCACTCATTATTATTGCTTTCTCTTTGCAGCTATGAGAGGACTGTGGGTAACGTGACTCCATCAGCACAGATGGTGCAGAGGTCCTTCTCTCCCCTAGAAGATTATCAGCGGCAAGCAGTGGTAGGCATATCCCTGCATTGAGTTTCTAAGACAAAGTCATACGAGGATTAAAATATTCCCATTACATCAGATAACTTTTTACTTCCGATTTATTACTTATGTCCTTCAGGCATAGATTGACTTTAATTCTTAATACTTACTCAAATATTTACACTAACATGATCATTATAGTTAGCATGTATCTTGTAGACCAACTTACTGAAGTGGTTTTTGTAATAGTTTGAGACCTACTGTGAAACTCAAATCAGCTATCTTTTGATGTTCTTTTCTTTTTTGAGATAGTCTCACTCTGTAGTGCTGGCTTTTCTGGAGCCAGCCTCTGTAGACGAGGCTGCCCTTGAACTCACAGAGGTATGCCTATCTCTGCCTCTGTACACCCAGCTTTTGTCATGGACCCATAACAGCTTCTAAGATGGAGCACCTATTTCTGCTACTTTCTCATATCCTGTTCTTGATTCTGCTATGTGCTTCTCCCCTGAAATGGTTTCTTTTTGTTTAGTTTATTTTCTTAGCACTCAGATTGTATGCCACCTTCACAAAGATTTTCCTAGTGCTAATGAAGCTCTAGTTCTTTGTGTGTTTGTTGTGGTGATTCATAGTATAGTCATTTTGAGTGATGTCTTTCTTTTATTATATTCTTGGAAGCAATTAGTATTTATGTTCAAGTATCTTTGACTGACTAAATAATACATTGGCTTTTCTATTAAGTAGAAGTACCTATAGTTAACATTTCCTTGTTTTTTTTCCTCTCAGATGAACAATGTTTTCAGACAGATGTCATATGTTGGAAAATTTGGTTCTCCACATGCAGATCAGTCGGGATATTCGCCATCAGGTCAATCACATGGTCATAGCTTTAACCAGTCTTCCAGCTCCCAATGGCGCCAAGATGCACTGTCATTACAGCGTAAAAGACAGAATTCTCATCCCTACCTAACAGATAGACACTATAGCCGTGAGCAGCGCTACTCTGATCATGGATCTGACTATCTTTACAGAGGAGGCCGAGAGGATTTCTACTATGACGACAGGAATCATGATGGCTGGAGCCATGACTATGATAGCAGAAGGGACAGTAGCAGAAGTGGGAAATGGCCCTCATCTCGACACTAACAAGCATTCCAAGGACATTGTTTACAGGGCCATTTTAGGCCCTTTAGTTAAGTTTTGGAAGTATTTCTAAAAATTGTACAGAGTAGCCCAACAATTTTCCACCTGTTTTTTTTTTAAAAAAAAAAAACTTTAATCATAGCAGCGGTTTCATAGGGACTGAGAACTGTGGTTTTACATTTGTTACTTTACCTTACCTCAGGGTTTCTGAAGAGGAAGGATTTATACAAAAGAATGCGTCACCGTCCTAGTCATCTCAGTCTAGGAAAGATGAGCTGTATAGATTGGTTGTATTATAAAGCAAATACTTTAATTATTTGTGTTACAAGAAATTTCTTGGTAATAAAATCATTTTGGTTGTAAAATAGGAAATATCCAAGTTGGTAGTCTGAAATGGCTATCTGTAGTTTGTTAATAAATGAGAAAATAGAACTCATCAGTTTATTTAAATTTATTGGTTTCATTTGGGGATAAATCATTATTTTCTAACTCAGAATTTAAGTACAAATTCTGTGTTATGCTCTTGAATTTTATCACAATTGAAAGTAAATTATAAATCTATACTAGTTCATACTAAAAACTTTAAATTCTTTCATTAAATTATATTTGATGTATGACTAGTCACTCAGGAAGTTAAATATCTACAGGTATATTTTTACATAAAAAGACAGTGTTGATGAAAATTCTTTTTAGAGAAACAACGATGTTAGTACATAAAATGACAAAATGTTTCACTGCAAGTATCATAATTCTGATTTTAACAAATCTTCCATGCTTCAAGACCCTCTTGTTTATTCAATACAGAATTGTTTTTTAAGAATTTATTCTGTGAAAATGTGGATCCTCTTTATACCACAGCATTTATACTATGTTCCTTTTGAATATATTAAATATATAAAAAGAGGAAGTGTCTCTTTAATTTGCCATCACTGACATCAGGGGTATCCAGTAAGTTAGCAGTGCACTTTCAGTCATGTCAGTTCACACAGGCTGGTAAAGGTGGTCCATCTTATAGCATCTTCTGTAGATTTGCCTTGAGGCACCTTTAAGTGTCCAGGGTCTGTGTTTCCACTTGGCATAGATTAAGGATTTGCTTTTTCTTTTTAAGCAAATTATTTGCTTAAGCAGGGTTCCCCCCCCCCCAATAAGCCTGATATTTCTATGTATTTACATGGAAGCTTAGTACTTTATTGCAATTTATCTAGTTTGGACTAAGTCATGTGGATCCACAGGTGATCAGAATAATCTTGGCTTAATGGCTTTTTGGAGGCAAGCCTTGGAAGATCCAGTGACTTGGTTTTGTGCTGAGAACAGGCACACTCCAAAAGATGCCACACAGTTTATTCAAGGGAGTTACCCAAGTGGTACGTGCTGGTGAAGAACTTTCTCTTGAAGAACTGGTGGGTTGGGGCTGGAGGGATGGCTCAGTGGTTAAGTGCACAGACCTGAGTTCGTTTACCAGCATTCACATGGCAGCTAACAAAAAACACCAATTCACATAAAATAAAAATATTTAAAAAAAAAAAAAACTGGTACGGATTTACGTAGCCAAGCCTAGGGGTGTGCCCTCTGTGCTCTGCTGGTGCCAGGTTGGATTTACCACATGGCGCCTGTTGGCTTCACCATGCTGGCTGCTACGTGCTGTGCCAGGAATCCTTACAGTGACTGTTTCCCTTCAGTTTTACCCAGCTGAACCAATAAATTAAGTATCTATGCTTTGTGAATAGTCAGGGCAAGAGAGTCTCTGGATTCAGTATAAACAACAGTTGAAAGCTCCATTACTGTAACCTAGGACCTCTCAAAAAGAAACGATATACTTTAGTGTGTAGGGTGTACCCTAAAGTCTCAGGAGAGGGAGTATTATCAGTATTCTTAAAAATTATATGTAGCAGGGGTTGGGTAAGCTGTAGAGCTATAGCACTCTTGTTAATTCCCAGTGGGGTTTTGTTTAAGTCAATGGATGGTCTGTATCTGTTAAATATATTAGCATAGCAGAGCTAAGTATGTATGTAGGAGAGACTTATTACAGGGATCCAAAGAGTTGATTACCAATGTGCTGGTGGACATCTGGTGTTGGGTCTGAAGTGACCATGACTATCAGTTGAAAAGGACAGCAGAAAAGCAAAACGAAACAGGAAGAAACTGGAAAAGTCTAAAAACCAAACTCAGCTTTCACTGGCCTCATTCTGAGCTGTAGAGATGTACAATTCTGCACCCCTATGGTCAGAACTAGAAAATCTAAGACTGAGTGCCCATGCTGAGCTAAATCAATCAGTAAACAATGCATGAAGTGCCACAATGCCAATGTTCCAGATTTTAAGAGCCAGGCCTGCTACTAACTTTTTATTCTAGTTACCTTTTTTGTAACTGTGGCAAAAAATACTTGACAGAAATAAGGCAACTTGTTATTTTTGTTGTTGGTCTGTTACAGAGTAGGAGTATGTGATGGTTGCTTGCTCATGATCATAGGGTCAAGAAGTAACTTACAAGGATCCCCTGGCTCCCTAATGGCATACTTCCTTCAGGTAGATCACCTTCTAAAGGTCAATAATCCCAACAGTGCCACTGGCTGGAGATCAATGTCCAAATACTAGGGCCTTTGAGGGATATTATACATCTTAACTACACCATCTTGTTGATAACAGAACTACCGAGGAGGTCTTTGAGAATGATGGAGCCTTTCTCATAGAACTAAAGTCCCAGAAACTCAGTAGCCACTCAAGCTGCCCTGAATCGGTAGCTTTCAGGTTCTTGTCTCAGAATTTAAATCATAAAACTCAGAGATCAAAGAGGGTATATTTTACAAATTTATTATAGATTGAAGGATGGAAGCTTTAGTCAGGGAAAGAAAGCAGAGCTGGATAGCGAAGGCCTTCCAGAAAATAAGAGTACAAGGTATGGGCGGAGTTTTCTTGTCCCAAATACCTGATAGCTGCTTCCAAAATAACTGATCCAGAGGTTTGATGTAAAATACAAAAGCTTAGGCTTGTTACTATTGCTTAAAATTTAACCTGCTTTTTTTTTTTTATGTGTTGCCCCCAGGCTCCTGACTTTTACCTCTATCCTATTCTGTGTGTCCAACTGAATCTTTCAACCCCCGACTCTGCCCTTTATCCCAGCATATCCTCAACTAACTTTATCCTTCCTTGCTATGTAGGCCAGTCAGCTTTATTAACCAACAAGAGTAACTCATATTCTCAGTGTACAGAAGGGACTATGATGGGAACTGGGTGAGCTGTGGAAAGTAGAATATATAGCACAGTGCATGGCCCACCTGAGGACCTCATCCTGATTTTATTCTGTCTTTTAGGCAAAGATACTCATTTAGGAGAAAAGCAGAACCACATTTCTTTTCTGGTGTTTTTGACCTCACCAAGGGCATTCTGAGAACTGCTGCTTTGGGGTCCCTACCCTACCTGGCCAGCTTCTGTCTCCCATTCTCATAGACATCTCTGTCTTGTCAACAGCATCAGTCAGTATTCTAAGAGTAACTTCCCAGAGCTGAGCCAAAGTTCTGCTAAAAGACTCAGTCTTTTTGAGACCACCCTCAATCAGACAGGAAATGGAAAAACAGAAACTCCTAGGCGACCCATAGGTCTGACCAATTGGCTACAAAGTTCAGGGGTTTCCATTATACCTTAAGTGTTGATAATTTACTACAAAGACTCAGAATTCAGGAAAGAACTATACACAGCAATACAGCTTTACGATAGCAAAAAGGTAAAAATGAAAACTAGTCCGCTGAGGAGATGCACAGGATAAAAATGGAAGTTCTCAGAAGTAAAGCCTCCGTGTTTTCTCCCCTTGGGCTCAGGCTGGATTTCCTTCCTAGCAAAGCGAAGCATCATGGTCAGCCAGGAAACATGTCTGAGCTTTATTATCCATTCAGAATTTTTATTGGAGGGCAGACAAGATGTCTCAACAGATAAAGGAACTTACTGTGCAAGCCTGATGATCAGACTCTTCTTCCCAAGGAGAGAGCACACACTGAAGAGTTTTCCCAACCTTCACAAGGGAGTCATGGCACAAACACACTGAAACATGTACACTAATAAAGTTTGTACATTTTCTAGTTTGTATTGAAGTCCCATTAAGGAGTCATCATAACTGAGTTTTTGGCTATGTGATTGAACTGAATCTTGCTTCTCTCCCAGGAGGTTCAGACTAACATGCAGCTCAAAGGCCAACCTGTAATCACACGGTTGATCTATGCATGCTGGCCTGCTCCCATCCTGAAGGTCCCACCTGGGGTCACCTCAGTAGCATAAACTTTATGTGTTGCCCCCAGGCTCCTGGCTTTTACCTCTATCCCATTCAAACAGGGAGCTCACCATTTGAAGATAATGAAGATGCTGCTACAACTTGAGACATTCCAAGAATTTAGACTTTCTCCCAGAGTTACAAACAAAAGCCCAGATTTTTTACCATTCAACATCATCTCTAAATAGAAACTGCTATAGGAGGGACATTTTGGGACCCATCATCCCACCTTAGGTAAGCTGGCAGAGCACAAGGCTATCACAACACTATCAAATCTTTCCCACAGCCTATCAAGAAAATACTGGAGAAGGGCTGTGTTGGCATATGCCTTTAATCCCAGCCCTTGGAAGACAGAAGTAGATGGTTCTCTGAGAGTTTGAGGCTAGCCTGGTCTACAGAGTGAGTTCCAGGACAGTTAGGGCTACACAGAAACCCTTTCTTGGGGAAAAAATACTGCTAGGCAGCTTTCCCATTTATGGATGCATCTCTCCCAACCCGAGTGTACAGACCACCCCCAGTACTATTTCTATCTCTTGGACTTAGTTTTTCAAGTGCTACAAATAGTTTACAATATTTTTTTATTTTCTTGATGTTTTGCCTTGGGTGTTCAGATGCCCCGGAACTGAAATTACAGACAGTTGTTAGCTGCCATGTTGGTGCTGGGAATTGAACCCAAGTCCTCTGGAAGAGCAGTTAATGCTCTTAACCACTACAATATTCTTACTTCTAAAAGTTGAATCCATAGAAGTGAGAAATAGGCTATAAGAACCTGGGGTAGGGAGTTGACAGGGTAAAAGGAAACATTACTTAAAGGATATGCTATAATGTTATTCTCTATAAGATACTTAGACAAAAGTAACTTCAAGGAGAAAGGTTTTATTTTAGCTTTCATTTCCAGGTTACAGTTTATCATTGAAAGGAAGTAAAGGCAGCAGGAACTTGCAACAGTCATGTTATATCCACAGTTAAGAGCAGGAAGCTGTGAATTAATGCATATCTCTGCTCTTATACAGATCAGAATTTCTTGCCTAGGGAATGTTGACACCCACAGCTGGGGAAGTTTTCCCACTTAATGCAATCAAGATAATCTACTAAAAGCATGTCCATGGCCTATCCTGATCTAGACAATTCTTCATTAAGATTTTCTTCTGAAGTGATTCTAGATGGTGTCAGGTTGACAAGACTAAACAGTGGGCTAGATAGCTGATCCAGCTGTTAAGAGTATGTACTACTCTTCCAGAGGACCAGAGTTTGGTTCTTAGCACCTATATTGAGCAGCTCCCAACCATCTGTAAATCCAGCACCTGGGGATTTGACAGCCTCTTCTGGCCTCTATTGGTACCCACAAACATTTGGTACACATACACATAAATAAAAACAAAACCCACTGGACCCTAACCATTATAGGGCAGAAACTTTCAATTAGAGGAATAAATCTTATTGATCTCTTGCCTAGTGTGATAAGTATTATTAATATTAATGTGTATTTTAAAAAGTTTCATTACAAATAAATATTATTTGAGGTGAAGGTGGATTTGCTAGTTATCCCTATTAGATCATCTTATAGTATATACATAAAACAATACAGCACATAAATACATTCTATTTCTCAAAACAAAATTAAAAAATAAGTCATTCTTTCTCTTTTATTTCTTAATAAATGTCTGAACATTTACACAACTTTTGAGGTTTTGTTATGATCTAAATTTTGCTGTTTTCATAGTTCAACGCTCCTTTTTAAATTTAAACTATCTTTTTTAATATTTTATTTTATGTGAATTGGTGTTTTGCCTGCATGTATAACTGTGTAAAAGTGTCAGATCTTGGAATTATAGACAGTTGTTAGCTGCCATGTGGATGCTGAGAATCGAACTCAGGTCCTCCAGAAGAACAGTCAGTGCTCTTAACCACTGAGCCATCTCTCCAGCCCAGTTCAATGCTCTTTATATCTTGTGTCTATAATTATATAATAGTCAATTTCCACCCCCCCCAGCTTTTGGCATTAAAATCAAAACAAGTTTTATCATTAGTACTTTTAATAACATTATACAGAAAGAAATACTTAATTTTTAATTTTCATATCAGTAAGAGGAAACTTGGCAAAAATCATGCTGTCATACTTAGCTTGAGTGTTGATATATTAATATGCAAATATGAATTCCTTTTTTAGAAGCTAGCATTTATTGAATTGTTTCTGCATGCTAAGCCACTTTAAATGGTTTAATAGAAGAGAAGGTTCATACCTTCCCAAAGATCCTATAGTGTAAAGCTCAATTCATAGGTACTCAGTCTAATTCTAGAAACGAGGCTCTTTGTTTCCATGTGCACTTTAGTTAGGTGTGGCAGCATAAGGTGGGTTTGCAGGAATTCTATTTGGTTTTTTAATAAAAACCCAGAGCAAGATATTGGTGATAAGCTGAAAGATCAGAGAGACAGAGAAACAAGCCACAGTCACTTCTTACCCAGCCAACTCCTCAGTCCTGTCTCCACAAACAGTCTTCAAGCAGAGTCTCTCTGTTCTCAGCTGAAAAGAGACGTGCCAGGCAAGCTGAACCCACCCAGCCACCTCACTTCCTGCTTCAACTTTCCTAGAGCTAGAATTGAAGATGGGTGCCACCACCCCTTGGCTCTCTTAGGCCTTGAACTCACAGAGCTCTAGAAGCATCTTTGCCTCCTAAATGATGAGATTAAAGGCGTGAGTCACCACGCCTCTATCTGATATTTCAGACTATTTTTATTAAATATACAATGTATCGCTGCAGGGGAGGTGCAGTTTGTAACAAGGCTGTCTCAGTCCCAACAGCCAGCTCACAAATAATAACACAAAGACTTATTATTAATTCTGAAAGCTCAGCTTTCATAGCTTAGGCTTGATACTAACTGGTTCTTATAATTTAAATTAATTCATTTTTATTTATCTATGCTCTGGCATGCGGCCTGGTGATCTCTTTTTCATTTTGTAACTCTGACTTGTTCTGATTTCCTGTCGTCTCCCTGACAGCCACCTGGCGTAATCTATGTGCCTCTTCTCTCTGGAAATCCTGTCTGTCTCTCTTGCCTGGCTACTGGCCATTCTTCCTGGCTACTGGCCATTCATCTCTTTATTAAACCCATCACAGCAACACATCTTCACATGGTGTAAAATATATCCCACAACATTAGTTGATATTATGGCTTGATATTTGAAACTTATTTTCTCCTTTGAGATAGGGTCTTATATAACCCAGGCTGCCCACCTTGAACTTCCTATATGGCCACAGATGGCCTTGAACTCTGTGATTTTCCTGCCTCCATTTCACAAGAGCTAAGATTACAAGTGAGAGCCACCACTCCTAGTTTACTTTTATAAAATAAGAAATTGTGGTCCAGCAAAATGATTCAGTGGGTAAAAGCACTTGCTTCATAAACCTAATGAGCTGAGTTCAGTTCCCTAGCATTCACATAAAAAGCAAGATGTGTGGCGAAAAACACTCCTTTAATATCAGCACTCAGGAGGCAGAGGCAGGCAGATCTCTGAGTTTGAGGCTATCCTGGTCTAAGAGTGAGTTCCAGGACAGTCAGGGCTACACAGCTCTGACTAGATACCCCTCCCACCACCTCCACGTGGTGGCATGCATCTGTAATCCCAGCATTCCTTCAGTGAAATGGGAGGCAGAGACAGGAGAGTTGCTTGAAGGATCAAAGGTCAGTTTGCCTGGAATATATAGCAGAAACCATAAGAGACTGTGCCACTAAACAAGGTAAAATGTGAGAACTGTCTCCCAAAAATTGTCCCCTGCCTTTCAGAGGCTATGGGATACACGTGCACCCTTCCTTACACACTGTATGTGCAAACACCACCACCACCAAAAAACAATAAAATAAAAATTTAAGGTTGTTTTGGAATTTTAGTAGCTTTCTCTCTGAACTGATAAAAGGTGGCAGGGACCTAGCTACTTAAAGACTATTGTAGTTTAAGTCCCGGTGAACTGCAAAACTGGAGTCATTGCAATACTTCTGTTAATTCTGGTTTTGATATGCAAAGATGTATTTATATTCCATTTTAAAATATGACTACTTGTGTTCTTTTAAGTTTATAATCTCTTAGAGCAAATAATATACTTGCAAGGTTCAAGACCAAAAATAAATGTATACATGCCCACCCTCTACCCCTCGCCTCTTCTAACCTGCTCCTTGCTACTTTTCAGCAAGTAATCAGTTTGTTGGTTGAGTGGCATTCCAATGTCTCAGTTTCATTTCTCCTCTCACATTGCATTTGGTCATTTTTGTGTTCAACAGTATAATCCAGATGTCTTGAGTTGTGATTATTTGAATGCAATTTTTGTATATCTGTTAAAGAATGTCCCTTCAGCAAATTAAAACATCTTTACAAGTCTTATTTATTTATTTATTTGGTTTTTTTTGAGACAAGGTTTTTCAGCATAGCCCTGGCTGTCCTGAAGCTCTGTAGACAGGCGGGCCTCAAACTCAGAGATCCACCTGTCTCTGCCTCCTGAGTGTTGGGATTAAAGGCGTTCACCACCACAGCCTGGTCTTTACATGCCTTATTATCTTGCTTCATTGTGACACTAGTATACATTATACTTTCCTTTAGAAAAACAAACCAATAAGTATAATATTCTCAAATGTTATTAATATTTCTTTGCTTGAGAATCAAGAGGGTGAGCCAGCTCCTGGTGACAAGGACAAAAGCTTTTCCCCAATTTGTTCCATTATCTTGGTTCTAGCACATGTCAGAGATGTGAAAAGTGGTCACTTCCTTACCTATCAAAGAAACAGCTCCAGATCAAAAGCAAAGCCCCCTCATTTTAGACATTGAAACTACCTTAGACTCACCAGTCTCTGCTTCCTGAGGATAGATGCAGCCTGAGTAGCCTTGTCGGGTACATGATCCAGGACCTCCCTGTCATGAAGGGCTGAATTACTGAACTGTGAGCCACCCTGCCCCCATCCACCCCCCCAAACCCTTAAAGCAAACAAAGCACACAGACCCCTACTCTAACATGTTGAGTATTTATTGTGAGGTATAATGAATATCAACTAACTTCGTTAGTGGATTTTTGGCATTTGCTTTGGCTTTCCATTAGAGTAACAAAGTATCTGAGATAATCAACTGAGGAAAGAATGGTTTGCTTTGGCACACGTTTTAGAAGTTTAAGTCTGTGGTGGTCAGACAGTCACTGCTTTTGGGCCTGTGGTAGGATGAAGCATGTTAAGAGGGAACATGTACAGGAGACAGGCCTCTCCATTCATGGCTGAGAGGAAACAGCAGGAGAGATTGGAGGTCTCACTGGTCCCTTTAAGGCCATGCTTTCAGTGACTGGAAGACCTATCATGGGGGCTTCCCGCCTTTCAAAGTTTTCACAAGCTCTCAGCATGATGCTGGATGGAGCCTTGAACACTCTGGCCTCTGATGGACTTCCAGATCTGAATTCCAATAGCTCTGTAGTCCAGACTCCATATGAGCTAAGTACTTGGTATGTTTTTGTTAAACTGAAATGATGTAAAATGCACTATAGTTTTAATAAATAACAGAGTGGCCATTGTATACAAGGTACACTCAGTTTATTTTTACATAGCTGAAATTTGTAATTTCATTGTAGTGCACACCTTTAACACTAGCACTTGGGAGGCAGTTTTCCAGGCCACCTGGAGTTCTGTAGTGAGTCTATCTCAAAAAACAAGTGTCTATAAGTCAACAGTTCTACCAATGAATAGGGCCACAAATGATTACAAGTTAAAAACAGCATGATTCATTAGGCAATGCTGTTGTAATATACATATCTATTCTGCGGCAAATTTGTACATATAATGCCCCATGTTTCCAAGATCTTTTCGTTTACCTGGCCAAGCTTGGCAGATTGAGTAGCTGAAATCCACTAGTAGGTTGCAGCATCCCTAAAGCTCTGGTTAGGCAACAATGTCTGACAAAACCAGCTCACCAGGTAGGAATTACTATGCCACCAACCACAAGCTCTGTAATTACTGGCAGAAAAATACACAAGAGTATGTGATTCAAGACTGAGCACGTTTGTGATAAAACTGCCCTTTGCAGAGGTGTTTGCAACTAAGCTAAAATGTAAGCAGTCCCGAAAGAGGCCTCTTCCACCGTGGTGATGAAAACCGCAGCTATTAAGTGGGAGATTAAGGACCCTTTGATCAAAACCAGAATGGTTGACAGAATCAGAGTGGACGACAGGAGAGGCAGAGCTCTTTCAGTTGCTTTAGTCGGCTGCAAAAATTATATAGGGGCATGACTTAACTTTGAGACGTTTTAAAGGTAGTATAGGATCTAATAACCGAAACAGTCCACACGTTCTGGCAACCTGGAATATGAGACAAGGCTTCTGCTAATGACAGGAAAGGAACATTTATGGAACACCTGATATGTGCGAAGTCATCTTTCAGACAAGAGCCCATTTAAGGACTTCTAAATGATGATGGCAGATTTGGTCCTGTAGCTTAAAATAGCACGTCATTCTCGGATTCCAAGTAAATAAGAAATATACTCCATACGTGGAAGGGAGGGGCAGGTTAAAAAAAAAAAAAGAGGGGAGTAGCAATAAAAAAAAGACACATTTTAAAAATTTCTTACACAGATAATCAGTTTCTTTTTCAAAGTAAAACCTTTTCAACTCTTCTGCTCAGAATTAAAAACTCAGGAGTGATACCTCCTGGAAACAGACAAACTTTAGCAATGAAATACAAGCTAGTCCCGTAACATCCGAAAACACGTGGCGGGGGAGGGGAGGTGGAGGCTGGACCAAGGACTCCTACTCCCACCAGCCCTTTCGGCAGTCACATATAACTGTGGAGGGCGAATCGGCGCGCAGCATCTTGGGGGATTGTAGTCTTCTCCCGGCACCTCCCCGTGGGTTTGCGACGTTTAGCGACTGTAGCGCCTGCGCGCGCTGGGCCGGCGGGGCTGGGTCCGTGGCGGCTCGTGCCGGGTGATGCTAGGCGTATCCCTGGGCTCCAGACTGTTGCGGGGCGTAGGTGGCAGGCACGGGCAGTTCGGGTCGCGAGGTGTCAGCGAAGGTGGCGAAGCCATGGCGGCAGGAGAGAGCATGGCTCAGCGGATGGTCTGGGTGGACCTGGAGGTGAGAGAGTCTGGCAGCGGGTGCGGGGAGGCGAGTCTGTTCTGGGAGGCTGCGGGGGTCCAGGTGTCAGGTGCGGCAGGTGAGCACAGCCCCGGGAGCCCGAGCCAGGAGTTCTGCGTGGTTCTGGGACTGTGTTGGACTGTGGGATTTCTTTCCATCTGGGTGGAACCATCCATGTGTCTTCCCTCTCGCCAGCCTCGACCTCCACCTAGATGTGAATTTGCCTAACGCTCTAGTGTCTCTGGATTTAGTGTCAAGGGTAAGGGTGAGGACAGTGACTCTGAGCGCCCCCTCCCCACCCCCACCTCCTAGCCTTAAAAGACTAGGTTGCTTAAGCTAGTTGGGACTCAGGAGATGACTCAGCCTTACTTACCCCTCATTCCATAAAAGAGAAAATTGAGGCCCCAGTTGAAGATTCAAGTTACTCAAAGTGCACTGGGAATAGAACTCTTTTTAGTTTTAACACATTCATACTTAGGCATACGTTGAGCCACACTTTTCTCCTTATGAAAAGAGTTTAGTTGCTAACTTTTTATGATAGGTTATGATAAAGATCAGATGTTGAAACAGATAGGAAACGCTTATAAACGTCAGGCCATGATACTGAGCTCGCATTGCTGTTGTCAAGTGTTGTGTTTATCTTGCTTATGGACAAACACCCCATTTGACAGTAGTTAGCCAGCTCATAGCTAAATGTCTGTTGTTGCAGTTTCTACTCAGAACTTATTATCCTGAGTACTGCCCAGGAAACATTACCGATCCTAGAATGCAAACTCAGAACTTATTATCCTGAGCACTGCCCAGGAAACATTACCCATCCTGGAATGCAAACAGAGTATGCACAAAGGAATCTCTGTTACATAAACTTGGGCAAAAGAGATTTACAAAGGATGGTTTCATGTGTTATATGCATATTTATTTGTGTGTGTGTGTGTGTTTTCTTTTTTTCTCAGATGACGGGATTGGATATTGAGAAGGACCAAATTATTGAGATGGCCTGTCTGATAACTGACTCTGATCTTAACATTTTGGCTGAGGTAGGTGCTGTCATGTAAATATATTCATACCACTTAAAGGGCATTTCGAAAGATGGCTTCTTCTGCTCTGAAAAATTAAGTGGATTGAGGTCCATATAGATTAAGATCCACTGTTAATATTCTAAGGACATGTTAGACTTGATACTAAAAACAACATTGAGGTAGAACCAATTATGATGGGGAATGTGTGTGTGTATATATATATATACATGCATACATTGCTATCCCTCCACCGCTCTTTAGGGGACTTGTTACAGGAATCCTCTGTAGGGACCAAAGTCTCATTCATATGCCTACATCCTTTACCTAATGAGTACTTTGAATCACCTGTAGATTGCCTGTTGTCATTCTTTCTGTAGATTACTTGATGCAGTGTCTATGCATGTAAGTAGTTTTTACACTGGGAATGATTTTTTTTTTAAAAAATCTATATACGTTCCTTACAGACAGATGATGTTTGGTTTGAGTTGGTTGAATCCTTACAGACAATACCCCTTGTTCCAGATGGCTGATTGCCTTTTCAGCTGGCTATTCTTCCTGCAGGTCTGTGTTAGGGTCCTAGGCCATCTGTTGATGCCTTTCTAGACTGTGTTCTCTCAGTGATGTTATCAGCTATAATAAAACTTTTGACCATGCTGCTTTTAACTGAAACATTTAGCAAAACAAGTAGTAAAACACACCCTTTGGCATTTTTATTTGAGCCACTTGTGAAGCATTTTAAAAGTGTGTGGTATCTCTGATTTGTAGAAATCCCTGACTTTGAAATGGTTCTTAATATTTGAAGTCATTAAACAAAACAGGCCACAGGCACGCCTTTAATCCCAGCACTTTGGAGGCAGTGGCAGGCCAATCTCTGAGTTTGAGACCAGCCTAGTCTAAAAGGCTAGTTTCAAGCCACCCAGGGCTACTAATAGGGGTGGAGAGATGGCTGAGCAGTGAAGGCATGTGTGTACTCCTCAATCATGAGTAGTTTATATCCCTGTACCTCCTTTATCAGTTGTATCACAGGTATCTATAACTCCAGCTTTAAAGGACTTTTCTTTATATATTGTATATTTAATAAAAATAGTCTTGACAGAGCCACCTACAGAGCCAAGCCATGAAGGTCAGGGAGTGGTGACACACACCTTTAATCCCATCACTTGGGAGGCAGAGGGGCTCTGGATCTCTGTGAGTTCTAGGTGTCCGTGGTTGTGGCACACACCTTTAATCCTAGTTCTAGGAAATTTGGACCTGGAGGTAGGATCCCTGGGTGGACAGAGAGGAGGAAGGAGTTCAGCTGCCCTTGGCCTAGGAGAGACTTTTTGGCCTGAGCAATTGGCTGGGTGAGAAGTGGCCGTGGTTTGTCTCTCTGGTATTTCAGCTTTCCCCAATATCTGGCTCCAGGTTTTTATTGTAATACCAAGTAGAATTTGTGCAGTACTTAGATGACCCTCTTCTGGCCTCCATGGGTACCCTCACCAGACACGTACATATATGGATAAAATTAAACAACCCTCAAGACAACAAAAATGCTGCAAGGGGGGGGTCTTGTTAATAACAAGTTCTTAGATGGTAAACTTGATGATACTGGAGCTGTAGACATCTCCTAAACCTACAGTTAGAACTTATTTTTATTCCCTGGGTAGGCAAAGGAGATACAGCATTTTTAGCTGGACATGGTGTCACACACCTTTAATCTTAGCACTTAGACGGCAGAAGCAGGAGGATATCTGAGTTTGAGGTCAAGCTGGTTTACAGAGTGAATGTCAGTCAGCCAAGGCTACATAGTGAGTCTGTCTCAAAACAAAACTTACAAACCAAAAAGAATAACGAAGGACATTTAGAGATGAATCCCTGTCTCATAGTGGCATCAGACTTATTTATTATCTGGAAGAGAAATAAATCAAGCACCACTCTTTAGGTTTGTTTGCTTATTTTTCTGACTTGGTACTTACTGGAGATAAACTATGTCTTTATTTTACCAGCTCTGCTTACCCTTGGCCAAAGAAGTATTTTTCTTTTAGACTCTTGATGACCTGCAATACGGTTTAATGGATCAGTTGGCTGATATGTCTCTAGGGGTGTGTGTCCATACAGTGGCTTATGAATGGGGGGTTTGTTTGAAGGCTTAAGTCAGATGAGGATAAGGGTGTTCAAGAAAATTCTTAAGGGATGTCACTTGTGGAAAGTTGTTTTATTCTCCTACAAGGGTCTGAGGAACTTTTTTTTTCCCTACTAAATGCATCCTGTTTTGCAAACTTAATTTGGATGGCTTAGTTTGCCAAAGGACAGTCTAAAAGAGGTCAGTAGATTTATAGTATGCCTTTTCATTCTTCCGGGTTTTTTTTTTAACTTTTCTTTTTTTTTTTTTTTAATTTCCCCACTGAAATGTCAACATCTGCCTTTGTATTTGGCTATAGTTCAGTTTTAGATAGCAGGCCTGTTTTGGTATAGTTCTACAGTAGTTGCTGAGTTTAAGCTTTAGGGACTCAGTGGGGCCCTCGCTTGCTTCCAGTCCTGATGGAGAGGACTGACTCTTGTCCCCTGACTTACACACCCACCCACCCACAAGGGGATGAATGTGTTGTACTTACGTTCCTGCATACCAATAAGCAAAAACTTAGTAATTATGTTTAAAAAGGATGTAAGCTGTACTGACTAAACTTCTTTCAGTGATTGAAGTCTATTTTTACCACCTTACTAGTCATAATTCCTTGCATTAATTAGCAGATGGTCTTCTTCAGAGAGTTTATACCAGTTACCTCTAATTTCTTGCATTATGTTAGGACCTAATAAGCAAAGTTTGCCTTTCTTATGGCCTTTGTCTTTTTTTTTTTTTTTTTTTTTTTAAAGATTTATTTATTTATTATGCATACAGTTTTACAGAAGAGGGCACCAGACCTCATCATAGATGGTTGTGAGCCACCATGTGGTTTTGCTGGGAATTGAACTCAGGTCCTCTGGAAGAACAGTCAGTGCTCTTAACCTCTGAGCCATCTCTCCAGCCCTGGCCTTTGTCTTTTGAAGAGAAACAAAAGTTATTATCTTAGTCTCACTTGCCCGGCACCCTGACAGACTCTGTTATCTGGACTGGAGGGCTGGCAGGCTGGCTCAGTAGGTTAAGGCACTTGTCACCAAGACTCATGACCTGAATTTGATCTCAGAACCCAACTGGTAGAAGGAAATACTGGTTCCTACAAGTTCTTTGACCTATTCTACATGCATGCTTTGTTATGAGCCTCTGTGTGTGCAGATAGAATTAAAGGGTCAGATAGCTTGCTCAGCAGTGCACTGTTCTTACAGAGTACTTGAGTTCAGTTCCCAGCACCCACGTTGGACAGCTCCCAGCTCTGAGAGTGCTATACTCTTTGACTCTGAGGATACCAGCACACATGTACACAGACACACACGCATATTCATAACTAACACTAAATCTTTAAAGGTTTTCTTAATTTAAAGAAATCTGTAAATGGAACAGAATTTGAAGGCCATTTTTCTTCATTTTTAAAAACATTTTATTTATTATATATACAGTCTTCTACCTGCACATATGCCTGCATGTCAGAAGCAGACACATCAGATCTCATTGTAAATGGTTGTGAGCGGCCATGTGGTTGCTGAGAATTGAACTCAGGATCTCTGGTAGAGCAGCTAGTACCCCAGCCCCCATTTTTCTTAATATTTTAAAGAAAATTTTATTAAATAAAAGGATAGAATATAGCTTTATTCATAGTACATATATTGCAGTCTGTTGTTTATTTGATCTTCCTCCTCAGTCCTAGCCTCTCTAAAGTGTATTTTTATGTTTTGTATACAGATATCAATGTGTATTTAAAAAAGAAAAGATATTGTAAGAGTAATAGCTTAATTAGTAAAGTGTGAGCAGAATGCCCTGAGTTAGATCTTCACTCCTGTGTATCTGTAATTCCAGTTCTAGGGAGCTGGTATAGGTGGCCCTTTGGGGGCTTGCTAGAGAGCCTCATTGGCAAGCTCTAAGTCCCTAGGTGGATGGCTCCTGGGGAACAACACCCAAGGCTGTCCTCTGGCCTCACATGCTTGTGCATTTATTATACCTCTCTCCCTAATAAGCCCCTAAGTAAATACAGTTTGAAAAATAGGGTTATTTCTGTTGATTCCGACATAGCTCTGGCTGGCTTAGAACTTGCCATGCAGACCCAGCTGTATCAAGGAGATCCAAATCTGTCTCAGCCTCCCAAGTGCAGTGATTAAAGTATATACCACCATGTCCAGCTTCTGTTAATCTTTTTGATGACTAATGACTTTTTCCTACCCACAGGGTCCCAACCTGATTATCAAACAGCCCGATGAGCTGCTGGACAGCATGTCAGATTGGTGCAAGGAGCATCATGGGAAGGTAACATAACCAAATAACAAGATTGCAGCTTTGGGGATCGGTCAGACGCTTGTCCTCTCACATCTGAATCCTGTGCCCTTGGTGGATGGTGTTATAGAAGGGTTACAGGAAGATGGCTTGGCAAGTCTGGGCAGCTGCTTGCTTGTTCGCTTTTCATCTTTGGGATCTCGAGATCACCTTCTCCTGAATGTCCTCTTTTTTCCTCTTCTACACTCAGTCTGTCGCGAAGGCATTGTGGAATTTCAAGCGTTACTCAAGTCAGTCTTATGGATAAGGTTAGACCTCGACCCACAGAGAAAGGGGACTGCCGCTTTCCTGTTAGTAGCTGTGCCTTCCCAGAGGGTCTAGCTTCGGACTGTGAGCGCCATCCTTTCTGACTGTATGAAAGGGATATTAATAATCAGTAACATAATTTGGTTTGGATTCTCTAAGAAACAAAATTGGTGTAAAGAGATGGCAGTTTCAGTTCACACTTGCCCCCGCTCCCCAACCAGTCCAGCTGTGGTTATGTTTACCCATTTTAGAAGTGAAGTTTCATTTCCGGATACTTGTGAAAATTGACTTCATGTGTCTCTGGTGGGGGTTGGGGATTCTCTCTTGCAGTCTGGTCTTACCAAGGCAGTGAAGGAGAGTACAATTACACTGCAGCAGGCAGAGTATGAATTTCTGTCATTTGTACGACAGCAGACTCCTCCGGGGCTCTGTCCACTTGCAGGTAAAATCCAATCCTATGTCTGTCTTATAGATAGTCTTCTAGAATAGTGATTCAAGAAACCAGCCGAGACCAGCCTTAACCTCCTACCCACCCCGATTTGGAGTGCACGTCTCACTTTTGTGAGATCTGAGAAAAACAGACAAACTCAGTAAAAATTCCTCTTTTTATTATGGGAAAAATTCCAAATGCACAGAAGAAATGTTGGATTTGGTCATTGTTAACATTTGTCACATTGCTATATTCCCTGTAGTTTCCTTAATGCTTTTGGGCATTTGAAAATAAACTGCAGGCTTTGTGATACTCCTTCCCTTCTAAAGTCCTCTCAAGCAGCTCCTAAGAGTAAGGACATTTGCTTATGTAGCACAGCATTGTGGCATTGGAAACCATTAGCGCTACATAAGACCACATTTGAAGAACCCTGAAGTGTCTGTTTTTGAACCCAGATTTATTTATTCATTGCTCATAAATATTTTATTTGGTTATTTCTTCTCCAGTTGGTTAAAGTCATTTGCCTATCTCCCCACCCCCACTCCTGTGACATTGACTTTAAAAAGACCAGGTCTATTTTATACTAGGGTTTTTAAGGGGTTGACATTGTCAGAGAGAAGGTAATGTTCTATGAAGGTGTCTTTCCATTTGTGTATGTAAATTAATATGGCAACTTAACACTTTAAATACAGAGAAAAGTTTTGGCATAATATTTAACAGCATATATTGTATAAATGTTTTTTTTTTTTTCCTTAGCCAATGTGGCTGATGTTTATTTTAAAGTTCTCATTTAAAATCCAGTGTTTATAATATAAATTATTGTATGGAAACATGAATATGATTTGTCAAAAATATTGGAATGTAAAATAAAGGTTTATCTACTATATGATTCAGTTAAGTTTTTAGTGTTAGTAGTGTGGATTTTGTGACCCTGGGGACAAGTTTGCACATTTGGTATGAACTTGAAAAGTAACAGATTTCAACTCTTTAAGTGCATGAAGTGTTAGGGCAGTCGTTCTGTCCAAGAGAAACCGCTTATGAGTTTATTGTGAGCTAGACTGATGACCTGCTGGAGAATTCATATTTGTGACCTAATCCAAAGTACTTAGATTTGATGGAGACATCAGTTTTTAGGAAATGTTTGGAAAAAAAAATTAAGTTCCATTTCAAATATGATCAATGAATGTTTATATCCTGTTGTACACTGTTAGAAACGCGCAGACGCGGTATGCTTCGTGTCTTTCTAGGGAATTCAGTTCATGCAGATAAGAAGTTTCTTGACAAATACATGCCCCAGTTCATGAAACATCTTCATTATAGGATAATTGATGTGAGCACTGTTAAAGAGCTGTGCAGGTAAGGGCTATATTTAGGATCCATTATATTGCCTCATGTAGCATGTTTGAATGGAGAATTTGTAGAAAATAATTGAATAGAACTGAGGGTGTTGAGTGGGTGTGTGTCTTCCTCCACCCCAGTCTCTTTTGTATGGGCCTTATTTATTCTGAGTGGTGAGGTGTGGGAGAGATGTCAGAAGTGTTTCACATGGTGTTGGCCTACCCACTGGGAACATTGAGATGAAAAGCTCTTGTAGCTCAGTCTAGTGAGTTGACAGAGGTGTAAAAACACCCTAAAAATAAAGTCCCTGGTGACTTGTGTGAGGGGAATGTGCATGCTGAACATGAGGGGGCTGGGAGAGCTCAGCGTGCTGGAGAAAAAGGGGAGTCAGGAAGCTTTCTCCAGCGCACAGCCTTTTCAGTGAGGCCGAAGGAGGTTTGAATGAGGAGAAAGCATTCCAGATGGGAGGATGCTGGGGACTTGAAAGTCAAGACAAAGTAAGCACAGGAATGCTGGGATGTAGCACAGCTGGAATGTTTGCCCAGCATACAGGAAGTTCTGGTGGAGTCCCCAGCACTGCATACACAAAATGTAGAAGTGCAACCTGTATGTAATTCCAGTTCTGGGGAAAATGGAGGCAGGGAGGGTTAGAAAGCCAGCCTGGGCTACCTGAGATCCTGCCTATTAAATTATTTGTTAATGCTGAGGTGGACATCTTGAGATTGGCAGGATTGATACCAAGGCTCATGGGCCTGCTCAAGATGTTTGATTTTATTTAACAAGCGATGCAATTTTTTTTGAGAATTTTAATGGAAGAATGAGGAAAAAAAAAAAACTGTATTGTTCTGCTTAGTAGGTGGTAAGTAAAGTGGTAGGAAGAAAGGATCATCTCAAGGACCAGAAAAAAAAAACAAACAAACAAACAGTGAGGGAAATGGCCATGGAGTTCTTGGAAGGGATAAAGCTTTGCTAGGGTCAGCAGGGAGATGCATAGGTGAGGGAGGGCAGAAAGAGAAGCAAAAGGGAGGAAAGGGTTAGCATTTCTGACTGAAGTAGGTTGGGTGGGTTAGCATTTCTGACTGAAGTAGGTTGGGTGGGTGGTGGAGAGACTAAGAGTAAGGCTTGCTTGTATTTGAGAATGGGAGTGGAGGGTGTGTGCTCTTCCATATATTAATATAGAAGTGTCTGGGTTAGTGGAAATGCCCAGCAGGCAGTTAGGTATGTGGGGCAGAAATTGTGTTGAGGGCTGGCTTTAGACACTTAGGAAGAGAGTTTCTAGGGTGAAGACAGGAGAAGCCCTTTTCAGGGTTGATGACTTGAAGAGGTTGGAAGTTCAGTGGTGGAGCCTTGCTTAGTCTGGGTAGCCTGTTATCATAGTCCTCTGGAGGTAGAGGCACAAAGCCCGGGCTACCTGAGACCCTGTCTCAAACAAATAAAAGCCAGTAGATGATGACTTGAAGGTAATTGCTCAGTGTACTTGAGACAGCCCCCTTTGAGAGTTTATAATTTTTACTGTGTATAGACGCTGGTATCCAGAGGATTATGAATTTGCACCGAAGAAGGCTGCTTCTCACAGGTAAGAGCGGGACCTTCTGAGGGCTGACTCACACTGGACCCCAATCCCAACTTCATAAATAATAACCTCTCTTTCTATTCTTTACTGGGCAAAATAAAGTCCTGGAAAGATTAAAGTCCCTACACTAAGCGTCCCAAGGATTGTGGTTGGTCTTCTGGAGTTTGTTCTCAGCAGGGGTCTATCTTTGGTTTTTTGTGGGAAAGGGGTTGTTTTGAGTCCCTAGTCTGTTACAGTCTTAAAACTTGGTTTGGAAGGAAGGTGAAACAGTTTGTGACCTTTGTAGAAACTGTTAGTTCCCTTCTCATAGAGGGTGCAGATGTGTGGCCATCTGAAGCCAGAGTGCTGTAAACTTTTGTATCAAGCAGTTGTCCATTTTGATACTTTTGCTTTTAGGGGTGTGTCTGTCCTTGAAACTTCAGGCACACAGTTTCTTTTAAATTTTAGAACCATTTGGAAGGAAAAGTTGACTGGTAAGGACCAGCTAAGGGAGCATTTGGTTTACTGATTTACTTAGTTATAACACTGAATACTGATTTGCTTAATTGTACAGTTGGAGGCATTACAGGAAGACCAGTCACTGTGCTGGAATGGTCTTCTATTGTGTTCACAGGGGGTGTCCCCAGATGATAGTGTACTCAATCAGGTCTAAGATACTTTATCAGAAACAATGGAGGTTTGGAATTCTTTTGTGTTTAGACTTTTTCAGATTTTATTTATTTTCTTATTATATTATTTGTGTATGTGAGTGCAAGTGTGCGTGTGAGCATGCGTTCATGCCCATGCACCTGTGTTGTGCATGCATGCATGTGTGTGTGGGCATGGTGCATGTGTGAAGATAGAGATGTAGGTTTTAAGAGTTGGGCCTGGGAGTTGAACTTAGGTCATCAGGCTTGGCAAATGTATCTTTATCTGCTGACCCCTCTTGCTAGCTCCTTTTCAGTTAAGGAAACCTATAGCCACCTACATTGTTTTTAAAACCCAAGTAGGTTTAAAAGACTGGCCTCTGCAATACAAGAGCATTTCTACAAAGAAATGTAGCTGTTCACACAAGATGGCATAGCTCATACCTGTATGTAAATTTATGCCAAATTTAGGTCCAGCTTTGCCACACAGTGGGTTCTAAAAGTATTTTGAGATTTCTGGTCGGTTTTTTAGTTCAATACTGTGCTAAGAGATTATGCATTGTTGGGGCTGAGGAGATACTTGAGTTGGTAAAGCACCAAGCACTTCATTATAAATACAAAGACCTAGGTTGCATCCCCAGCATCCATGTTAAGATGCTACATGGTGCACACTGTGTTCTCAGCACTGAGGAGGCAGAGAAGGGTCCTGTAGGGTTCCATGGCCTACTACTCCAGCCTGGATGTAGACCAATGAGACCCTGTCTCAAGAGTGAGATGGCATCCTTGTGGATGATGTCTTTTGTTGACCTTTGACCTACAGATGCATGCACACACATATATATGTATGTATATCTCCAAATACTATTTTAGGTTTATTTTTGACAGTATCATACATATTTACAATATATCCCGACATCTGTTTCTAATTCCCACTCTCCCATCGTCACTTCATCTCTC
Source organism: Sigmodon hispidus (assembly GCA_004025045.1). Lineage (NCBI taxonomy): Eukaryota > Metazoa > Chordata > Mammalia > Rodentia > Cricetidae > Sigmodon > Sigmodon hispidus. The sequence goes on from PVIH01001228.1 coordinate 216,022, forward strand.
TCTTCCTCCTTGAAATATCCCCCCTTTATGGTTTTGGAATGTGTATATATGGATGTTTGGGGTTGACACAAGGACTCTATATAGCCCTGGCTGTCCAGGAATTTGCTGTTTAGATCAGGCTAGTCTCAAACTCAGAGATCTGTCCTGAGTGCGCACCAACACACCCATTTTTCTTTTCTGTATAACCCACTGAGTGCAGTTACTGCTACCTGCTCATACGTGGATGTGGGGTTATCCACCAGAATATGGGTGGCCCTGGCACACCAGCAGCCATCACTTGCCGGTAGCTCTTCAGCTAGGGATGAGAGGCTGTATTTTTGAGTGTTAGTTTCTCTACTGTACCTTTATGACTTAGGAAGAACGTAGATTATTGCTTTTGTCACAGAAATGAATGCCCTAAAATTCTGGCCCTGATGGTTGT
>PVIH01001228.1:216542-250565 GCA_004025045.1 Sigmodon hispidus
TTTTTTTTTTTTTTTTTTTTTTTTTTTTTTTTTTTTTTTTTTTTTTTTTTTTTTTTTTTTTTTTTTTTTTTTTTTTTTTTTTTTTTTTTTTTTTTTTTTTTTTTTTTTTTTTTTTTTTTTTTTTTTAAAAAAGGGCTTTATTTTCTAAAAAAAATCTATGAAATACATTTTAATAATCTTAATTATGGGCTGGAGAGATGGCTCAGCGGTTAGGAGCACTGACTGTTCTTCCAGAGGACCTGAGTTCGATCCCCAGCATCCACATGGCAGCTAACAGCTGTCTGTAGTTCCAGCATCTGACACCCTTACACAGTTATACATGCAAACAAAACACCAATTCACATAAAATGAAAATAAATTAAAAAAAATAATCTTAATTATCTGATTTCTCAGGCTTCAACAGCTGAGAAACAGCATGTCAAGGAAGAAAGCTGTAAGGTGGAGGCAGTGTGTGGTAGCACACATTACCACAGAACTAGGCTAGGTACTGTTTGATCTGATAATTGGCTTCATTAGGACGACTGAGTCATAGGCTGCAGTGAGTATGGCAGTATATTCTGTTCAGGGACATCCCTAAGTATTGTGTAGTACTTTCCAGGGTCTGGTTCATGGGCTGCTGGTAAGTATTCTATGAATATGGTTGGTTACATTACAGAAATACCATGTGTAGTATAGGTTCTTCTTAGGAATGAATTCATGTACATATTAAATTAGTAGATATTTTGGAGAGAACCTGGGAAGGAAATGGCTAGCCTATCTTCTCTCTAAAGTCATTTGAACTTGAGATTCTCTTCACTCCAAATGCATCATAGTTCTCTTAAACAGTGGGAATTTTTAATCTCCTACATTCACAACATAAAATAAAGCTAACACAAGTCTCGATGACTTAGTACCACTGAAGTGTTCACTTTTTCCTGTACCGGCTGTGGCATTCACATTAACCAGTTCTCAGGTTGCTCGCAAGAGGTCTAGTGTTTGGGACATTTTGTTTTTGTTTCAGTGTGATTGTGTTTGCTTGTAGGGCACTCGATGACATTAGTGAAAGCATCAAAGAGCTTCAGTTTTACCGAAATAACATCTTCAAGAAAAAGACAGACGAAAAGAAGAGGAAAATTATAGAAAATGGGGAGAATGAGAAGACTGTGAGTTGATGCCAGTTCTCAAGCTGTCCAGTCCACCTAGTTCTCCAGAAGCCACTTAGTCTCTCTCCTGCTGGTAACACGGCAGAACACCTTTTCTAAAGCAAAAAAAAAAAAAAAAAAAAAAAAAAATTATTTCAGTTAACTTTGCATCTTCAGACTCAAGCAGACAAGACATCACTACATGTTTCTTCTAACTGCTGTTTCCATTATGACGCAGCAACTCCTCTGTCAGCTTCAGGCCACGCCCCCAACCCTGGTCCATATCTGCATTTGCTTATAGGCCATTTCTTTTGTTTGAAAAGTAAATAATAAATAAAGCTAGTTCTATTGAAATGCAACCCTTTTTGTACTATCTGTTCTTAGTAATTCAGTTGTTGGGGAAAGATGCTTTTTAAAAGTGCTATGGCAAAGGCTTAAATAAATCTCAATGCAGTTGGGTTTAGTTGTGTGTTTCTAACAAGAAGTGAATGTCCTCTGTTGCTTTACATCAAGAGTAGGGTGAGGAGTTGGCTTATCATTTTCTAATTAACAGCTCTGGGATGGACTGACTACTCTTCACTTTGTTAAATCCAGGTAAGCACACAGGGTTCTGTAAGCAGTCCTGAGATTTTATTGGCTAGAAAATATGTATAAGATATCACAGTGTCAGGTTTATAGACCAAAGCTAGCCTGTGGCCTTAGGTAAATAGCCAAGGAGGGATTTCAATGTAAGTATGTTAACTCTCCAGTAATGCTCATCAATACCACAGGACTGAAATGACTCTTGCTAGTGGGGGCAGTAGAATCATTTATAGAACTGGCCTAATTTCTTTGGGCACCTCAGTCAGACAAACAGTTCCTATAGGCTATTAGGATTAGGAAAGGTCTATGAGTGGCCTGCCTCTCATTGAAAACCATCCAGAAGAGAGACTTTTATAATGGTCTCATGTTATATCTGTATTCAGATATACAGTTCTTGCATTAGCAGAATAGTGTGTTCCCAATGTGTGCTAGTTATGCATGCAGAGAGCCTGAGGCTGCTGATACGAGCAATTCTTTTGATATTTTCATCTGGGAAACACTTTATCACGCCCTGAGTTGTAGTTCCTAGACATCTTTGGGGAGATAAATGGAGGTTTTAGTGGAACTTATGCTAAATGAACAAATTCAGCCTCAGATTCACATATGTGATAAAAGTTTCAGGAGCTGGAGAGATAGATCAGTGGTTAGAGTCCTGGCTGCTCTTCTAGAGGACCTGGCTTGATTCCCAGCACCCATATGGTAGCTTACAAGCATTTCTAACTCCAGGCTCAGGGAGTCTGATGCCCTCTTCTGGCCCCCATGGGTATAGCATGCAGGTGATGCACAGATACATATTCATGCAAACACTCATACACCTAAAAATAAACATAGAAAAATATTTGAGTAGCTAAAGCAGCTAGAAAGGTGGCTCAACAGTGAGCAGTGTACACTGCTTTTGCAGAGGACCTGAGCTTGGTTCCCAGCACCCTTGTTGGGTAGCTCACAACCACTAATCCAACTCCATGGGATCCAATGCCCTTTTTTTGGACTCTGAGGCCACTGTATTATAGACACACATTGAAAATTTGACTACATCAATGAATCTGAACCTGTGTATTGTGACCTCTTTTGGAATTGAACAACCCTTTCACAGGGTTCGCATGCAGATACTTACATTATGATTCATAACCAGCAAAACTGCAGTTATGAAGTAGCAAGAGAAATAATTTTATGACTGGGGATCAACCACAACATGAGGCACTGTATTAAAGGTTTACATTATTAGGAAGGCTGAAAACCACAGAACTATATGAAAACTTCAGTCCACAGCAGTATGTGATCTGTCTTTTGTGTTCTCTGACATGGCATATGCCAACAGCCATGCATTGAAGACCAGATTAGATAGTATAGTTAGAAGTAGGACTTTTGCTCTGTACTGGCAAATTTGCTTACCTGAACCTCAATTTCAGTGTCTGTAAAGGGAGGTTAATGATACCCAACTGGGAGTTGAATGCTGTGATTAGAGGGGCAGGCTCTGTGCCTGTGACATAGTAAGTACCTATAACGATAGCTACCTAGTACTACTGAAGGACGCTTAGTGTTTCCACCTAAATTTGCCACTTGGTTACTTCATTTCCCCGAAACACAACAGATTCTATTGCAAGAGTAAGTGCCAAGGTGCCAGGAACGAGACCCTGCTGATGCAAGCAGGGTTTCTGCACCCGCAGGGACCATCTGATACCCTCACTAGCTTTTAACTATTAACATTAAGTTAAAAGCAAAGATAAAAACCTTCCTGGCATTAAGTCTTTGCCACACAAGGCTACCTTCCTGACTTAGTCCTCTGTTCTGTATCTTCACTGTTTAGTAGGACCCCGTCATCCTGAAATGATGCCTGTATTACATCCAGTGGATGATTGGCAGCCCTGGACTGATGGGAGTTCACATAAAGACAAGATGGCTTTATGACTAGTTCATTATATTTCACTCTGCTTAAAAAATAAGCAGTTCTATGGATAGTGCTGGCACTTTGGGTTTCTTAGGGGGCTCCTGAAGTGGTGAAGTAATTTCTGTGACATGGACTGCAGCACAAATTGGCTTAAACCTTAACTGTAGCTCAGAAGTCTATCAGCATGTGTGCCTTGCAGAGGCTGCTACTCTTGGGGCCTCTCACTGGTGGGTGTGTCTGAGTAGTGATTATCCTGTAAGCTGTATTCCTGGGGTGATTAAGTTTATGCTCTGTGGAAGAGTCAGGAGGTGACAGAAGTGGTGTCAAGTGACAATCTCCTTTAGCACTGCAGCCATTGTACTGTGTGGCAAGAAAGACCCCCTTTCCCCCCCAACAGTGTCTTTATAGAGAGGGTGCCTCAATGCTCTCATTTACAAAACAGTATATCTGTTCAGAAAATAAAATCAGCCAGACAAAAAGCTAACAAGCACATACAGAAGTTAATCTTTGGCGTTTTGTTTTTTTTAAATGGTCTCCCTATTTGGCCCCGGTTGTCTTAGAACTTACCGTGTAGACCAGGCTGGTCTTGAACTCACAGAGTTCTGCCTTTGTTTACCTCTCGAGTGCTAGGATTAAAGGTGTATACCAGCTGCCAGACCCAGCAAAACTGGATTTCTTATATATGTGAGCTGTTAAAAAAAAATAATAATAGCTAGTCACACCAAGTACAGGTTTGTCACACTGATCACCTTGTGGTTGAGCAGGAGTGTCCCAGGCACACCCAAATAGCCTCACATTTGGTTGTTGCTATGATAAGCCATATGGGGCAGATAGATAATAGCAGAAGCCATTATATTCCATATCTGTCGATGAGGGCAAAGGCAATTAGGCTATGTACTTATTGCTATGCACTGTGCAACTGTTGCAAAGATTGAATTGTAGAAATTTAAGTAAAGCTTTTTAGTGTGGCTCATTTTAAAACCAAAGAGAACCTGGTAAAAATGTAAATGAGGAGATCCTCTCTGGTTGAGCATCTGCTGTCAAAAAGGGTGACCAGTTTCCAAAGTCTTGCAGAGGCACTGATTGATTTGCCTGCATCCAATTAGAAGATGATTCTGCATGGCAAGGTGAACATGGAAGACTCGAGATTTGGCTTAGTCTTCGGGGTAATTTAGTGAACGTAGTTTTGCACGTGAGTTGGTAATTTAGAATACATTAAATAAAGGGCATCTCTAGGGAACACATGCTAGAAAATGGGGAATTTGATCATGAAGTAGAAACAGGGTTGTGCAAATGAAAACATGCAAACAAACTTGCTATGAGCAGTCCAGCAGGGTTATTAGGGATCCAGGACATACTACATGACTTGGGTTGTATAACCCTGTGAATATGTTCTTATTGCCGTGGGTCAGCACACTTAAAAATGACAGAAATGGTAAATTTTATTACACTTGCTCACATCAGACATGCATAATTCATTATGAATCGTTTGGCAGACTGATCCTGTCTTAGGACCAGTATGTAATGGAAGCAGCTTGCAGGAGCTGAACATGGGGACCCTGGCTTGTGTTCTTAGGAAAAGTTACAACCTTTTGATTCTTCATCAGGAAGGGGAAGCAGGCAAGTGAGGGAGGGAACACTTGCTTTTCCATCCTTGTCAAAGTGGTCTGGGGAATTGATGTTAACAAGATGAAAAATGGTTAACAAAATTCCTTTCTTCAAGAGGGTCCAACTTTACCCACTGAGGTGGAGAAGGAGATTCTCTGAGTTGTGTGTATTGGATCATCTAGATGAATTCCACTTAAGTAGCTTACAAATTATATGGAACAATCTAGTTACATGTATAATGTGGAATATCTTTAAAAATGTGTTTGTGTGTGTGCACATGAGCGCTGCACATGTACTTGTGTGTGCTAGTGCCCCAGGAATATGTGCAGAGGCCAGCAGAAGCCAGTCACTGTCCGGCTTTACCAGTCTCTGCCTTATTCCCTTGATACAGGATTTCTCTCCGAATTTGGCAGTCAATAGCCCCATAGTCCTGTTTCCACCCCTCACAATGCTGGTGTCAGTCATATAAATGACCACATTCTTCCATACACAGTATAAGCCCTTTCCATCCCGTGTCTTACATACTCTCCCCTCTTAGCTGTAGGCTGTTTGATCACATTTTTCCTATGTATTCCTTTTCATCTTAGAGTTCAAAGATACATTGTAATCCAAGTGTGTGTCTCCATTTTGAAGCTTTGTGAAACAGGTTTATGTGATAGTCAGTCATGTTGTGTATATAACTCAGAACCAGCAGTAACTGAAACAGCTCAGGAAGCACAGGTAGGAATCCGAAGAAGAGCTGAATACACCAGGAAGGTGCTGAAATGCAAGTTTCCAGAGATGTAGGTATCCCTTCTGTGTCCAGGTTACTGCTTCCTAGAAAAACTGATTCATCTTCAGTATTTGCTTTATGCAGCTTTGGGTTTTATTAGAGGTAAAACTGTGCAACATTTGAATACTCTTTGCAGCCTCCAGTTTGCCAGAGAAGGATGTTACAAACACCGTCTGCTGTCACCGCCATCTCATAGATCTATTTTAAAACAGAGTAAGGATGGAAGTTCAGAAAGAAAGAACAGATACTTTGGGACAAATTTTATTTCATAAAAATCCAAATTATGTCCATTTTGTACTTTAAACTCAGTAAAAATCTATAGATTTAATGTATACCTACCTGTCAGTCTCCAGGTTGGAGTTTGGGACTTAGGAATGTGTTTATGTCTGGGATGTCTGCCTAAAACTCTGTTACAGAAAAGTTTCTATATGCTGTATCATCATCATCATTTTATTTTTACTATTATTGTTATTATTGATTATCTGAGACAGGATTTCAACTGTGTAGTCCTGGCTGGTCTGGAACTCGCTATGTAAACCAGGCTGACCTGGAACTTAGAGAGATTGCCTACCTTTGCCTCCTGGAAAGTGCCAGGATTAAAAGTGTACATCACCATAGCCAGCTATTTTATAAGTTATTTTCTTCTTTGACAAGTTCATGTGTGTATAAGATAAATTTTGGTCATTTCACCCCCTTTGCCCTTGCCCATCTCTCTCCCATACCCACTGAACCCCCTCTTCCCAAACAGTCATCCTCCTACTTTCCTCTCATTGCTTGTTCTTTTGTGACCCACCAAATTTGACTCCATTGCCTTTACTGTAGCATGGACAAGATACCAATGGCTACAGAACTAAATAAAATGGCGCCTCCTCCATTTATGATGGAATATTGAATACATATCTTGTGCAGATATTCTGCAGGTAACCATAGCTGCTGCGAGTTTATTGCTACAATGCCCATGTCATGTCTATACGTTATTATCGTCTTATCATGATAATTATTTAGCATTATTTTTGCACACTACAGACTGAAAGGACTTGGAAAACGTCTTGATAGTAGTCTAGTTGAGATGCGGTTAGTGTGGTAATGGTCTGGGAAACAAGTGTCTTCAAATGCTTTGTCCATGTCTTCTTCACATCTGTCCGAGTCTTTCCAGGAGTGTGGCAAATCCCTAGTGACTTAAACTTTTTTGTTTTTCCCGTAGGTTTGACATTCTGAGGTTGTGACTTTCTGCCATAATGCCTTTGATAATTTAAACCTAAATTTTATGTTGCTTTCAAGAGCATAAATCGATGTTTTCTGTGGTAAAGAGCAGTTTTTTAAGACAAGCATAATGTGTTTTTATACACTGAGTGACTGAAAGACTTGGAACTAGGGTGCTGTAGGTCACTGAGGAAGTTCTAAATCCATTTGGAAGATATCTGTGCATTGGGAAATACATAGCTTGAACTACCATCTTAAATGATTATGATATATAAACATTTTTGGAATGTTAGTAGATAGTAAGATAATAAGAGGAAGGATTCATTCACTGTTTCAACTAGTTTTAAAATTTTGATTATTTGTATGATGGCTTAATTGATGTTTGCTAAAGAATCTAACTTTGCTGAGTGTTCCAGTAGTGGAGGGACCATTGACTTTGGATTCTTGTGGGCAGTGTGCACTCGGAGGAGCAGAGGTAATGGTATCTGGTGGCAGAGGAGATCAGAGGCCTCCGGACAGTGAGTGTGAATTTCCCCTGGGATGCATGTTAGTGTGATTTTGAAGCTCTGTGGGGAAGCACAGACAGCCTTAAGGCAGCAAAGGATGCAGCCTATCCTGGAGACTGCGAATAAGCCACTGATGGAGCATAAGTGAGGGGAAGGGGACTTTAGATTGCACTGAAGAATTCTGTTGGCTTCTATTGAAGTAAATGAATTCTACTTTAATTCTATTGAGGTAAAGGTCTGATGAATAAGGCGATGATGGGCCATTGGGTCAACTGAAGCACTGGAGTATCTCAGTGGGTATCCAGACCTTAGGTTCCAGGTGAGAGGCCCAGGATTTTCTTTTAGAGGGGTCTCATTCCAGCCAAACACACCGGAGCATGATGTGTGATTCAGGATGCTTACTAGTTTATTATATTGGGAGTTTCCAGTGTGAATACGTGCGTGCGTGCGTGCGTGCGTGCGTGCGTGCGTGCGTGCGTGCGTGTGTGTGTGTGTGTGTGTGTGTGTGTGTGTGTGTGTGTATGTGTGTGTGTGTGTGTGTTTACATGAATGTGGAGGTCAGCGGTTGACATCAGATGTCTTCCTCAATTGCTTTTCACCTAATTTGTTGACAAGGTCCTTCATTGAACAGAGCTTCCTGATTTGTCTAGGCTGGCTTCCCAGGGAGCCACAAAGATCCATGTTTCTGTTCTTCCTAGGCCTGGATTACAGATGCACAACATTGAGTCATCTTGTGTATGAATTCTAGGCTTCTCACAGCCTCCGGTTTGCATGCTAAGTACTTTACTGACTGAACTCTATTTCCAAATCACAGAGTTATTTCCATATCAAGTGATTTTTTTTTTCCTGTTAGTCTCCTCAGAGCTAATACGTAGTGAAGATGGATCTGAGTAGATATTTTAGGAGAATGTAAAGGAGGAAAAAGGGAAAGGTGGGGAACAGTGGCTGATGAGCTGTAGCAGTGGGGCTGAGCAGTGAAATGTTTAAGCTGGCTTTTTGTGAATTATCGTTTATGGCTTTAATTCAGTTTATGAAGTGGCTACCGCCTACATTAATTATCAAAAAAGCTGAAGTGGATCCTAGACAGCTAGCTGTAGTGACAGGATGGAAAATGGTCTTCACCAGCTGGAGTCCAGGAGTCAGGGAATGTCAGGGGGGTCTGCTTTTAGAATATTCATGCAAAAGGGCACCCCAGAGGGCTGCCATTCTGGGTATACTCGTGTGTATGTGTGTGCGTGTGTGTGTGTGTACATGTCATGGTATGGAGATAAGACAATTTATAGCAGTTTCTTTCCACCATGTAGGTCCTGGGAATTTAACTGACATCAGCAGTCTTGTATTTTTTCATGTGTTTTAATATTGTTATTTTTTAGACCTGGTCTTTCATTTATAGGGGAGAGAGTATATAAAAATTTTAAATATTTTTCATATATTTGGGTATTTTACCTGCCTGTATAACTGTGCATTATGTGTTTACTAGGTGCCCATGGAGTCCAGAAGAGAGTACAGGATGATCTCCAGAAGCTGGAGTTACAGAAGGTTGTGAGCTGCCATGTAGCAGTTGAACATGGATCTTTTGTAAGATTAGCCTGTATGTTCAACTACTGACCTATCTCTCCAGCCACCTAGAAGTATGTTTTAGTGTTGAAATATAACATTGCATGAGTTACATATAAAAATCCCCCAAATATACATTCATTATAATTTTTAAAAATTAAAAAAAAATTTTATGTGTATGAATATTTTGTCTATATACATAGTGAGTGAGGCGTATGTGCCTGATGTCTGAGGAGGTCAGAAGAGGAGGTCAGATCCCCTGGAAACTGGGTTCCAGGCACTTGTAAGTTGCCATATTGGTGCTGGGAATCAAACCCAAGTCCTCTGAAAGAACATCAAGTGCTCTTACCATGGAGCCATCTCTCTAGTCCTACATGATTGTTTTTGACATTTATTTTACTTTTATTTATGTGTATCTATGTTTGTATGTCACACAAGTGAAGGTGCCCACAGAGGCCAAAAGAGGGCACCATAGCTCCTGCAGCTTTGATTATATATTGGTGTCAGCCAACTGATGTCTGAGAATCAAACTCAGGTCCTCTGCAAGTGCAAAAAACACTCTTAAATGCTGAGCATTTTTCTAGCTCATGTATATATGAGAGATGGGTCAGTAGTTGAAAGTACAGGCTAATTTCACAAAAGATCCATGTTCAATTGCTACATGGCAGCTCATAACCATCTGTAACTCCAGCTTCTGGAGATCCTGTACTCTCTTCTGGACTCCATGGGCACCTAGTAAACACATAATGCACAGTAACACACACACACACACACACACACACACACACACACACACACATATATGTTGATACTGTCTCACCATAGAGCCCTGGCTGCCTTAGAGCTACATTCTTATGTAGGTACCCCAGCCTGGCTTCACACTCACAGAGATCTGCCTGACTTTGCCTCCTGAGTGCTGGGATCAAAGTTATATACTACCATTCCTGGCCTATGATTTTTAAAATTAATGTCAAAATGTTACACTTAAAATATATTTGTAACAGGACAGTATAGTTGGCTCAGTGGCTGTACAGACATGAGAATCTGAGTTTGAATCCTCAGCATCTATATAAAAAAGCTATGTGTAGCTGCAAATACTAACTCCAGCATTGTTGGGGGCAAGAACATGTTCTTTGGGATTTGCTGGCTGACAGCCTAGCTGTAGGTTCAGTGAGAGACTCTGCCTCCTGAGAATAAGGCAGAATGGTAGAACAGGACACAAGACAACATCCTCTTTTGGCCTGTGCACGTGGGTGCATGAATATGTGCACCTGTACACATGTATGTGCATACACCACACACATATATCACACACACATTTATATTTTTGGACACATCTAAATTTTTTCCAGCAGTGTTTTATTTTGTTTAAACTCTTGAAAATTCCCCTTAAAACAAGTATTATTTAGTAGATTGCATTTTAGTGTTCCGGTGTATAGGATTGCTCAATCCATTTCCTCTCTCTTTTTCTTATTGCAGAGATGCATTAGACTTCACAGACATAGTCTTTATGCAGGTAATTTTTATGACAGTCATTGAATAAATTTGTTACTTGTAGCTTGAAACAACAAAATGTACTTAGATGAATAAAAAGTACCTTTATTGAAATTCCTGCAGTGAAAATAATTTTGAAACTGCAATTTGAAACTCTATTCAATTCCTCCCTTTTCCTATTATAGTCTTGATTTTAGTGTCTCTATTTTTGAAAGCCCAAGGCTCCCCAGTACTATAATCATCCTGGGATCATAGACTATGATTTTGTGTTTAGATGTGTTATTTGGTGTTAATTTAGACTACCACCGACAGTGTGCAAAGCAGCCCGTTTCCTTGTCCTTCGGTGAACAATACTAGAAGATATTCAAAGATAATTTTTGGCAACTTAAAAGACGATACATGTTTTTCAATTATATCTTTTTCTTTACTTATAAACTAGCTTTATTTAGCTTCTTATGCACTTATTGTCCAATTGTCATTCTTTGTGAATGTTTTGTCTTCATTAATTTTCTGTTATAGAAGCAGTGTCTCTTTTTAAAGAATACAAAACCTGCCTATATATTTATTCCTTCTTGCAACCCTATCTTCAATGCAACATCTGCCTTTTAATGGCAACTTACTCTTTTTCTTCACATTTTGAAGATTTATTTTTCACTGACATGTGTGGTGTGTATGTGTGTGTGGTGTGTGTGTATGAGTGTATATATGCAGTATATGTGGTATGTGTGTGTAGTGTGTGTGTGGTGTGTGTGTGAGTGTATATATGCAGTATATGTGTGGTGTGTGTGTGGTGTGTGTGTGATGTGTATATGTGTAGTGTGTGTGAGTGTATATATGCAGTATATGTGGTGTGTGTATGGTGTGTGTGTGTGTATATGCAGTATGTGTGGTGTGTGTGTGTAGTGTGTGTATGATGTGTATATGTGTAGTGTGTGTGTAGTGTGTGTGTGGTGTGTGTGTGTGAGTGTATATATGCAGTATGTGTGTGGTGTATGTGTATGTGAGTGTAGACTTTTATGTGTTTAGGTGCCTGAGACGGTCAGAAGAGGGTGTTGGACCTCCTGGAACTGAAATTACCAGTGGTTGTGAACTACCTGTCCACAGATGCTGGGAAGCAGCAAGTGCTCTTCACTGTTGGGCCAACTCTCTAGCACCCTAACTTGGTCCTTCTGTCACCCCATCTTTCTATCTTACTGTCAACAGAAAAAGTCCGCTGCTTTTCTCATTCTATATGTAGAGTCTTCTTTTATTACAAGGCAAAGATGATCTTTTCTTCAGTGGTGGTTGACTTAGATTGGAGAATTGAGTTGGAGGCTTAAAATGTCCCATCTAATCAGCCAACTTTGGAACAATAGGTGATTTTGGAATAGAGTCAGGCTTAAGATGCAATGGTGGCCCCCAAGTTTACAAAGATCAAGAAAACACAACCTTGAGACTCCTTGGGAAAATTTGATTTCAGGTGACTTTAATATACTTCACAAAACTTTGTCCAAAGACAGCAGGGCAAACATTTGTCCATAAGTGAGAGGTTAACATTGATTTTTGTTAAAGGTCAGAGCTTCAGTGCTTATACAGACTGTTAGAATTTTTATATTGTAAAAAAAAAAAATGTAGGATTAAAAAAAATGTCAGCTGCTATCAAGCGACTTGTTAGGATTCCTATTGCTGTGAAGAGACACCCTGAATATGGCAGCTCTGATAAAGAAGGAACATTTAACTGGGGGCTGGCTTAAAGGTCAGAGGCTTAGTTTGTTATTGTTGGGGGAAGCATGGTGGCAGGCAGACATCGTGCTGGAGAGGGTCTGAGAGTTCTACATCTGGTTCCTTGGGCAACAGGAAGGAAGAAACCTCAAAGTCCACCCCCAGTGTGATAGACACTTCCTCCAACAAGGCCACACCTCCTAATAGTGGCCTATTGGGGCTATTTATATTCAGTCCACCATACTAAGCATATTATATTTCATTCTTTTTCCCCCTTGGTTTAGCAAAGCTAAACTTTTTTTTAAGGGGAAGCAATTTCTGTTGTTGAGAAAATCTATTCTAATACTTACCATGAAGTGTTCAATCAGTACAGGCTTCTCCAAGTTCTTCGACTGCTTAACATGATCCCAAAAGAATTGACTGTTACAGGGTTCTGAGAATTGACACAAAAGCTGTGAATGGGAGACAACACCAGAGGCCATCTACAAACTAGAACACAAGCACATCCACTCTGAGACACTGGCAATGGCCTGCTTGTGTCTCTTGGAAGAGGCTGAGCAGCATCCTTCTTGGGGGACATTGTGGGAGACCCCACTGATGTGAAGATAACCTGTTCATTTGAGGTGTGAGGACCATAGATGAGTGTGGGGCAGGTCCTGAGGTATAGTGGTATTTGGTTGACCCAAGGACAAGTCTGGCCAAACCATGTGATGTTCTGTAGGGAGGGGAGTAGTCTACATGGCTTTTGTGTGGCACAGTAGCCACAGAGGGCCACAGAAAGGAGAAAGGGTCTTACAACTACCCTTAATTACCAGATATTAAACAAATGCTCTCATTGTTTCTAATTGATTTTGCCCTTTAAGGGATCTTTGGGCATGTCTGGAGACTGTTGTGTTTGTCACGGCTAAGAAGGGGGCTATCATTGACATACAGTAAGTTATGGGCCAGGGATTCTGCAAAGACTTTAAAATGCAAAGGCTACCCCCAATAGAAAAAATAACAATCCCCAATTGTAAGTAATGTCTGGACTGTGAGTTCTGGTTTTATTTTATATTTTACTATAAATGTATTATATTTTATTTGTTTTATTTTGTGTTCATGTGTGTGTGTCCACCTGTCTGTCCGTGTGTGTATGTGTGTGTGTGTGTGTGTGTGTGTGTGTGTGTGTGTATGTTCAATAAAGAGCTATCATGATAGTGGAAATTAAGGTGGGCTGAGTTTTCAGAGAAGAAAGTTATTTTAACAGGCCGGTATAATGATGAACTTTAGACACTAATTAACATGCATGCACAAACCACTAGACATGTAATGATAATTGAAATATAGTAGTATTATAAGGCTTTAAGTACAATCTGAAGGAACTCTGGCCAGCTCGAGCATCGCAGGCCTTGTCCTTCTCTCCCATTCCCTGTCTTGCTTAAAAACTGTTAGATTACATTCCTAAAGCTAGCTACCAAGGTCTGTTCCCTTATTTGGCCACGTTCTCCTCCTGAGGCTGACTACCAAGGGCCAGCTATTTATCAAAGTCCATCAATCAAAAACCTCCTTTGGCTCACCTTATTAACATGCCCAACTAAAATTAAACACCTCACCCTAACAAGGGGTTTCCCACTTTACCTTTATAAACCACCATTTTCCTATGGGTCATGTCTGTCTCCCCTCTATCCAGAGGCAGTTAGTTCTTTACTTTGCTCTGGGGTAAATACACATGTCTCCTGTCTTTGTCCTTCTCCCTGGCCCCTGTCTCTCTGGGGAAAATAAATATCTTTCGTGCTGAGAACTTGGTCTGGGGGTTCTGAACCAATACTTTTTTCCCCACAATCTACAAACAATAAATGTCAATAATTTAAGGAATGAAATTCTTTACCTTCCTAAGTCTGTACCTGTAAAAAACATCACCACAGTCAGGATAGAGAGCATGTCTATCATTCTAGAAATTTCTTCATGATTATTTCCACCAACTTCCCCCCTTGACTTCCAATTTCTGGTCAACTATCTTCTCTAAATAATCATCCCTCCTTCAGTTTTGTTGACTCGGCAGATCTGCAGTCCAGCTACTGGATGACAGCTTCCATTTCTATTTCCGTAATGCAAGCAACACAGGGAATGAGCCCATCCATATTACAGGACAATCCGCTTTACCAAAAATCTATTGATTCAGAGTTAATCATATCTCAAAAGCACGTTCACAGCAATGTACACAGAGACTATGATTTAACAGAGGAACCACCACAAACTGGCTTTTATTGACTTTGTTCTTTTTTTTTTTTTTCAACAATGTGTGTGTTGGGGGTGGGGTGGGCACAGCATGTGCCCTGGTGCTTGTGTGTGGTTCAGAGGGCACCTTGCAGAAGCTGTTTCTCTTGTCACCCTTGTTGAAGCTGGATCTCTCTTGGTTTTACCTAGCAGGGTGTGCCGCGCCCAGTCCCGTCCAGCAGGAAAAGACACAGCACCAGGATTCTTCTGTGGTAATTGACCAGGTCCTTTATTGTTACAGATACTTCTTGCAGCAGTAGCCCCTTGCAGTAGTAGTTTCTTGCAGTAGTAGTTCCTGCTCCCAACGTGTGCAGCCAGTTTTAAGCTCAAGTCCTTCACTCAGCTAATGCCGCGTGGGCCTTTACCATAGAGCCACACACATGGAAGCAAGCTAGTCAATTCAGCACATCCCATGGATGGAGTTAATTATTACTAGAAGCATTCGCCATCAAGAAGGCGGGGAACAGGAGCCAGCGCCATCTTTAAGGTGCGGCAGCTCCCAACAGCAGGGTAGCTGGCCCAAAAGATTCTCCACAGTTCTCCTGTTTCTGCCTCTCTTTTAAGAGTCGTGATTAATTCAGTCTCCTTACATAGTTTTGGGGATGGAGTTCGGTTGACAAGCCCTCAGGCAAGCACATTTGTCTGCTGGGCCATCTCACCAGCTTGTGTAAATAGTGCCAACCTCAGTAAACACTTAAGGGATCAGTCCATAAACCATGTTTTTCTAAATCACAGGCACCCGATGACTTTGAAGAAAGTTCATGTTCCCTAGGGACCGAATATCACAAAAGCAAGACAGAAAAACAAATGAACCCCCTGGAGTGTGCATTCTGTCTTTCTTGGACTCTGAAGACTGGTGGAGATATGTTTTATTTGTTGAGTCTATTGTGACAAAGTGTTGTAAACTGAAACAATTTTAGAAAAGATATTTTATTTCTATTTTTATGTTTGTGTGGGAGGTCAGTATGTGTATGTGAATGCAGTACCTATGACAGCCAGAAGAGGGGGCTGGATTCCCTGGAATTTAGGCAGTTGTTGACCACTAGAAATAGGTTCTGGGACTCAAACCCTAGTCCATTGAACTGGTAATGGCTATTATTGGTGTCAACTTGACTACATCTGGAGTGAACTACAATCCCAAAGTGGAGGGTACACCTGTGAGAGTGCTTGGTTTGAAGGGAGTAAATATTTCAGACCTTTGGGGTAAGAAGAAACACCTTTAGTCTGGGCCACACCTTCGGCTGGACGTCTATATAAGGACAGGAAGAAGGAAGCTTTTACTCTTTGTCTGCTTGCCTGCTTGCTCTTGCCTTGCTAGCACATTCATTCTGTCACTGCCCTTGAGCTTACTGGGCATTCCTGTATATACTGAATCTTTGGGATTCCAGTATATACAGAAGACCAACTGGACACCCAGCCTTGTGAACTGAAAAATCCCTGGATTCTTGGACTTTGTGTTCACAACTAGCCATTGTTAGATTAGCTGGACTGTAGTCTGTAAATCATTGCAATAAATTCTCATATAAGTATATATATGTATGTGTGTGGGAATGAGCCCATCCATATACACACACATACATAAACAGATAGAGGAATTCATTCTATAAATTCTGTTCTAGACACTCTGACCAACACAAGCTATCTCTCCAGCCCCTGTAAACACAAAGGTGTTGCTTTCTTTTGTGGAATCTGAGAAATCAAAAACCAGGGATAATTCTACTTTCTGGTCTAAGCAAACCAGACTGGCCTCAAACTTCACAGTGACTTCGTGCCTCAGCCTCCCTTGTGTGTGCTGGATTAGAAGTGACTCCCTGACCCCGGCTTATAGCGTTGGTTCTTAAACTCTATCATTTGGACACTCCAGGATCCCAAGAGAGCACCTAGTCAAGACTTTGGTAGGCTTTGATCCAGTAACCATCAATGTGTAGTGACATTCAGCTTCTAGCCCCTAGCTTCTTCCAGCAGGGCAAATGACAAGGGACATCTCTTCCCCTGCGCTGACATGACTTCACTCTAAGCACTGACTGAGAAGACAGGGCATTCCACACCTTCCCGTTTGCCCCTGAGAGAGAGATGCTGTTGGCCTTTCATAAAGGGTTGTATTTTGTAGTCCTATCAAGGAAAGGGAGGGTGATTCATTTTCTAAAATTTTATTTATTCATGTATTAAGTGCTCTGTCCCTGTGCACACCAGAAAAAGGAATCCAATCTCATTACAGATGGTTGTGAGTCACCATGTGCTTGCTGGGAATTGAACTCAGGACCTCTGGAAGAGCAGTCAAGTGCTCTTAACCACTGAGCCACCTGTCCAGTCCCTCGTGCTTCACTTTTTATTTTCTAGGGATTTCTGAGTAGCCTTGGCTGTCCTGGAACTCCCTCTGTAGATGAGGCTGGCCTTGAACTCACAGATATCTGACTGCCTCTGTCTCCGAGTGTTGGGATTAAAGGCATGTGCCACCACTGCCTCATTGTCTAGGGATTTCTAAAGAGTACCTGGAGACAGGTTTTAATTTGTTGAGGTGCTATCACAAAGCAGTACAGACTGCATGGCCTGTGCATTGCTTTATTTATAATTAATGCTTATGAATGCTTTGCCTGCATGTATGCATACCACAGGTGTGCTTGGTGTCCACAGCGGTCAGAAAAGCATCTGAGATCTTATGGACCTGAAGCCACTGAAGATTGTTAGCCACCATGTTGGAGCTGGGAATCAAACCTAGCTCCTCTGGGAGAGCAACCCGGGCCATTGGAGGCTGAGAAGTTCCAAATCAAGGTGCTGACTGATTTGATACTTTAAGAGGACTCACTTTCTGGGTGCCAGATAAGCCTTTTTGCTGTGTTTCCAAATGGTAGAAGGGTGGGCTCACCAGACCCCATGTAGCTTTCAGAGTACTAATCCTAGACTCTAGAGTACCACCTAATGATCTGTCAGAGCTATTAAAGCCTTCCTCTTTCTATGGCCCATGATGTCATCTTGTTATAGAGGTCTTGCTTGTTCTGAATCTAAGAGAACGGTCTTTCTCTCTTTGTTTTGTTTGTTTCTCCTCAAATCTACTTTCAAATATCTCCACTACACTCTTCAAAGGTTTTTCTAGATTAACTTTTAATTTATGCAACAATCACACATATTTATAGGGTATACTATGATATTTAGTACATGTATATAATATATGATTAAGTTAAGGCAGTTAGTATAATCATCACCTCGAACACTGATGATTTCCCTGTGTTGGGAAGATTCTAAATCTGCTCTAAGCTGTTTTAAAATATACAAAATGATTTTTACCTATATACAATTTTTGGCACTGTACTTATTTTTTTTTCTCTATGCATCACATTAATCATCTCCATTCATCAGCTTTCTGCACTATGAGGAAACACCTGAGATAATTATCTCATTAAAAAGGTTTATCCTGTCTCAGGACTTTAGAGGTGATTGTCTATGGTGAAGGAGTAGAGCCTTTGTCTGGAGCTGTGATAAGGCAGCATATGATGCTGGGAAGGCAGAGCAGATTGAAGATGCTTATCTTATTACCAAGAAGCAAAGAAAGAGAGGAAGAAGCAGACGAGGTTTCACACCTCCTTAGGGTATGCCTCTGATGACCCAAAGAATTCCCAGGAGGTTGTAGCTTTGAAGGCTCCACCGCCCTTCAGTAGTGCCATCCCGGACCAGGCCTTAAACACATGGGGTCTGTGGGACTTTTCAATATCGAAACTGCAGTGCAGTCGTCTAGGTGGAGATGTGGACGAGGCAGTTTGACACCTACCTTAGCATTTCAGGAAAAAGGAGTGGGGGATGTTAATGTTCAGAGTCATTCATGTATGGCTTTTGAATTTAAGATGGAATTTAAGAGGTGCAGCACCAAGGGCCATTCTGACATTTAGGTATCAGTGAGGGTGAAAGGGAGAGAAAGAGAGTCGAAAAAGTGGTGATAAGAGGCCCAATAAAGCAGGAAGAAAAAAAGGTGGCGTGTCACTTTGAACTGAATGGTGCTGCCATCTATTATAGCAAGCACTTATTACAACTCTGGTTGGTTAAGCTAGTTGGCAGTGACTGGTGACTGACAGGACAGTTTTTGATGAAGGAATGTAAACAGAAGTTCTATTGGAATGATTCTGAGAAAAAATGGAAGGGCTAAATAGGAACACAAGATACAGACACTGAAACAAAACACCTTTGCCCTGTCCAGGATACTGAGACACAGAGTTACCAGGAAGGCCAAGTAGGCAGCTCTCCTGGAGCTTATGCTCAGACAGGGAGCAAATGGTCCATTTGACCACTGATACTCCCATTCACAGAAAAGAATGTGCGGCTGGGACAGCATTGTGAAGTTAAATATTCAACACCTCGTGTCTGTTCACAGAGTTGTTAAGTCTTTGGTTTTGGCGGTGCTCAGGAGCCAGCATTTTAATGGTGTCCTATGGGACTCTGCTGCAGTTATTCTAAACACATCCCTTGAGATAGCCTCATGGAGAAGGCATTTGAAAGGTTTAAAGCTATGGGTAGATGTAATTGGATGGGTGAATAGGAAGTAGGGCAGTCAGGAAACTTCTGCGTAAGTGACAGAGCCTGTCATACATTTCATACATGGATATCTGGGAAGTAGAATAGGATTTGGGAATTGCTGGAAGCAAAAGGAGTGTATGAGAGAGAAGAAGGTGTTAAGACTGCCTTCCAGGGTTCAGATTGAAGTAATCAGATAGGTGGTTACATAATTTGAAGAGACAAAACAACAATAAAAAACAAAGCAACAGCAACAACAAACCAAAAACACCAGAAAAAGAGCTACCGGAGCTGAGGGGTAGGAGGAGCCAGAGATTCCAACCCAGTCATTTGCAGCCAGAGACAGGCGTGTGGAGATGTTCAGTAGTTAATGAGATATAGCAGTTTAAAGCCCAGGGGAGAAATCTGGGTTTCAGATGTAGATCTGAGAGGCGACAGCTAAGAGATGGGAGCCAAGTGGGAGTGGATGAGATCCCACTAGAAGGTGGTAGGATAGTTGTTGGTTTTGCATGGGAGAACAGACACACAGTACCAGCACCACACTAGAGTTTATTCACAAGAGTTGCCGGGTGAGTACAAGGGAAGAGAGGCAGAAAAGAGAAGAGACTTGTCTTTCTAGTGGTGTCTCCTTTTAAGAGAATGGGTGGGCACAGATTTACATAGCCACGCCTAGGAACGTGCCCTCTGTATGCCAACAGCAAGTTCTGCTTGTGCCATGTTGGGTTTACCACGTGGCCATTACATCCCAGGAATTCTTATCTCACCCAACGCCTAGCTGGGTTATTGGACTAGCATGTTTACTGCTACGTGCCAGGAATCCTTACAATGGTGAAGGCAAGATGGTCCAGCACATTGGAACAATGTGAGAGCATAGTTTGATAGGCAGAGGAAGAGGAACCAGAAGTGGATATTGAAAAGAAAAGGCTAGGACTGGAGATGTAGCTGAGTTGGTAGAATGCTCTACTGGAGATGTAGCTGAGTTGGTAAAATGCTTGCACTGGAGATATAGCTGAGTTGGTAGGATGCTTGCACTGGAGATGTAGCTGAGTTGGTAGAATGCTTGCACTGGAGATGTAGCAGAGTTGGTAGGATGCTTGCACTGGTGATGTAGCAGAGTTGGTAGAATGCTTGCACTGGAGATGTAGGCTGAGTTGGTAGGATGCTCTACTGGAGATGTAGCTGAGTTGGTAGGATGCTCTACTGGAGATGTAGCTGAGTTGGTAGAATGCTCTACTGGAGATGTAGCTGAGTTGGTAAAATGCTTGCACTGGAGATGTAGCTGAGTTGGTAGAATGCTTGCAAAGCATAAGCATAACATAAACTAAGTGTGATGGCTTGTGCTTGTGGCCCCAGCACTCAAGAAATAGATGAAGTTTAGAGTCATTCTTGGCTAGGGGGAGGCATGGCAGGAGGGATGTGGATGTCTGTGGAGGCCTGGGGATTTTCTATATGGACAATTGAGCAAAAGTAGGCTCAATATATTTAGGTCTCATTTCCAAGTCATGTGTTCTGGAGATTGCCTGTTCCTAGTGATTTATTGTAAAGCTGGTATAAGTCACCAGAACTGTGTTTGCAAAGGCATCTCTCAAGTCAGTTATCCCACGGTGGTATTTGAACTTTGTAAGAGCATGTGTGCAGTGGTCTTGGTGGACTAGCCTGACTCCATATTAAGAATGGAATCCATTTTGTTATGAAGTCAGAATTTGTTCATTTCTGTTTGCTGCAAAATTCAAGCTTGCCCTTGTTTTAACCTGTTTCTGGAATTTGACATGTTCCTACCCTATGGAGTTTGATTCACACTTCAGATGTGTCCTGATAAGATATTCTGCTAAATAATTTTGAAATGTTCTGTCGAGTTCCCCATAGCCAACTCCCCCTTCAAGGCCCTAGACTTGCACGTTTTTTGGGGAGTATATAATCCGCACTTTTTCCTATGTTTAAGGCTATTATCTTGAAATCTGCTTTAGGGAGATTGCCCTGGCTAACAGAAAACAAAGCTTGCATAATTTGACCAAAGAATTTGGGTAATGATCTTTACCCTCATTCAGAGAAATTAACATCTTTTGCACTCTGTGCTCCAAAACTTTGGCAGAAAATAGTGACAGAAGTGACTGGGTTTCCTGCTTACCATGTCTATTTCTTAGGGTTTTTGTCCATTTATCACTGAGAAATGCTTCAGAATGGTGAGTGGGAGACCCTATTTTCTCTGCTGAAGTGATCCCCTCCCCCACATCTTGAGGTACATGGTTTTAAAAGCAATTCAGTTACATGATGTCTTAATTAGGGTTTCTATTGCTGTAAAGAGACACCATGACCATGACAACTCTTACAAAGGAAACACTTACTTGTGGTGACAAGCTTACAGTTCAGAGGTTCAGTCCATTATCATCGTGGTGGGAAACAAGGCAGTGTGCAGGCAGACATGGTGCTGGAGAAGGAGCTACTACATCTTGATATGCAGGAAGCAGGCTGACTCACTGGACCTGGCTTGAGCATTTATGAATTCCTCAAAGCCTGTCCACAGGGTGATATATTTCCTCCCGCAAGACACACATACTCCATAAGGCCACATCTCCTAATAGTGCCACTACCT
Organism: Sigmodon hispidus; assembly: GCA_004025045.1. NCBI lineage: Eukaryota > Metazoa > Chordata > Mammalia > Rodentia > Cricetidae > Sigmodon > Sigmodon hispidus. Next base: position 238,327 of record PVIH01001228.1, read on the forward strand.
TTGGGGGCCATTTTCTTTTAAATGATCACATTTCACTCCCTGACCTCCAAAGTCTTGTAGCCATATCATAAACCAAAAATGCATTTAGTCCAACTTTAAAAATCCTCATAGTCTATAATAGTCTCAAATTTATTTAAAAGTTTAAAGTTCAAAGACTTTTCTGAGATTCATGCAATCTCCTGTAATCTTCTAACTGTAATCCTCTGTAAAATAAAAATAAAAAAGCAGATCACATACTTCCAACATAAAGTGGCACAGGATATACATTATCTTTCCAAACTGTAGGGAAAGAACATAGTGAGAAAATACTGGACCAAAGCAAGACTGAAAACCAGCTGGGCAAACACCAAATTCTGCAGCTCCATGTCTGATGTCAAAGTGTTCATCAGATCTTCAACTCTATTCAGCTTTGTTGACTGCAACACTCATCTTTCTCTTAGGCTGGTTCCACTCCCCGTTAGCAGCTTTCCTTGGCAGAGACCCTATGACTCTGGAATCTCTAACACCTTGGAGTCTCCAAGGCAATCCAGGCTTTATCTTCTCAGCTTCACTAAATAGTCTATTTAGGCCTCTATGCAGGCACACCCCTGACACATGCCTGGCCTCAGTGGCTTTTCTTAGCTGCTCCTTAACTCTAAAGCAAGAAGCTGCTAAGTTCTGCTGCTTTCTGGGGCTGGAACATGGTCCCTCATTCAATTACATCATCACCAGCTTTCTGTTCTCCACCTTTGCTGCCTAGCCTGGCTGTCCTGAAACAGGTTCTGTATGTAGACTAGCTTGTGCTCAAACTCAGAGACCCATCAGTCTCTGCCTTCCCAGTGTTGGGAATAAAAGGCACACACTCAGATCTATGCTTTTCTTTAATTCCTTTTCATAAGTTGGAAACATACCTGGGTGGGATCTTGCCTTAAGGTCACCACTCCTTTTATTTCATTTCTTAATCTGTTTATCTCCTTGAATACAGAATTTAGCTCCATTCCACTTTCTGAAATATTTTTCCTTGCTTGGATTGCTCCTTTTCATATAGGTCTTCATTAGAGTTAACACTAGTAACCACACAACACAGTCTATACTAGGCTGTTTTGAGATTTCTTCTGCCAAGGCAATTAATCCAAAACTCTTCACCTTAGCCTTAGGCAAACTTGTTAGAGAAGGGCAAGAAGCATCCAAATTCTTCACCAAAATATCACAAGAATGATCTCTAGGCAACATACTAAAATTCTCCTCTGAAACATCTTGATCCAGGTCCTCACAGTTCCAATTATTCTTAGCACAAGTGTCTTCCATGCTCCAACTAGTATGGCCCATGAAATAGTTCTTAAAGCATTCAATTGCTTTTATAATTCACAGTTACAAGGTCCATATTCCTTCAAACAGAACATGGTCAGGCCTATCACAGCAATATTCCTAATACCAATTTATATTTTATTTAGGGTTTCTATTGCTCTTAAGAAACACCATAACTACAACAACTCTTTTGTTTGTTTGCTTTTTGAGACAGAGATCCTTCTGCCTTTGTCTCTCCAGTGCTGAGTTTAAAGGTGTGCTCCTACACACAGCAACTCTTTTTTGTTTGTATATCTATTTATAAAGCAGCTTTATTTAAAAAATATAGAAACAACTCCAATGACCATCAGCTAGTCAGTAAACGCAAAGTGGTACATGCAAAGGGTTATTTTTCAGCCTCAAAAAGAGACATTCAGACAAATGCTACAATATAAATGAACCTTGAGGACATTATGCTAAGTGAAATGAGCCAGATGTAAATGACAAATCCTGTAAATTCCACTAGGATGTGAGTGTTCGGGCTCTCTAGGGGAACAAAGACAAAAGAATGAATATATACTATAAGGGCATCTATTAGATTTGCATGATAGGGACTGAGTAATCCAACAATGGGTGTTTGCATGCTGGAAAGGCTGAAAACTAGAGGCTGCTCAGTTTGTGATGCTGGATGTAGGAAGCAACAGGAAATTAGTGTTTAATGGGTACAGAGATTTAATTTTGCAAGATAAGAACAGATATGGAGGTGGATGGTAGTAATTGTTTCAGAGCCATGTGAATGTACTTAGCTGTCAACCTAGAATGATTAAAATGGTAATTTTATGTTACATATATTTTTATCACAATTTTTAAAATAAGCAACCCAACAGGTATGATGGTTCACATCTTTAATCTCAGCATTTGGGAGACAAAGGCAGGGAGATGTCTGAGTCTGAGGTCAGCCTGGTCAATGTAGTAAATTCCAGGTCAGCAAAGAGAACAACTGTATTAGCTACATAGTGAAAGCCTGTCTCAGAGGAAGCCAAGCAAGAGGACAAGGAGGGTGAGGAGGATGACGAGGATGAGGAGAGCATAAGCAAAATAAAATGAGAAAGACAGACAGACAGATATACAGACAGACTAATACTATTCTATCATTTCCTTAACTCTGTAAACCATCTTGATCCTGTAGATGATAATAAGCAGGACAGATACGGCGCCTGATCTCACAGAGCTTCCACTGATGCTATAAACGAATAAGATCTTTTGACACAGCCATAAGTGCTTTGAGAAAATAATAAAACAAGTAGAGCATGGTAGTACTTATCTATAATCTCAGAATGTGGGAAGTTGAGGGAGGAAAATCAGGAATCCAAGGCCATCCTCAGCTTCAAAATTTAAAAAGATAATTTATGTTATTGTTTGCTTGTCTGTTCTGCATATATGGGTGTTTTGACTGCATGCATGTCTGTGCATTATTTGCATTCCTGGTGCCCCTAGAAACCAGAAGAGGGCACTAGATCCCCAGGGATCTAATCTAATACCCTCATGATTGTTGGGAATTGAACCTGGGTCCTCTTGAAGAATTGCCACTGTGATTTTAGTGAGCATTGTTCTAGCTCCTACATAGAGAGTTTGATGCCAACTCATGTCCCAAGAAACCAAAAGAAAGAAAGAAAAGAAACAAAATAGTGTGATTATTGATTAACTTTGATTTTGGACTTGGCATGATGTTGAATCACCTGGGAAGGAAGTCTCAATGAGGATTTATTTACATTTTGTTGGGCTGTACCTAGGGATTTCCTTTTTTTCTCCTTTTTATGATATCTTTTACATCATGCATCTCAATCCCATTTATTCCCCATGCCTTTGTATCTACCTTCTGCCCTTGCAACCCCCTAATAAAATTTAAGAGGGAAAAAGAGTGAAGGAAAAAAATCAGTCTTGTCGTGGAAGCTGCAGTGTGGCACTGTGAGTCACGAAGAAAACCCTTTGTCCATACATCTTTACTTGCAAGTGTTTTTTGTGGGAGGCACTGGTCTGATTCAAGGTCTCTGGTTTCTGCTACACTGCTAATGTTGGCCCTCACAGGACTCCCCTTGGTTATTCTGCTATTGCCCTGTGCTGTGGAAATCCTGCAGCTTTTTGTCTGTAGGACCGGACCACAGCAACTCTTACAAAGAAAACATTGAACTGTGATGACTTACAGTTCAGAGGGTCAGTCCGTGGAGGCAGACACTGTGCTGGAGAGGTAGCTGCTGCATGTTGATATGCAGGTAACAGGAAATGAAGATGTTAAATACTGCCCTCTCTCAACTGACTTTAGGTTTCAGTTCCCTGAAAAGGACAAAACAGGTGTGTCTCGTAACAAAGGGCCATTTATCTGCAAGTCCCTTACATTTAGATTTGAGGGAGGAAACAAACACAGAGGCCTTGAGTCCTGGTGAATGAGGATGGCTTTTCTAAACAGGGAAGCAGAACAAAGCAGGCCCAGAACTATAAGCTAAATGGGACCTCTGATGATGCTGGGCAAGAGGTGAGACCAGCTGTCATTTTGATTTTAAGTTGATCTTGGGATGTAGCCAAGGATAGACTGGAACTTGTGATTATTCTGTGTCTGGCTTCCTAATGCTGTTGTTATAGGTATCAATGAACAGATGAAGTGTTTGTAGTGCTGGGAACTGAACCCAGAACCTTGCATATACAAGACAAGCACTCTGCCATTGGGCCACATCACCAGCTCAAATAATTGTCATTTGAGTCCAGGTAGTAATGGCCATTTTGATCTTGGCTCACTGGCTTACATAAGCATTTGTTATCTGCAACTGATAGAATCCTCATTAACATAGTGACCCACTGGCTTAAGTATTCACTTTATTGTGGTTGAAGACCTTTACTAGATACCCTTAATTGGTCTGAAATTCACTCCTTAGCCTCTGTACTTGCTATGACCAAAAAATATTGCCAATTTCGATTTTTAAAATTTAAGTTACTTATGAACAATATCCCCTGTAAAGAAAAATAATTATGTTTATTACAACCAAGGGAAAGAATAAGCAAGATTTGTGGGGGTCTGCTGGGAAATTTCTCTCTGGCAATGACGGCTGCTCCCTGTTTTAATGTTTCAATTAGAAGATAGAGAGAGACCTGCCTCAAACAAGATTAGTAACTAGAATTATGATTAGATTCACCAGGACCAATTTATTTCTGTCACCGGGAATGAATATAAGGAAAAGGAATCAGATCCCCTGTGCTGTTTGTATTCTCAGAATTCGAGTTACACAGCTCAGTGCAAGTGAGTGCCAGGCTTGGAACAGGAGAGGGATTGTAGGAAAGAGAAGAGCAAGTGCTGAGATTAAGGTATGAGGGCGGGGAGATAGCTGGGCAAGGATTGAGGACCAGAGTACAGATCATTAGACCACAGGACATTGCTGGGATAGCATGGAGTGAGATTCAAGAAGACACCCAACATTGACTTCTGGGCATCATGCATGCCTTTGCATACATATACAAACACACAGAGGCACCCACGCACCCATGCACATAGATGGTTGTGAGCCACCACATGGTTGCTGAGAATTGAACTCAGGACCTCTGAAAGAACAGTCAGTGCTCTCAACCTCTGAACCATCTCTCCAGACTCCAGAGTGAGGTTTTAGAGCATTTGTTAACGGGCTGCTGAAATGGCTCCATGATTGCTGCCAACCCTGATGAACTGAGTTCCAACCTGGAACCTGGAAGGTGGATGCCCTCATATTGTCCTCTGACCTTTACGTGTGTGCCCACAACCACCCAACCCAATGAAATAAGTGTAAAATAACTTAAAGATATGGAGATGCAAGATAATTACATTTAGAGCATTATTGCGGTGACCACCTGCTTATGGGGAATGTGATGGCATAACTTCCAGAAGGAAAGGGGAGGGGAATTTATATTTTAATATATTTTGAGAACAGGGGACATGAATATTTTATAATAATGAAGCACAAATCTAAAAGATGAATAACACTGACAACATAGAAAAAATCACAGTTAACGACTTTAAGAGAACTGAACTTAAAATTTAAAATGGAAATAGGAGAAATGTGCTTTTAACAGCTTTGGAAGGTAGTAAATCCACCCCATAGAGTAGAAATTTCCCTCAAGGTAGGTGAGTGAAAGTTCCCTTCATAAAATCATCGATGGTTCTTAATTCAGTCTATGAAATCTGTGTCCTTTCCAAAGAATAATTGCTGGGAGCTAAGGACTTTATCTCAATATAGCACTTTTTAAATCACCTTTTCACTTTAAGTTCCAACCAATTAACCAACCAAAACACACACACACACACACACACACACACACACACACACTCCCCGCCCTCTCACCCAACCTAACCAAACCAAATAAAAAAAAAACCAACCCCAAAACAAAACAAAACAACAACAACAACAAAAACTCCAAACATCCAAAACCCCCATGTGAGCCATGTTGAACAGTAAAGTGTTATACATTGCCTTTCTGTATGCAGCAATTTTCAAAAATTCAGCTATCTTTTTTTCTTTCCTTGGCATACAGAGGAGGAATCTGGCAGATTGTGCCCCTTAGTGTCCCTTACTGACCAGTGTCTGTTAGGCACCCACTTACTGAGCACTCATGCAGCATCAATAGCCATGCAAGGTTGAGTGGACATGTCTTCCAAGTTTGTGTATTCCTCTCCCCACACCCATTACATATACTCATATCACCACGGATGTGCATGTATGTCCTCTTCACGGAGGCAGGGATGAATACAATAGTCTCTCTAAACCATGGCAGTTGGCTGATGTTAGGGCTACACTCAAAATATTGGCACTGGCATGATTGTGGCTTAAAGGCTGGGGTGCTATTCAACACTCAAGAAGTAAATTTTGAATTACTTTTATTGATTTAGATATGTGGAGAAGAGCAAGAGGGGTGTGTCACATGTGTCCCTGGAAGCCAGAGGACCCATCAGTGGGATCTACTTCTTTGCTTCCATCACATGGCTCCTGAGGATCTAACTTGGGTCATGAGTTTCTTTACCAGCTAAGGCACCCCATTGGGTCCCTCAAGAGAGAATTTTTGAAAATAAGCCTACGAAGCTCAATCCCTTAAGCAAAGAATGTAAAACACACTTATTTGTTTGGGATCAAGAACATTTTTTGTCATTATATCAATTAATTATATTTGGAATATTTACAAATAGCTATTCTCTTTTCCTGTCTCCTTGCAAAACAGCAAACTTTTTTCTCTAATCATCCTGGCTTTGAAAGCTGGTATTAAGCATCTTAGTTAGTAATATGCACACCCACCACCACATTGTGTGTATGTCCTGGGAATCAGTGCCCAAGGAATCCAGAAGAGTGCATTGGATCTTTTGGGTCACTGGTGGTTGCGAGCCACCCAGTGTGGATGAATGGAGCTCAGGTCCTCTGTACAGTCAACAAGTGCTCTTAATCACTGAGCCACCTCTTCAACTCCAGGAAAACTTTATCTCTTGGTTTACAAACATTCTAGAGTATCTATTATAAAGCATTCAAGGTCAAAACCAAAGTCATTTAAAATTCAGTATGGGGGCTGATGAGATGGTTCTGCAGGTAAAGGAGATTGCTGCCACATCTGAAAACCTGGGTTTGATCCCCAAGTCACACATGGTGGAAAGAGAAAAGCCCCACACAAGCCTCATATTTATATCGAGTTCTCTCTCTCTCTTGCACGCACGTGCACACACATACACACACTAAATATTTTTTTTTAATTCAGTTGGAAGCACAGACATAGTAGTTTGAACTCTATACATCTCACTCAAATTCACATCTAAAGTTATAAAGTTGTGGTTAAACTATCAGAATATTACATCTTTCTTAACATTAAAAAAAGATGTTTCCACACACAATATATCACCAGATGGTGTAAGTCTGACCTAGAGTAGATTAAACTGTGATGGCTTCTCTTGAACGAATGAAGAGAGTAGATTTTTTCCCTGTAACCTTTGTGGACTCCTGGTACTTGTAGAAGTGAGACATACAGTTAACTGTAGCAGAAATGCCAGCAATATTCTATGCACCACTGCATCAGTCATTTGAAAATGAGATGGCACACAAGGAAGGATTGTGTGTACCAGGTCACATGGAAACAGGACTCTTTTGAAACATAGTTCCTTCTGGAGCACTTCTTCTCTCTGGGTTATTCTTCAGCCTCTGAAGTCTGTAGATATCACTTCCTCTGGGACACACTCTCTGAATCCCCGACTGTACAGCAGGTGACTCCTGGGTCTCCTGGCATCCTTCTGTGACAGGTGTTACACAAGACTGCACTAGCTCACTAGTTAACTGTATTCTGTCTAGATGCTCAGTAAATGAAGGGAGGGACCAGGCCTGTCTTGTTAATCTCTGTGCAGCTCATGGCCTCCCAAATAATTGCTGTTGATTAAATAACAGTTCAAGGACTGAATGAGTCTCAGAACAGAGCCTCTCCCACTCATAGTTGCATCAATGTCTTCTCCACCAAGGCCTGCCTGGCTTTCAGCACATATCCTTAGCACATTCAGGTGAGTGTAAACTGTATGGAAGTCCCAGGCTTCCTGGTCCTTAGCTAACTTCTCATACCTTACATTGTAAAGTTAGCCTCTGTCTCTGCACCTTACTCAGAAATGAGAGCATTAAAGAACATCCCAGGCTGGTGAAATCCTCAGTAATTATTAAAGTATTCTGCAAGCCTGATGACCTGAATTCCGTCCCCACACCCCAGCTCATGCAAAGATGGATGAAAAAAAACCAACTCCACAGTGTTGTTCTCTGACCTCCAAAGATGATGTGACCATGTCCAATCTCTCTCTCTCTCTCTCTCTCTCTCTCTCTCTCTCTCTCTCTCTCTCTCTCTCTCTCTCTCTCTCTGTTACAAACCACATATACCCTTATATTAATACACAAAAATTTAAAAAGCAGTTCAAATGATTATCCTCATTATGATCACAGAACATTGTTCCCAGTTCATAGATGAGTATGCTGCTACTTTAAGTTCTTTATAAAATGTGCTGTGTTCCTGCACAAGTTATTTGGTTTTTATTGTTGTGTGCACATCTGAGAAGTGTGTGGGATGCATGCTATAGCACCAAGCCTGATGATCTAGATTTGATCCCAGAGAGCTACAAGGTGGAAGGAGAGCTATTGCCAGCACATTAAATTTTGACTGCTGTATATGCATTCTGGTACATATGGGCTCCTCCTGCCCCCTTCCCCCCAAATAAACGTAGCACAAGAACATTTTTCTTGATGTCTTCAAAGGCAAACTGTTCAACGGTGTATTGTTCAATCTCTGTGTGTTTTTAATAGTTTTGTACTTTTTACTCTCTCTTGATTTATAGTTTTATTCTGTCATAAGTAGATAAAAAAGAAATTATTTCTATTTTTTCCTGTATTTGTTAAGACTTGTCATATGACCTAAATGTGGTTTGTTTTGGAAAAAATTCCCAATACTGATGACAAGAATATGTATTATTCTGATGTTGGGTGTAATATTCTGTATGTATCCATTAAGTCTATTTGTTCTACAATAGAGATCTGAGATCTATATGTAATTTATTTGCTGCTTTTGTTTATCCATATGACCCAGCTATTTGTGTGACTGCAGTAAGGCCACCCATTGATACTGGAATAGGAAATAACTTTTCATGTCCCACAGTGTTTCTTTTATGAAAATGGATGCCTATACATCTACAACTCCTTCCTTCTTTCCTTTCTTCTCAACTGGATTTAAACCTGGTAGGAACTCTGCATCTCTCCTTAGCTAGGATGTGGATCTGAGACTGATGCTATCATTGTACCACCTGCACTCTCTAGGCTCATTCTGGGCTTAGCACACGGGGTTCTCATTCCCCCAAGGAACCTGAGTGGAGGTGACAATATGCTCAATACCAGAGGGCCAGCTTTGAAATCATACAATACATGTTATTTTGTATGAACTGAGCAGGTTGTATTTAATTATTCACACACACACACACACACACACACACACACACACACACACACACACACACACAAAACTGTCCTGACCAGTGAGATGAAAGAACAGGGACCCATGACCTAGAGGGAAGAAATGAAAGGGGCAAGAGACATGAAGAATGGCAGCAGGACAGTATTCCATTCAAGCTGCAATTTTTTATTTTTCCCACGGGGCTTATATAGTGAAGAGAAAGGGAGGCTGGCAGGGCAGAGGGTCACGTAGGAGAGGATTGAGGAATCTCTTCAGTTCAGGTTGTTAGTATAGGTGTTCTGACAAGGATATAAAGCAATTCCTTGCAGCCCAGGGTATGCCACATAGTCTCTGGTAAATGGTTAACTGTCATAAAAGGAAACAGTGGCCCATAAACATGGCTAACTTATAAACTGAAATGGCTAAGCTAATATGGCTTATCTTTTATAGGGTGGGGGGAGTGGAGACCTATACACTTAAAATGACTAACTAAAAAAATGGCTAAGTTAATATGACTAAACTAAAGCCAATACAGGCTTTGGCTCCCGTCACACAACAATGACACCAATTAAAGAAAAAGAGACCGTGGATTTGAGCGAGATCAAGGGAGAGGGTACATAGAGAGGGCTGGAGGGAGAAAAGGGATGGAGGAGAAAAATGTAATTATATTTCAATTTCAAAAATAAATTAAAAACCTAAACATGCATCTTTTTATCCTAAAAATCTAATTTCCTTAATGTCATTAAGATAATCACTTACAAAAATGATAATCACTCACCTTATCCAACAAAATATAAAAACACTTGCAAAATAAAAGTAATATTATTTCTAATAAGATTGCTGTGTAAAGTGGGCATTCTATGTTCTCTCTTTCTCCTCTCTCTCTCTCTCTCTCTTGATTTATTTATTATGTATATAACATTCTGCCTCCACTATGCCTGTATGCCAGAAGAGGATTCTTTAGTCTTTACATCTAACATGCAGCCCAAATGCCATTCAAGTACTCTTCTTTTTAAGATTTATTTATTTATTATGTATACAGAAGAGGGCACCAGATCTCATTATAGATGATTGTGAGCCACCATGTGGTTGCTGGGAATTGAACTCAGGACCTCTAGAAGAACAGTCAGTGCTCTTAACCTCTGAGCCATCTCTCCAGCCCCTCTATGTTCTATTTTTAAAGATTTAAAACTAATGTTTATATGTGTATGTGTATGGAGGGGAGGGTGTGTGTGCATTTGTAGGTGCTAATGGAAGACAGAAAAGGATGTCAGATCACTCAGTGCTGTGGTTACAGCTGCTTGTGGGCTGCCTGATGTGGATGCTAGGAATTGAATTCTGGCCCTCTGAAAAAGCAGAAAGTATTCTTAGCCACTGAGTCATCTCGCTAGCCCCAAGTTCTGGTTATTCTAAAACTATACTTCATTGGAGGAAATATTGTCAAAACGATATTCTTTTTAAAAAATATTTATTTTTATTTTATGTGAATTGGTGTTTTGACTGCATGTATAACTGTGTAAGGGTGTCAGATCTTGGAATTATAGACAGTTGTTAACTGCTGTGTGGATGCTGGGAATCAAACTCAGATTCTCTGGAAGAACAGTCAGTGCTCTTAACCACTGAGCCATCTCTCCATCCCCCCTTTTTTTCTTTTAAAGATTTATTTATTATGTATACAGTATACAGAAGAGGGTACCACATGTCATCATACATGGTTGTGAACCACCATGTGGTTGCTGGGAATTGAACTCAGGTCCTCTGGAAGAACAGTCAGTGTTCCTAAACCCTGAGCCATCTCTCTAGCCAAAATGATATTCTTAAATGTATTGATTCCAGAGAACAAACAGAGTGCTTTGTGTCACCACTCTAATTTGCATTCGATTTATAATCACACTGCACATAATGTGGTCCTGTCAACAACTGACTGACTACACAACAGTGGTCCCACCAACTCATAATGGGGCTGAAAAATCTCCTATTGCTACTGATATTGGTGCTATTGTGCAATTTTAGCCACACACATTATTGATATCTGTGCTGATGGATGCCCTTATGAACCTACTCGGCTGCTGGTCCTATAACAGTCTAGCAGTTCAGCACAGATGTAACTGGTGATGATATTACTGAGTATGTTACTGGCTTGTGTAGCTAACATGCTATCATTTGATAGTGTTGCTTTGCACTTATGAAAACTACAGTTTATTATAAAACAACACAGGTGGTGTACTGGCATCAGCTTCAGGTGTTTGGTGTTTACTGAGTGCACAAAGAACATGTTGACTGACTGACGTATATCAACCTGATTTCTGTAAGCACAGTCTGATGTTGTGCAGCATATTCTTCCAATATAAGCCCATTGTTAAATAGTGACTGCATTTTTATATATTTGTGTGCGGGGTGGGGAGGCACACCATGGTGCAGGGGTGAAGGTCAGAGCATAACTCAAGGAAGCTGGTTGTCACTCTCAGTCATGTGGGTCAGATATCAAACCAGTCTCATTAAAAAAAAAAATCTTGATTTAATTCGTTGACTATGTAAGTCATGTGGATCCAGAATGAAAACTATGTCACAATGTATATTAAAGAAGTCTTACTTCTACCCACAAATTCTCCAAGTTTTTACAAATTACATTTTATCCACTTCTTGATTACTTTACACTGGTTGCTTGTTGTATTATAAGCAAATACATTTAGTTGTATGCTCCTATTTTTATTACCCAAGAGGTTTCACAGTACACACTGCAACATTCTTTCCCCTGCTTATCTTGGAGGTTTCATGGCTACAGTTTATGGAGTTTCCTAGTCTCTTTATAGTGCACTGTATTGCTTTAAAAGATGCATCATAATTCATTTCACTGGTCCTCCATCAGATGCACTTTTGGCTTGCTTCCCATTTTTCTTTTGTTATTGTTATCACTGATCATGCTGCAGTGGCTAATCTTGCGTTTTTTTTTTTTTTTTTTTTTTTTTTTTTTTTTTTTTTTTTTTTTTTTTTTTTTTTTT
>PVIH01001229.1:0-75000 GCA_004025045.1 Sigmodon hispidus
CACACCACACACACAAACACACACACCCACACCCCACCCCACCCCCACAAACACACACCACCACAAACACACACACACATACACCCTCCCACACATACACACACACACCCACACTACACACACATACCACACACACCCCACACACAAATACACATACACCCACACACCTAAACACACACACACGAACACAAACACACACAAACACACACACGAGGGTGGAGGATGGAGGAGGGAAGAAGTCAAACTTTAAAATAATTTTTGTTTGTGGTTGTTTTTGTGAGATAGGGTTTCTCTGTCCTGGAACTCTGTAGATCAGGCTGGCCTGCCTCTCCCTCCCAAGTGCTGGAATTAAAGACATGCACTACCACCACCTGGCTCAAAATACCTTTTATAAAAAGCATATCTTTATTGCCTCTTCTTTCTCCATTATCATCTCCTTTATCACCCACACCTCTATTTCTGCTCCTTCGGACCATCCAGCTCTTGCTTGAGGCCACTCTCCTGGGCCCCAAACCAAGGCACCAGCTGACTGCATTTGCAAAAGGCCCTTCAGTTGGGCTGTAAAATACTGCACCTGTTTGCTTCAACTTGTTGAGCAACCTCAGGTAGGAATGGGTGTGAAAGGGCTTTGTGAACCGGGAGGCTGGTCACCGTTGTGCATGGCTAGTGAAGACAGGTATTCCAGAGACAAATTAGAAGCGGGGCGTCCTGGGAACTCTGTTCCCATCATGTGGAAACACTAAATAAAGATGTACCAAAGAGATTTGGAGCAACAGTGCTCTCGAGTGGGGAGAAATCAGGTATGCTGTGTCCTGGTCCTGCCCTCTAGACTCAGGTGACTTGGCACAGGATGAGGTGACTCATCAGGCCACCTCAGTCTGCCACAAGGTCCCTCAAGTTCACCCACCTGGCTTTGTTGGGACTCGCCCTCATGGAACATGCTTTGTCCCTGCTTTGGCCTCTGCCCCAGGGACAGAGGGCCAGAATTGCTAATGAGAAGGGTGGGACTTAGGGGACATTCACCCTGAATTTTCCAAACACCAGAAAGCAAAGGTCCACCTCTACACAGCCAGGCCCTGCTGGAAATGTGTACATGAGTAATCCAGTCCTTGCTACCCCTAGTGAGTGGCTTTCTGCTGGGGGAGAAGGCATACGAGTAGGGGACAGGGAACGTGAACAGCTTACAGCAGTTTGTCCGGAGATGGCTTCTGGAGAAGACATGACCACACAGGGACAGACACCCAGCCCAGACTCAGGGAGGGCTACGTAGTGGCTGTGCAAAGTTTACAGCAGAGAACTCCATGAAAGTAAAGGCAGTGAAGGAGTTGGTCGTGAATAACATGGACACCATAGAGATTCATAGACTAGCTAGCACCTGGGTTCTGGGCCAGTTGTACCTGGGCTTCAAAACTGAGAATCTGGGGCCAGACAGTTCAGCACGTAAAGCCATTTGCTGCCAAACCCTGAGTACGATTCCCCGGAAGACACATAATGGGATGAGATTTGTGCCCTGTAAGTTATCTACTGACTTCCCCAAGTACAATGTGGCCGCCTTTCTCCCCAATAAATGTTTTGTCTGTTTGTTTGTTTGAAATTAAATTTGAAACAAATTTGCTTGTTATTCAAACGTGGAGAACAGATGGGCAGGGCTGAGACCAAACCCTGGGGAGGGGGGAGCTCCCCCAAAGAGAAGTTGTCTCTGCCAGAGACCTCTCCTTGGGCAATCTGCTCAACCTGCCCCCTGACTTCCCAGATTTAGGCTCAGGAATCTCCCCAGGCCATCATCACCCTTGCCAGGTCTTTTCCAGGATGGGGTGACACCCAAGCAACGAGCTGTTTCTTCCTCCTGCACCCTGGCATAGTGACTCTTCTGGGGTCTCACAGGACGGCAGAGAAGCAGCTGAGACAGAGTATGTGTGTTGGTTTCTCCATTTCTGGCCTCCCCAGCCCTCAGATTGCAGACTCCGTGAAGGTCAAAGCCTCAGCAACCACCATCAGATTTTGAGGGTGTCGGCCTTATCAGATTAGGAACTGCTAAAGGATGGTGTGACTTGTGGAATGCAAGTCTGGGCAGGTGTTTTCTGCCACCTCACAGCTGTTTGAACTTGGGGAAAATTACTTTCTTCAGCTTCTTCATTTGTAAAATGAAGTTAATAATATGTTAGGCTTAAAAGGTGCAGATAAAAGATCTCCAAGATTTCTAACGCTGTGGATGGTGGTTAATGCAGAAACTCACAATCAGTCAAGTGCCGAGAACAAGCGTCTGTAGGGTGCTCAGCCTCAAATGGGACATATGTAGCATAACCCCCTACCCCAAGACTCAGGGAACATTGAGAGGGAAGTGGCGGGGGGTGGGGGGTGGGGCAGAAAGATTTTAAGAGCCAGAGGTCAGGAAGAACGGGGCGGAGTGTCTTTTGGACATGACAGGACCAGTGCACGAATGAATTCAACAACAATTGCCTGCACGAGACCAACCCAGTCAACCTTCAAGCATGGAGGGTGGATGAGCTCATCAGCCCCCATCCCTAACTAAGAAGCTGTGGACAACTGACGGATACAAGGGGAAGCAGAGTCAATTTTCTTTAAGAATGTGGCCCTGGGGCTGGAGAGATGGCTCAGAGGTTAAGAACACTGACTGTTCTTCCAGAGGTCCTGAGTTCAATTCCCAGCAAAACCACATGGTGGCTCACAACCATCTATGATGAGGTCTGGCGCCCTCTTCTGTAAAACTGTATGCATAATAAATAAATAAATAAATCAAAAAAAAAATTAAGAATGTGGCCCTGGTACATCTACTGTGCCCCAGTGGGGACCTTCCATTCATATACAAATTAGACTCAATGGATTATTTTTCAAAATGAGGATATGAAGTTGGGAGAAATAACCTGGGAAGAGTTAGGGGAGGAATATGGTAATATTTTTGGAGTAAATATAATTAAATATATAAAATAAATATAAGAGTAAATATAATCAAAATATGTTGAATGCATACATGGAATTCTCAAAGAATTAATGAACATATATATGAATATAATGAATATATATATACATATATATATATTTCTAGGAACTAGAGAGAAGGTTGAGCAGTTAAGGGCATGTACTGCTCTTGTAGAGGACCTGAGTTCAGTTCCCAGCTCCCACATCAGGCCTCAAAGCCACATGTAACCTTGGCTCCAAGAGATATGATGCCCTCTTCTGAGCTCCTCAGACACCTGTACTCATGTACACACCCACACAAGACACATACATATAACTTAAAATTAGAAAATAAATCTTAGAGAAAAAAAAAAAAAAGACTAGCAACTCCTAGACAAATGAGTATCAATACCCATTCGAGATTCTGAAAAGTGACCAGCCTCACTCCCACTTCCTGGATTCAGGGCCAGTTAGTATCAGTCTCACCTACAGCACCAGAAGTGCCTGTACCTCACCTAGCAGAGAGCAGGTGACCAGTTAACAGTGGCCACAGGGCAGTAAGTGCAGTGATACTGACGGACAGAAGGATGCTCTTATCCTAAGGCAGGAAAGCTAGGCCTAGAGCCTGCTGGTCTAGGGAAGACGCCATGGACTTTCACCAAGTCTGTTGATCTCACTCATCTGGGACACTGGCCCAAGCTATGAATAATCCAGTGACTTCGATGAGGGCTGTCCCTGCCAGAGTGTCCAGTGACTTCTAAGCCTCAGGCCAGCTCACTGCTCCCTCCACCTATCCCTCACCGCTGCAGTATGCTCTTCTCTGTCTGACTGTCCAGAGCTCTGTCGGAATAGCTGTCCAGCCTCTCCTACTTCAGAAAGCCCCAGATTAAGTTAGACCATAGGAAGAGCACAGCCTGACCCTCTTCAGTTATGCTGATAATCTGCCATGTGTCTGCTTCAGCTGTAGCCCCGAAAGCCACTCCCATTTTCAAAGCACAGTCACTGCTGCTGGGACAGAAGGTCTATGCTGTTTCAAATGGTAATTGTCAGGAATTTATGAAGAAACCTTGTGCTAAATAAAGGGCGTTGGTGTTATCTTAAGGTCAAAGTCAAACCAGAAAGCAGAAAGTCTTAACCTATGTGCCTGAGTGTGTGTGATGGATAGGAGGCAGGAAGACTTTCCAATTCAACCATACAAGTCCCTTTTAGAAATGGCATGGTGGGGCTGGAGAGATGGCTCAGGGGTTAAGAGCACCGTCTGCTCTTCCAGAGGACACGGGTTCGATTCCCAGCACCCACATGGCAGCTAACAACTGTCTGTAGTTCCAGTTCCAGGCAAACACCAAGGCAAATAAATAAATAAATAAATAAATAAATAAATAATAAATAAAGTTTAAAAAAAATTAAAAAAATTAGAAATGGCATGGTGTCCCAGTGTTTAAGTGCTATAGTTAGCTGCATCTGTGGACCACACCCTCAAGAAAGAGGTCCATTCCTAGATGCTCCTGCTTTGGTCTCCTGAGCACTGGCATTACAGGTGTGAGCAACCATACCAGGCATATTTTTGTTTTGTTTTGAGACAAGATTTCTCTGTAAAGCCCTGGCTATCCTGGAACTCACTCTGTAGACCAGGCTGGTTTTGGAACTGAGATCTGCCTGCCTCTGCCTCTGTAGTGCTGGGATGAAAGGCATGTGTGAACCCCCCACCCCCGCCCCAACCCAGGCACATTTTTAAAAAGACTTGGTGAGGGGGTGTTCATGAATGTGAGCATGTATGTAGAGGAGTGGTCAGGACTTTTCCAGAATAGTTTTCTCCTTCCACCCTAGTTTTTGAAGCAGGCTCTCATTTCTGCCACTGTGGTATGCACAGGAGCTTCAATGTCACTCTAGGGATGTTGGGACTAGATTTGGACTCTAGCCACCTCATTTGGCTTTTTAAATGTACTCTGAGGATCAAACTGCAGTCAGGGCCACTTGGCAAATGTTTCTACCTATGAGTAATCTGAGCTCACATTATTATTTTTTAAACAAGGTGTCCATACCCTGGCTATAAGCTGTTTCCAAACTCCTTGAGTTGGGAAAGTCCTGATTTACTCAGTTGGTGATGGGAGGTCCTTCCAGTGATGTCAGACCCACCACAAACATACTAACCATCTTCTATTCCCATCACGATGGCTGTGGACGGGCGGGGAACTGTGCTGCCTGGGTTCAAAGCCAACCTCCTGTTTCTATGTTTGCATAACTTTATGCCTTAGACACCGGCTGCTTCCTGCTCGTTCAGTTCTAGGAATGGAACTACTGCAAGGTGGAGGCTTTTCCTTTGTGCTTTGCTGGGTCTGTAGAAAGGTATGTGAAAGCTAGTGAGGGGCAGACTTTGTCACCAACATCCTACCTGTCCTGATAAGCCTTGGCTGTCAACTCGACACCATCTGAAAGGAAAGCCTCCATTGAGGAACTGCCTTTCAGACTGACGTGTGGGTAGAGCCACCCCGAGGTGGTCCTGGGCTGTACAAGAAACCCAGCTAAGCATGAGTCTGTAGCCAGACATAAATCAAGCCAGCAAATGATGCTCTTCCATGATTTCTGCCTCCAGGTTCTTGCCCTGGCTTCTCTTGATGATTGACAAATAACTTCCTTAGATTACTTTGGGGCAGAGTATTTTGTGACAGCATCAGATAAGTCAGAAGAATATCTCCTTTGCCCAGCTTCTGGACACTCTTGTTTGAGTCCGTTCTTGATCTCGTGCTCTAACCCTAATTCCTCCGATCTACTGACATGAGCCTGGCCTAAGTCTTCTTGCTCATTCATGCCACCACTCCCACCCTGCTCCCAGCCCCACAAACCACACAAGTAGGCTTGTTCGTGTGTTTTATTGTAAAAAAACGTTAAAATAAATTACATCTGCCTTCACCACCAGTACATGCAACAGTGTGGTTAGTGTGGCTCCAGGACATTCAGCTTAGGATACTTTTCACAGGAGCCAGGCTGTTCCTCCCACTGTGAGGCCTCTACAACCACTTAGAGAATGGTGAAGGTACAGACACACACCTCTCACTGTCATAGTGGCTGGGGACTCTGGCCCTATATGCCCTTTGTTAGAATGTACATGGCAAAGGAAGGAGGCTGAGACAGGTTATCAGCTGAACTGGGAACTCCAATCTCCTGCCCAATACTCAGTGACTTGCAGTGGTGGCGTCTCTCCCCCACCCCCAACTCTGCGTGAGGCCTCCTGTGACATTACCACAAAAAGAAGAGTTGAGTTACAAGGACAACAACAGAGCACCCTCTACAGACACCCATTCCATTCCATTGCAGAGACACTGCCCGCTATTAGCTCTGAAGCCAATGACACATTCTGGGTATAAAAAGAACAGTTGACTAAAAAAATATTAATAACAACATTTAGGCCAGAGTGGGCTGGTTGGAGGTTGAGCATCAAGGACTTATACAGCAGCTAGCTCCCAGACCTCACCAGGAACATCTGGTTCAGTAAGATTCACATTTTCTTTTCTCCCCAGCACACACTCACACTCACACACACTGGCACCTGCACACACTACCACCACAACACAGCTACTGGTGACGAGAACTCATTCACAGTTCTATAAACCAAGAACAGTTTGGCCTCATCTCATAGGCCCCACCAAAAAAAACAGTGAGGGAATCCCCAGGGAATGAGATGGTGGTTGGGAGTGTGAGTGCCCAGGCTGGGCTTGTACTTCCATCAGGTTGGGGCTGAGGAGCCTGTACCTCATGTCTGAGTTAACTGAACAGGCCCGGAATGCTAGTTCCCACAGCCACCCATGTCCCTACTGCACTCCCAGGGTATACAAAGCCTTGGTCTGCTCTTGCTGTGCAGAGGGAATCTGAGATGGTACTCGGCTCTGAGACATACAGAGGACATCCCCCACCCCGCCCTCTGCCCTGAGGTTTTTGGTAAAGGGCTTGCTGGGCAGAATGATAAGCAATTGGGCAGATGGGTCCTGCTACTACTGGGGTACTGAGGTGTCCCAAATCCCATCATATCTGTGCCTCCCCCAGAACACTTGAGAACTCCTACAATGACAACCTTGGGTCTTACAAACTCCTTCTTCCAAATGCCTAGCTCAGTGCCAGGCACACAGGAGTTGCCCATTAATACTGGTAAACTCAGCTGAAGCTTCTGGCCTCAGAGAACCGTATGACAATCAACCGAACATTGTGGGAAGACATAAGCAGCAGACGTAGGCCCTCTGGGTTGAGTGCTGTAACCTACATGCCAGCAGAGTCAGCAGGTACACCTGCCAGGCAGGCCCAGGACAACAGCCTCCCCATGGGGGCCATAGAATGGAGGCCTGTCCTGGGCCAACATCACATTCCATTGGAAGCAACCAGCTGGAGAAGACAGAAGGAAAAGCAGGTCCCTGGCTCCCCATCTCGTTTCCAGGGCCCTCTTCCCAGGGGTCTGGCCATCACTGGATAACCCAGGTGAGGGGAAGAAGCCACTGGAGAGCAGGTGGGGAGCCAGGCCCACCTCACGTGCCCCTGGGGCTGTCTGCCTTGTTGTATTCATTCAGCAGCTGCTCATAGGGCACAGAGAGCTCTGACTCGGTACTGGTGAAGGTGGATTCATCGGACGAAGGGAATTCACTGGTGCTCAAGGGAGCCTCAGCCACAGCCTCCTGCTGAGGCTGCTCCTTTGAGGCCAAGTTGTCCTCCACAGAAGACTTGGAGGTCTCCTCATCTGAGAGGCCGGTTTCCTCATTTTCAAAGGTAATGTTGGCATTTTGGAAGATGAGCGGATGGTAGTCCAGAGCTTCCCATGGCTCACCCTCCTCGCTGATACGGTCCAGCTGGTTAGTAAACGCTTCGGAAGTTGGGTAGCCATCTTTAGGGGCCTGCACCTCAGCCTCTGCACCAACTGGCCTCGACACATGTCCTTTGCTTTTTAGAGTCTGAGATACTTCTTCTAAACTGGGCACTCTGTTTTTGGAATAGACCACCAAAGGTACCAGGGATGCAGGGATGTTAGACAGTCCATCCCCTTGAGGTCCCAGCCCAGGTCCAGGTCCTGGGACCCTCTCCCCACCCCCACTTGTCTTCATTGCCTTCTTCCCAATCTGTTTGATCAGGTCATTGTAGGTCTCCTCTTTTTTGGACAGGAAGCTGAAGATGTTGACATCTTTGGAGGCTGTACTTCCAGCCATCTGCAGAGCCTTCCGGGAGTGTGGGGAACTCTCAAAGGACTCCTTTCGACGACGACGCCTCTTCTTGATGGCTTTGTGCACTTCCACAAACATGCTCACTTTCCAGTTGACAAAAAGAGACAGCCAGGCCAGCCCCAGGTAGATCCAAAGCTCCACAAAGTAGCGGTACAGAGCATGGTAGTTGGCACTGGGGTTCACACCTGTGAAGACAGGAAGCCCAGAGGGTCAGCAGAGGCCTACCAAAAGCAAAGGCCAAATGCTGTGATGTCTGAGTAAACACCATGCAGAGCAGTGTCAAAGTAGGGATGCTGAGGAGAGAGCCCAGGAGAAGAAGGTGCATGAAAAGTAAGAACCTGAGCTCAGCGTCAGCACCCACATAAGGGCTGCAGAGTTGGCGCAACAGTTAAGAGCTGCTTGTTCCCTTAGACCCACATTCATTTCTCAGCACCACAATTGTTTATTTTTTAAAGAATCCACATAAAAGGCCAGGTATATGGAATGCAGCTATAACCCCAGAGCTGAAGACAGACAGGGCCCTGAGGCGTACTAGCCAATCAATCAGTCTAATAGATGAGCTCCAGGCTAAATGATATTCTGTCTCAAAAAACTCAAGGCTGGATGGCTTCTGAGCAAATGACACCTGAGGCTAACTCTACACACCCATGCAAAAAGTGAGAGCCTGAGGCTACTTTCAGGTTGAGGGGAGCTAAAGGGGTTCTTGGGGCGCCTGTTAAATAACCAGCTAATGACTATTCATCTTCCTGTTCATTTCTCTGTTCCTCCCAGCCAGTGAGTACATCACAGCTCAGTTAAAAACAGAATAGGAACTCAACATTGGGGGTGCTGGCAGCCTCCATACCAGGGAGGGACTAACTGATTTACAATGAATGATGCTGGCGGTTCGGTCAAGATGACCCAGGAAGCACTGACCTGGCAAGAAACGCTCTAAACTGTCTTTACCCCCTCCAAGGTGGGGTCTGCCTCCCTATCGCTGCCCTCCTCAGGGTAGCCCTGACTGAATGGACCGGATGCTTCCAGTCTGCTTCCAGTCTGCACACTCCTCTGGGACATCAGGCTTTCCCACCTTCACCTCACAGCTCCAGAGCATCTCCATGTAGAATTAGTTGCGATTTCCTTCACGGTGAGGTGGCAGGGCTCAGTGGGTAAAGGAGCTTGCCTAAGGACCTAAGTTTGACCCCCCAGGACACCCATAAAGAAGAGAATCAACTCCTGAAAACTGTTCCCTGACCTCCATATGTGCCATCCCCCTACACACAAGTAAATAAATGTAACTTTAAAAGATAGCCTTTGTTTTGTAACTTTATGTATTTCATCTTCCTTGCTCTACATCAAGCCTTTCAAGATGGGAAATAACTTAAGTGAAGGGCCTAGGAGAGGCAACCTCCAGCCCTGATTAGGGCTTCCCCAGAGCAGGAGGCAGAGCCCCTGACTGAGGAGGTGCCCTGTTCAGAAGGCAATCCTTCCCCAGGGCTCCTGACTACAAGCAGAGATGGAAAATGGCGTCAGTGAAGTCAGTGTCATAGAGGCCATTTCTACTCTTAGCACTCCAGAACTGAAGCAAATTCAAGTGTGTAGCTGTTGTTAGACACTAAGAGCTCACAAGTATGGCTAAAAGGTACCACAGGCTTTCCCTCTGCAGTCTTTGGGGCCCTGGAACTAACAATAACAGGGTTGTGTCTGTAAATTGATGTCCAGACAGCAGACAGGCCCCAGGAAGCTGAGGTCGAGCGTTCCCTGTAGCTAGAGGCCTGTTCCCTCCACCCACTCAGCAGCCCCCTCACAGCATTCCACACAAAAAAAGGACAGAAGCATGACCTCCCCTGCCCTCTGGGCAAAGCAGCTGGCGCAGTGACCTCTGGGAACAGAGGTGGAGGTCAACAAGGAGGGCACAGGCTGACACTGGTTCAAAAGGGTTTCAAGAAAATTAGGAACTAGGAGGCTGTGCAGGCCATAGGCACAAGGCACTGAGCATGGATTGGCCAGGACAGGCACAGTCCCTCACACAAAAGGGACAAAGGACTTCTTCATTGCCTGTGGGGATTAAGCAGAGGAGGAGTGCAGGGCTGAGGGGGCAGGGCAGTGGGGAGAAGGCCTCCCTTGTCTGAGAGCCATCCCAGTTGGGATGTGTGTGTGTGTGTGTGTGTGTGTGTGTGGTGTGTGTTGGGGGCAGTTAAGAGCCACCCTGGCTCAGCTGGTATTGGGGGGGCGGGGAGGCTGGCCGGAGAGAGATAAAAGACACTTATTTATTAGGTGCCAGTCTTCAAACTGAAACCGGAGGTGGTGAGGTGGCAAAGGCCGGGGGAGGAGGAAGGCAGAGACTCACCGGCCACAAAGTCCCCGAAGCCAATGGTGGAGATGGTGATGAAGGAGTAGTAGAGGCCCTCGATGTAGTTCCAATCCTCTGTCACCATGAACACGAAGGGCGGGATCACCAGATGGACCAGGACGCCCCACACGATGAAGATGGCCGTGCACGTGATCTGAGCCTTCCGCTGGTGGGGTGGTGGGAAAACAGGTCAGCCATGGGAAAGGACTCCAGATCCCAGCTGGCATACAAGCCTGAGATGCTGACAGGCCTCATCTGCGCCAGCACTCACCCCGTCAGCACCCCCCCATCCCTTAGCTCTGTATCTAGGGTTAGGGGCATTACCAGGCTCACTCCTCTCCTAGTGAGAAACTGGCCCAGCCTCTTGGCACGGCCTCCGAAGAACTTGCCCAGGGCGCTGATCCATGTCAGGCACAACGGCACCCCGAACAGCCCATAGAAGACACAGAAGAGGCGCCCAGCTGGGGTCTTGGGAGCCACATTGCCATAACCTGAGGGACAGAAGAGCAAAGCAAGGAACACATCACAACCAACATTATGGCACTATCACCACAAATGAGTTCTTGACTCCTGTGTGTATACAACCACACACACACACACACACACACACACACACACACACACCAGTTTCAGAGGGACACATTCCATAAGATAAACTGATCCTGTTCTAGTAACATAGATATATAAGCAGTATTTCTCTTGACCCTGCTGATTTATACAACTATTTTCTACAGTAAGGGCTTTGTCTCCTCCATCACTTTGGGAGCTCCCTGTGGGCAGGCACTATGCCCACCATCAGGGGCTCTACTGGGTCATTTGGTACTGCTATACAAATGAGACCAAGAAGTAGTGTGGAGAAGAGACTACAAAGATGGCCACTCCTAGCCCTTCTGCTATGCAAATGCTCATGTCAAGGTGCAGTCTATGAAGCTGAGTATCAGTGACTTGGTTAGCCAGAGGGGCAGAAGTGATATAGGCAGGAGAGGCTGGAAAGCCCACCACTACTCCCTTCATGCACTTCAGAGACTTCCTTCATGAAGCCCAGCTGTAGAACCGCGTGCAGAGACCCTGTGCATTCAGCCACAGCCAACCATCAGCACCAATGGTCAAGCAGTAGGTCGGAGAAGGCAGCTTGGATTCCAGCCCATGGGGCAGCCACCATTTAATTATCATAAGCCGGAGAGCTACACAAGAACTGTCTGCTAAAACTTGCCAACCCCCAAAAGGTAGAAGATTGTAACTGCTTTAAGCCACTGACTTCTAGAGTAGCCAGCCATGTAGCCAGAGACTATTGGAGCTTTGTGCAGTGAGCACTCTCTCTAACCTGTGTGGCTCTGGCCATCAGGCCATATCAATATTTCTGCTTAAGGAGTCCAAGTGGAATCCATGCAAAGGCTGGGTAGGTGTAGAGGCTGCCTATAGCATCCCGGGTGGCAAAGATGGGATCCCTGGAGCAAACTGAATAGCTAGACTAGCTGAGATAGTGAATTTCTGGTTTGGTAGAGACCAGGCCTCAATATATAAAGTAGAGCACAATCAAAGAAGACATCCATGTCAACCTTGAACTCACACACACATGCATCCATGCACACATGTGTGCCCACCAAATACAAACACGTATACACTCACATGCACGCACATACCATACATATGCAGAAACAATAAAAATACAGAGTACAAACTGGGTCTTATGAAAGTAGTTGCACGGGAATAGCCAATCACCTTGGCTTTATTAATTCCTTCCTATTCAGAAGGCCGGGGCGGGGGGGGGGGAACTGTGTGTGACTTGATGGCAAACATGGTTTCAGTCACCTACAAGGTTCTAAGGAGTGAGGATGTGGATGTGGGTATACTGAAGGTCTAAGGGGACTCACCAATGGTGGTGATGACTGTGGCTGCAAATATCATCGCATTGGGCCAGTTCCAATTGTTGAAAGTCTGGTTCCCAGTAATGGCCACACCCTGATCTGCAGCATCAGACACCACCTAAAGAGAACCACAGGGAAGGTCAGGGTTAAAATGACTTCTGAATGACAGAGATGTAGCTCAGTGGTAGAGTGCCCCTTGCCTAGCATGCATACTCTGAGCTTTTAATCCCAGTCGATCTCTGTGAGTTTGAGGCCAGCCAGGGCTATTAATTACACAGAAAAATGAGAGAGAGAGAGAGAGAGAGAGAGAGAGAGAGAGAGAGAGAGAGAGAGAGAGAGAGAGAGAGAGAACAACACACTAGGGAAGTTGAATGGTCTACTCAGGTCTGGAGTAGATATGAACCAGGCACCTAGTTCCAAAATTTGGCAGAACCACGTTTCCAAATCACCCACAGAGCTGAAAAGGCTTGTACCACAGGCTACTGGGAGGAAGACTTTTCCAAAGAGTTCCCAGTGGTCCTGGTCCCAGGACTGAACTCCAAGAGCTCACGTTATTATTCCACCCAAGAGGCAGATGCAATGCAATTACCTCAGAGGCCCCCTATACCTAAGTCCTCTATGCTCTATGGCCTGTGGGATGGCCAGTGAGTTCAGCTCAGTATCCTCTTGGGGCCAAGGATACATGTTCTTGAAGACAGTAAACCACATATTGAGGATGCTCACTGTGCCTTCCTGCCAGGCTCCCCTTCCCTGCAGATCCTTTCTTCTCTCTCTGCCCTGGGCTAAGCAACCACCAGGGCAGGGACAGATAAACAGATGGTGAGCACATCTAAGGGTGAGCAAAACTGTGTTGCCAGTCCCCAGAGTCTCCAACAGGTAGAAGGACCTGGGCAGGCATCATCTACTCCTGGAAGAGCCTGGTTCCATATACCTCTACCTGCCTCACTCCAAACTTCATCTCATCTCAAGCTACCAATGGAGCTGTACCAGCTGCCAGAGCCTGTACCCAAGAGCCCCATAAGGGGCTCCATCCAAATCTGGGAGAGAGGTTTCAAGTTCTATCAGTCAAGATCAGCTCCAGGGTGACCTATCATAGTAGAGACCAGGAACTCAGCCAAATTTCCTATAAAACCCAAGCCAAGGACAGTGGGGAACAGAGTGAGGGATGGAAACAAAGGAGAGGTGGGGAAACCATCATTTCTAAGCCGCCCAAAGCATGACTGAGGTTTGGAGGGAAGGAGGGAACGCATGGATGGTTCCGAAGGAATGCACAGTTTTGCAGAAGTAGCAGAGGCTGTGTAAACGGATCTGCGTACCAGGCGAAGAATTTTCCATGATGACATGCCTGCCCGACACCCCATCAGACCACAGGCCGCTTGCTGCTCTACCTCCCACTGTCATTCCCAAGCCTAGAGGATGGAAAACAGGAAAATGGGATCTCACTGACATTCCCCAGGGTGCTCAGAGGTCCTTGCGGTCTATGTATAAGAGCATCTTAGATGCTAATGGACCTGAAGAACCATCCAATAGGCTCTTTCTTCAATTCTGGAGGGTTGAACCCAGGGCCTCACACATGCTAGGAGATAGGTCTGGTATCAAGACACATTTTAGCACCCAATTTAGCCTTTAAAAATCCCTGTCTAGAGGCGCACAGGTTGACATTAGACAGATGGGGGAGGGGCCGAACCTTTTCAGCCCCCACCTGTTATCTCAGATAGAAATCTTAAAGCAGACAGCCTGAAATGAAACAGAATGAGGATAGTAGAGTGTTCACCCAGCACGTGCGAGGCCCTGGGTAGCACACGTGCAATCCCAACACTTGCAAGGTGGAAGCAGAATTAGGAGTTTTAAAGCCAGTCTATCGTAAAGGCTCTGTCTCAAGAATAAATAAGCAAGGAGCTGGAGGGATGGCTCAGTGGTCAACAGCATGTGTACTTTTCAAGGATCCAAGCTTGTTCCCAGACCTCACATCAGGCTGCTGCTCACAACTGTAACACTAGATTCAGGGAGATTCAGTGTTTTTGGCTTCCAGGGGCACCTTCATGCTTTGCACATACTTAAATGTGTGCGCGCGTGCGCGCACGCACACACACACACACACACAAACGTAATTAAAACTTATAAAAAATTAAGTTTAAATAAATAAATAAAAGGCTGGCTGTGGTGGTCCATGGCTTTAATCTCAGCACTCGGGGGAGATAGAAGAGGTGGATCTCTGAGTTTGAGGCCATCCTAGTCTATATATATAGCAAGTTCCAGGCCAGTTATGATGAGACCCTGTCTTGAACAAACAACAAACCAAAAAGCAGAATGCCTTTGATTTAGATCTAAAATGACATTGGGTTACCACCTCTGATAATTCCCAGTGAAACCCTGGGGAACAGGAAAGATGTCAGACAAGCCACCTGTGTGTTTACAACAAGAAAAAGGGTAAATTCTAGATATTTTGTTTTCAAACAGTGTCTCTCTGAAGCCCAGGCTGATCTCAAACTCAATTTTCCTGCTTCAGTCTCCTGAATGCTGCTGGGCTTACAGATGTGCACCAAGTCTGCCTCCTGAAACTTCAAATGGGGAGACCTGAACATCTGGATAATGAGTCAAGTACACTTCTATCATGGAAGGGTGCACAGCCTCAGTACCATGTGGAAGGCCTCAACCCCAGAACCAGCAAAGCTGCAAGTATCTACCTTCAAGGGCAAACGGGAGGTTGGTTCAGTGTCTGGGTCCACTCAAAGGCAGCTAAACATCCCTAAATAGTACTCGCATTACCGATCCAGACAGGGGTCTCCACGGTCATGGCCAAGGCCTGGCCCCTACAATGGCTTCTTTCATTGACTCAATGGCTCGCTCAGTCAAGTCATCAATAGCTTACAGCTCCCTTGGGCAGAAAGGGAGGATGACCACAATACCACAGTTCTCGGGAAGACATGGTCAGAATTAATACAAAATGAGTGTCTTTTCAATTTTTAAGTCTTCACACTTTGAATTTGAAAAGGCCAGTTGTGGGGGCTGGAGAGATGGTTCAGTGAGTAGAACTTGCCAGGACCTAAGTTCAGATTTCCAGCACTGATATAAAAGCTGAGTAGGGTAATATGTACCTGCAATCCCAGAGCTATATATAAGCAGGACAAGGAGCCAGGTGGATCCATACGAAGTGATGGGTGACAGAAATGCTTGCTCCATTCCAATCTAGTTGAAACAGTGAGCTACAGGCCCTGTCTCAAACAATGAGGCAGGCAGGCAGGCAGGCAGGCAGGCAGGCAGGCAGGCAGGCAGACAGACAGACAGACAGACAGAGGAATGCTCAATGTAGACCTCTGGCTTCTTCTACATGTACATTCCTATACTTCCCTCCACCCCACACACGGACTTGTGAAAGAGAACATGAAAAGGCCGGTATAGGACAAAGGGGAGAGTCCTTGTCTCAGCTGACCGCAGATGAACAAACATAAGGGGTGAAAAGTAAACCCCGAGGTGGATTATCTACCCAGGGTAGAAGATACCAAGTTCATTGTGCTTCAGGGTCAGGCCACACATCACACAGGGCTCCACTCGGGCGTCAGACTACACACGTCAATGTCCTGAAGGCAGAGAAGAGCCATCAGGAAAGGTAACAGTCTGCCTCTGCAGTCATCAGTTCCTGGTACTGGAAGTGGTTAGGGCTGGGGAAGGCATTGTCCATCGGGAGACTGTATGGTACACACAGATATGTACCATATGAAGCCAGTTCTAAATTCTGGTAAGTTGAGAGATGGTGTTCACAGGGAGCATTGGATGGCAGGTTGGACATACAGCTGTCAACAGACAGAATCTGTCTTCTCACAGGTTTGCTCTCATGGTTGACACAGAGATGACGTTGGCATGAGATGGATAGCAGGCCAAAGGCACTAAATGCCATAGAATTCACAGGACAGACCTACCTATGATAGTCACTGCTCAAAGGCCACCTGGGATTTGGAAATCATTGAGAAAGAGCTGAACAGCCACCTAATGCAGAGCTGAGGAATACAGGACGGCAATGCTGGCCTTCCTGGTGGTGTGCCCTCTGAATAAGAACTGGCAGCCTCAGCCTCTCCCTAGGTTAACAGGAGCCATGGCTCACCTGCTTTGCTCGTGACTTACATGAGTTCTCCTGAGTCATCTACCAAGAGCAGATAAGATATAGAAGCTAGGCCTTTTCTGATTCAAAGAGCTTCTAACCCCATTAAACACCCCAGAGCCCTGCAGAGGAAGGAAGGCACAGGACTCTAAAGGGCGGGAGAGGTAGTCACAGATGGGCAATGGGTACAGACCTAGCACACTTGTGCTTGGAGTCCAGGGCAAATCCAAGCTTCCCTCCCTCCACCGCGCCTCTCGCTGTTGCTGCCCCTGCTCACCATTCCCAAATGCGGCTGGCTTTGGGATCTGCATGGCTCTATGTCACAGCCGGTTAACAAGGATGGGGTAGAAAGGGATGGGAACAAGTGTTTGCTGCGGCCACACACACCCTTGCTTGGACTTTGACATATCCAGCACCTTCCTGATTCTTCCCAGTTCTGCCAGACATCACTTGGCACAGAGCTGAGTCCAGATAGAAACTTAGGGAGGGCCGGCTACCCATTTTCCCACTGTGTAGAGTCACGGTTCTGATGGAGATGGATGGCTGGCCATGGTTGGGATTCCACAGGGTGAGGAGGAGGCCTGAACCAGTCTCCCAGAACAGAGGGGCTGACCCAGGATGGAGGTCATTTCTGGGTCAGGGGAGGGCTGGGGGAGTCAGATAAACCCTGTTAGACAAGGCGTCCTGTTCTCAGGGTTAGGGAAACAGCTTTCGCAGGAGGAGGTGGCCCCTGTTCATTTGCAGTATTCTTTAACTTGGCTCTTAAATTCACAAGAGACAATATTTTCATTTTCCTCCTAAGCCTGGAGGGTGATGGAGAGAGGGAGCTGGGCGTGCACAATCCAGGCGAAGCTCCTGTTTGGGGACGGAACTGAGTTCTCCGCTTGTCACCTTCATCATAAAGCCAGTGTGATTTATTGAGGTCTTACTAAGTGCCAAGGGTTGTGCTCAGCATTTTACGTGCCTTTTAGCTCATTTAATGAGGACAGAATTCTGCTGGGAAAGACACTATCATTTTTTCCACATTGCAAATGAGATTCTGAGGCTGAGGCAGCAAGGAAATAGCCAGAGGTCACCGTACTAAAATCCACAAGGCTGGGACTAGAACCCAGGGCCACCTGGGCCCTAACCATGGCGATCCTGTCCCCTTCCCTGACAGAGGCCACAGGAAGGAGGTCTGTGCACACTTCCACTTCTTCCCACCAGCTGAAAAAACAGTGCCCTAAACCAGTGCAGCCAGCCCCTCCCTGCTCCCCAGTAAGCCAACATGCATGCCCCCACTCTGAACTTTAGACACCAGCCATCCACACACAGTCAAGTAGGACGCTTCTTTGCGTGGGGTGGGAGAAGCTGGCCAAGGCATGAGCCTGTTGCATCTAACCAGACCCCATGCAGCTAGCTCTTCAGCCTTTCTGCAACTGGGATGGCCACCATGAACACAGAACCTTCTACTGTGGAAGAAATACCCGAGTAACTGACCTCGATTCTTGCCCCTACAGAACTACAGACCTACAATGCTCCAAGAACCAGAATCCTTATGCCCTCATTGGCTGCTTCTGGATCCTTTCTCAAATACTTTGTGCTCACATGGTCGGTCCTGCTGGCGTGGAAAGCCACCTCCCCACACACAGTGCTTGAGAGTGCAGACATTGAAACCGCTCAGTCTTCTCTCAGTGGCTCTTCCAGACACTACCTCCTAACTGTGTAGCTGTTAAGCTGATATTTGGGCACATATGGGGACAGGTGTTGATCGAAGTACTTCACACACTGCGCTCAGTGAATGGCTAGGTCCTGTAAAGCAGGTACACTTAGTCTATTTTTAGAGATGAGAAAGCAGGTCCAAGGTCAGTGGTAGAGCCGGGATGTGAACCCAGGCAGGACCACAACAGTGCAGAGGGAGAGAGTAGACCATGCATAAGGCTGTTCAGTACAGGGAAGTCAGGCCAATAAAACATTGCCCCAGGTAACCACAAGAAAAGGTGGGCCTCCTGCAGTATGAGCTGCAGAAGAGAGGAACTTTGTATTCCTGGGCTCAGGACTCTGCCTAGCTTAGCTAAGTGGCACAATTAAATGCCTGTAAGTAAATTTGAATGAGGAATGGGGTGCTCTGGCCTAGCTCTTTTGTCTTCTGATGCCTATGCACCCCAACATCTTGGAGCACTGCTCTAAAGTAGTCTGTTTTGTTTCTAGGAAGGGACTCATTGTGTGGTGCTGGCTGGCTCGGAACTTGCTATACAGACAGGGCTGGCCTCAAACTTATACAGAGATCCACCTGTCCCAGCATCTGAGTGCTGTGCTGGGATTAAAGGCTTGCACCATCATGCCCAGCTACCACTGGGTTTTAAACAATTTTATCTGCAAAAAAGTAGAGTCTTTTGTCCAGCAGAAAGGGCGAGAGGTTGCTGCTGACCCCAGAAATGGTGGAGTGTCCGGAATAAGGCCGAATACTGGGGTGTGGAAGACAACTCTTCAACCAAGGGACAGTGGTTCCCCAACTTAAGGGAAGGGAAGGAGATGGCTGGTGAAGGAATGGGGGGGGGGCAGAAAGATCCAAGGAATTGCCACAAGACAGCAGAGCAAGCAGTGGCTGAGTTAGGGCAGGGGAATACCCATGGGGTGACCAGATTGTCTTTCCTGTAGGAAGGACACCTGTCACCTCCGGAAACCCTCACAAAGGCAGTGGATATAGGAAGACCAGGAAAAAGAATATAGAAACCAGTGCAGACTGATGGATCTACTGCTTCACTGACTCTTTGCCAAGCCACCTCTCCAAACATTCACACTTAGTCACAGATAGCCCACTGCAGCGATGACAGACGGAGTCATCTCAGATAGAAACTGTCCTGGAGGAACCAGCTGGATCCACCTGGGATTGAGCTGGACAGGGTTTTCTAAAGGCCAGCAGCAGGCCTCGGGCAAAGCACTTGCTGCTCTTGGCCTGCATTTTCTGAACACACAGGAGCATCCAGGACCCAGTGAGGGCTGGCCAAGATGTGCATGATAGCTCATCTGTCTTTCTCTGCCTAAGTTAGGAGCAGAGACACTGTAGACATGAGATCCAAGTAAAAAAGACCAAGTGCCCACAAGAAGACAGGAGAAAGGGGCAAGTCCGGGCGGGATGGGGCCGAAGTTCCCAGCCTGTGCCTAGGCGGTGGGACCAGCCAGAGGAGGTGACCAACTGTCAGTTCCTTTTTCTTCCTATATAATCTCATTCCTTGGCTTCCTGAGGCCGCATGCAGAAATCACTGCCTCCATTGTCATGGACAGGGAGAAACTGAGGCACATATAAAGTACCATACCTACCCTTCAAAAGGAAGCCTCATCTGCTTTTGGTTCTCAGCCATCCAACTAAGGAAGCGGAGCAGAGTGCTTTGGGGAGCATGTCCCAGCCCCACAATCCTCGAGGCCAGTAGGGACAGATGGCAACTTCTCTGAACTTAATTCCTAATTCTCTTCCTAACTATCCCCAGCTTCACAGTCAACTAAAGTCTGCCTGCCACTGGCCTCAGTCACTCACTTTCCATGTCCATGTGGTCTAAGACAAGCCCCCTCCTGGTAGAAAGTCAAGGACAGAAGGAGACCCCATCAGAAATGGAGGGGTTCTCTACACAAAAGTGAATAGATGCCTGCCAGGGAAAGACAGTAGCTGTCTTTTTTTCTTTTCTTTTCCTTTCTTTTTTTTAAAGCTACAGACATCCCTAGGTCAAAGGAGGGAGACACCAAACTATCCTTTGTCCCTCAGAGCAGTTTAGGAATCCAGGTGATAAGTGAGAGCCAATGGGGAGGGCTAATATGCCCAGCTGACCAGTTGGCCTTCACGGCATCTGATAATTCCCACCGAGATGTGGAGGACATAACAAAAATCTTAGAAGGGCTAGAGATCTCACTGCCTTCCCTGGGATTAAAGGCATGCACCACCACCACCCAACCTGTTCAGTTTTTTTAAATTTCCTCCAAAGTTGCCAAGCAGTGGGGGCTCAAGCCTTTAATTCCAGCACTCAGGGGAGGCAGAGGCAGGAGGATCTCTGAGTTCTGGGACAGCCAGGGCTACAGTGAAACCCTGTCAGGGGTGTGGGGGGGTTCCCCCACAAAGTAAGGCATGGTGATGCATACCTGCAATCCTGACACTCCAGGAGAGACTCAAGTTCAAGGCCAGCCTGGGCTATCAAAAACAAACACATACCAAACCAGACCAACAAGAAAACAATTTCTTTCAAAGCAAAATAAAATAAAAACAAAAGCGCAAACAAGAAGACTTTATCAACCAGAACTCAGGCTATCTATCTTC
Organism: Sigmodon hispidus; assembly: GCA_004025045.1. Lineage (NCBI taxonomy): Eukaryota > Metazoa > Chordata > Mammalia > Rodentia > Cricetidae > Sigmodon > Sigmodon hispidus. Next base: position 20,708 of record PVIH01001229.1, read on the forward strand.
CAGCCAAAGCACAGAGCATAGGGCAGGGGGGAAGGAATTCTTGGTATTTTCCTCGCTGCCTTCTTCCCAGCCCAGGGTGACTGGGGTGTGTCTCAGGGGGCAGCTATGGTTCAGAGCAAGGTACAGGCAAGAGTCCAGTGGTACCACCTTCCTCCCTGTGCCAGTTGGAGGCCCAGCTCACGGTGGTCTTGCCTTACCAAAGAAAGAGCAGGTCTCCTTCGGGGTGGGATGGTGGGTGGCCTGGGGGAGCTACACCATGTAGCTCCTTCATGGTCTGTTACAGTTTCCATGCCCTAGATGTCACAGCATGCTCTCTACTGAGCCCTGGAGGCTCTCCAGGAACCTTTTACCTCTATGTCTACATCTTCTCTACAGAAGATCTGACCATGGCCTCCTAAAATCCCAATATTCTATTGCTCAGACAGTACCTTTCCTCACCCCACCCTTCATCCTTCTCTTCGGCACATTCAATATATATATTGCTTTCAGCATCAAAAATTGTTGCTCCCACATCAGGAGCCCCACTGCCGGGCCCACAGTCTGCCTTCCGACTTACCCACAGCCCCTCAGGCTAGAGGAGACCCTTCCTGTCTATGCTTACGCTTTGTCCTTGAAGGAACATGTCCAGGGCCTACCCAGCCTGCTGCCTCTTCACCAACTGAAAAAGCAACCAGCCAGAGAACACCGGACCAAATACAGGTGAGGATACACACACACACTGCCATGGTGGCCTCACAGTAAAACTCACACCCAGATTTAAACTGAGCCCTGAAACCCAGGTAGCCCATGAGGCGGAGTGGGAAAAGGCACACACTTTAGGGGTCACAATAGAACTGTCCCACTTATCTGTGCAGGTGTTTTCCAAGACAACATGGTAGACACCAAAACCAGGGAGTTATATATTCCCTGGATCACTGGGAGCACAGCACAGTGATGAAATGGGTAGTGGGTAGGTAGCAGATACAGTGTGGATACGGTGGATGAGGAGAGAGGATGATTCATGACCCAGGCAGGAAGTAGCAAAGGGCATGAAATTTTACCATGTGACTCAGAACAGTGAGTTAGTTAAAGTTCATGAATTACTTCTGGAATTTTCTGTTGAATACTTTTTGACCGCAGTTGACCATAAGTGATCAGAAATTATAGAAAGCGAAACCACAAAGGAAGATTACTGCCTTGTGGCTCCTTGACCTGGGCAATACCTTAACACGGGTGAGGGGAAGCTGTTAGCTGGGTCTGACACCCCTACCCCAGAAACAGTCAGGGCTTGAATTGGAAAACATTCTTAAAAGATGTTCCAGGCTTTACATGCATGTGTTTTTCTGTGTGTTGTATGTATGTGTTTGTGTGTGTGTTGTATGTATGTGTTTGTGTGTGTGTTGTATGTATGTGTTTGTGTGGACAGACACATGTATGTGTATGTGGAGGCCAGAGACTCCTCTGGTTTCTTCCTCGGCTCCACTCCACCCTAATTTTTTTAAGCAAGGTCTCTCACTGAATCTGGAATCCATAGATTCAGTGGAGCTGTCTAGCTACAGAACTCCAGAAACCTGTCTGTCTCCACAGGGCTGGGGTTACAGATCCAGGTTTCTAAACTGATTTTCGCTTGGGCACTGTCTATGTTTGCATGGCAAGCATTTTACTGACTGAACCATCCTCCCCATCCCTATCCCCTCGGAACCAATTTTCAAAAACAGCTGCCCTAGACTCAAAGGGATTAAAGTCTGGCCCCACAGAGTCAGCACTTTGGGACTGTCTTCCCATCCAATGTTGGGATTCCCCTCGCGCCCTCACAGCCCTCTCTCAGCAGCTTCTGTGGAGCTCAGAGGCGCCACAAGCCAGGTCTCACGCTCTCTCGAACTCATGAACTCCCTGGAGCAGACTTGTGCCAAAAGGAAGCAAGCAGCAGCATGGTTTTAGCAGTTACTTCTGGCTTTCCAACTTTCACAGGCCTGGGAACCCTGTTCTCACTTGGAAGGGACAAAGGACACAAGGCAGGTAGGCCTGCTCCCATTGTTCTCAGCCTGGACTGGAGGGTCACCTGCCCTGTCCCAGCAGCCAAGACTCCTCCCATGAATGCACGGAGAGAACAGTATTTGGCAGGGACTGGCTGAGCCAGGAGTACAGGCTGGAGGGGGTCTGAGCTCAGGAAGGAATGTCAGTCAGCAAGGACACTGAGACACCTGGATGAATGCAGTCACACAGCACAGCTGCTTGCCCCAAGAACTGGCCTTGGGGAACAGGAAAGGGTCCTTCCCTCCCAAACATGTACACCAGCTGGTCCCTCTAGAGCAAAGCTCTTAGATTTCACTATAGCCTACAAGACAAGAGGGGCATCCTTCATGTCTCTGCAGCACCTGAGCCCCCAATTCACCACCACTGCCCGCCCCTAGTGGTCCAAATGCCTGCACTGTGCTAGCACATGTCCTGTCTGAGATGCTGGGCCTTGAGTTTGTGACTTCATCCCTTTCCAATGCCAGAATTTAGACTCCAAGGTGCCTGGCATCTCTCTGTTCTGACCAATGTCAAGAGGGTACCCCAGTGTGTGAGATGGGGGGGCTGGAAATGGCTTTACAGGCCTACCAGGCTGAGGATATGGCTTAGGGCTCTGAGAAGAGGTCCCTGCAGTGAATTTATCCATTCCAGACAAGCAGGCAGGCCTCTTGGCCCTGTGTTCTCACTCTCCCGTGTTCAACCGTGAAGGCTCGCATGTGAGCCATCTGCCTCCTCTAGTCCACACAGCAGGCACCACACTACTCTAAGGCCTTAATAGATCCCCTACATCCCTCTGTTACAGGAGTCAGAATATCCCTACACACCCCTCTCAGAGACATGGTTGAAAACACAAAGTAAGTTGGTAGCAGAGCCCTAACTTTTGGCTGAGGGTCTCTTTCCACAGAAAAAACAGACTATCTGGTGTGAACCCTTGGGCTGTGTTAGAAAAAGCCAACCAGGGCAGAGCCAAAGGTACAGAGAACAATGTAAAAATGAGGGCCAAAGGCTTATCAGAGGAATGCCAAGAAGTGCTGTCCTCTGAGTGTGGTGTGGCTGTCCCACTCAGGAGCTCACAGCAGCTACCATTTTGTACAAGATCAAGTCAGCCAATAATTCCAGAATAGAGCAAGGAGTGTCTTGAGGTCCACCAGCCCCTAGCTGAGGAGTTACTGGCACCTCATGCCTTAGAGAGAAGGAGAATAGTTTTCTTAGGGACCATGGTTCCTAGTAGGTTACCCATGTGCATATAGACAGCACTAACCAGGGGGGTATGCTAGCAGGAAGGGCACATGTTGGCAATGAGGGGGTCATGGAGAACATGGGAGAGCTGTGGTGGATATGATCAAGAGAATATTGTAAACTTGAAAAAAGATTCTAGATAGACATGGGTAACAGCACAGTAGGAGCTACCTTCACACACTCTGACCTAATCTTGCCTATATGCTAGGCTTCCTACTCAATTCAGTTCAGCATGACCTTGAAGAAAGATAAGAGTAACCACAGGGAGCCAGCCTCTCAAAGTTTCTAAAAACAGTACCTTGATAGGCTACAAAGGAGGTCACCGTGGGAACCGCTGACTGGCCATCTCCCCATCCATGACAGAAAACCTGGGGTGGGGGTGGGGGGAGGAGAGCTGGCTCTCCTGCAGCTCAGTTGCCCTTGCCTCCTGATTGCTTCCTGGTCTCTGCATCCCAGGTCTGCACTGAACACACATGTCCAGATGATCTAACAAGTTCACTTCAAAGCCCCAAGTGTCTAGTTTGGGATCCTCCTTTGGGACCAACTCCAGGGCAAAGATCTTGGCTTTGGAGCAGACTCTAACCTCACAAGCAGGTCACCTGGAGCATGCCCTGACACCATGCCAGGCTTAATTATCCATATCTGTAAAATATGAAGATCATGGTTCCATTTAGGCTAGGGTGGAATTCATGGCTCTGGACACAAAGCATGTTCTAAAAGTGGATACTGGGAAGAAAAGTGGATGTGGCCATGAGTGTTTCACACACACAAGGGGTCTGAGAAAGGGTCTGTGACTGCTGTGTGTGACAACGCCTATACCTACCACCACCCTGGGACAATGGTATGAGCTTGGTGCATTTCCACTCAGGATCCTATAGGCACCTGCCCATGGTTCATGACCTTCCTTCAGGCAGGTTTCATCTCCCTATGTCCTGCTGGAGGAGGTTCATCTCTGGTTCACCACACTTCATCATGCTACTAGACGTCTGCTTATCTGACTCACTATGTATATTGCCTACATGGGTTGAAGCTCAGAACGCAGGTTTCATTCACAACATTAAACCCAAAGCAGAACCTCTACTGGAGAGCACTCCGAGTAAGCCAATGAAATGATGGGGTCTCTACAGCATATGCCTGCTGGGCACTCAGGCAGTGTGAGTGCCCCATGGCTGAGGTAGGTGATGTGCACTTAGTTTGAGTGATGGTATTTCCAGGCCCCAGAGGTCCTGGCCCATTGAGTCAACTCCTTGTAGACTTTGGAACTAGATTCCAGAGAAGAGACTGGGTGGGGGAGGTGAGGGCAGGGCTGAGAGATGTCTGGAGTGGTTGAATGTCCCCAGGCCTCTAGGTGCCTGCCATTTCCTCAGGCTCTCCTGAAAGGACAGAAGGGGGTCCTTTCTGACTCTTGCAGCATCCTAATTCCACTGGCTGTCATGTCAGTTCTGTCCCACTGAGCACAGCTGCCTATACTGGTCTCTCAGCTCCTGCCTCCCCAGCAGGATGCCTGTTCCTAGCTCCTGTCACATGTTACTTCCAGGTTATACCCTTAGCAGTGTGGTTGACTCTGTCCTATTGTGTCCTTCAAGATGTCACAGACAAAGTAGAAAGCTTCCCCATTCCACCTGCACATCCCTTCTTCCAAGGCTGGAGCCTAGATAACGAGAAACTACACATCCTTAAAGGCTGGGGTTCTGATGATAGGGGTTATGAAGAGTCCATTGTTTATCATTTGTTTAAGATGACTAAGTGGCAATCTGTAAACCCCTCCACTAATTAAAAAATAAAAGCCTACGGGGTGCTAGGTGTCGGTATTAACTCCAGGAAACAGTCTACCTGATTGCCTGCCCCACCTCAAACCCAAATCTTACCTCCAGGACCTGTCTGAGAGGTTGTTGGTTCAACCATGCTCCAAACATGATTGCGCCCCATTTTCTCCACAAAGCTCCCTACCCACTCCTTCTGAAAGCCAACCACCTGTCACGAAACCCTTTCCTTATTGCCTGACTCTAACCTGACCCCCACCCCCACCCCCGGCTGTGGTCCAAGCCCATTTCCTCTACTTTAGTCACTGGCTGGAGACAGACAACAGCTGGCCTCCATCCTCTCTGGAATAAATTGTACAAGAAACTGCCAGGAACCGGGCACAGGCATCTTGGCATGGATGGTACTCTGTGGGTCAGGGGAAGGGGGAGGGGCAGTGCAGGAATACTTTTTCTCTGCCTCAGTGGCTCCTGAGGTCCAGACTTGACCCCTAGGAGAAGACTCAGTCACAATTGAGACTATGACACCTCACAAGCCCAAAGCCACTTAACAAGAAACTAGGAGTATGACTCTGAAGTATAAGCTCTTCCTCCTAAATCTCATACCAGGGGTTGTTCATAGGGAGCCCCTCCCCCCATTTTGTGATCACAGGGATGACATAGAGGAATCCCAAGCAGTGTGGAGAAAGTGGCCCTCGCCACTCAGGCATGTGGAAAAACAGAGAGGCCACCTAGAATAGCTGGCTCTGCTTTTCTGCTCTATGAACGGTCCCCCGCCCACCTATCATCACAGGCCAAATACAGTGTGGGATGTGACCAGGTTACACAGCACAGACCATTCTGTACTGAGGTGATGGAAAAACACAGCCGGGCTCTTTTAGGGCAGAGGGGCTAGGCTGAGGTGAGGGCTGTGGTGAAGAAACCTCCCACTCTCTCTAACCTGGGGCCCAGGCAACAGGAAGTGGAAACTGGCTGCTGGCACGGCACAAGAATCTTACCAGAGACAATGGCCCACAGCCAAAACTAGGGGTGAGAAGTAAGCAGGACCCCACCCTACTCACACACCTGCCCTCCCCATCCTCACCCCGGAGGGCTGTGGGCAGTTTTGTTTTGTTAACAGGGCTCAATAGATAGCCCAGACTGGCCTGCAATTTGCTGTGTAGTCTAGGCTGGCTTCAAATTCTGTGACCTTCTCTTAGCCTATTGTGTTCTTAAGCAAGAACATTCCTCCATACCAGGCATGTATCACATCCCATCACTCAGGAAACTGAGGCAAAAGGACCCCAGGTTCAAGGTCAGACCAGGCCACATAATACAAGACCTTATTCTCTAAAAAACTACCACAAGCAAAAAATGTTTAGATGGTTTAAATCCTTATCTCCCTCAGGTCTCTTACTGAGTGGTGAACATTCAGCTGACTGACAGGGCTGCCCAGTGCCAGCTACCGCCTAGTCCCCTGAATCACAGCCTCAGTTTCTTCATTTATACTAACTATTCCCCCACACAAGTTCATGGGATATAGTCCTCGGCATTATAGCAAAAGGGTCCACTCAAGCATGTAGCCAGGCTGAGGCTCCTTGGCCACAAGCTTGCAGAATATGGACATTAGAGATTTTGGGGAAAGGTGGGCTAAGTGTGGTCACGGGAGACTGAAGAAAGAATGGACAAATGGCCCTGTTCCCAACTCGCACGAGGTTCAAGCAGATGTCCTTTTGTGAGCTCAGTTTCCCCAACAACAGCAGGAAAGACTTTCTTGGGATTGCCAGAGGACCCATCTATCCTCACATCTGCTGAAGAAGAGGCCCCTGAGCACCAGTGGTCACTTAGAAGTTGGAGGGATGGCTCAGCATTTGCTGTTCTTCCAGCACCTATGTGGCAGCTCACAACATTTTGTTAACTCCAGTTCTAGGGGATCCAATCCTCTCTTCTGTTTTCTGGGGGCCAAGCACACAAGTGGTACACATATAAAAAAAACTACTACTAATAAAAATAGGACAAATCCTGCTGTCGTCATGGCCTTGGTTCACCCCATTCTAAAATAAGGCTTCTGGTCAATACCAAGGAAAACAGGGTTAGACCAAAGGGAAAGATGATGGAACAAGGGTTTTTCACCTTCAGTCTCCCCCAGAGGCCTCTGAGCCATCGCCTCTGTGGAGGGACAAAGGGGTGGCTGTGTCTGGCTACAGCAAATGCCATGTACAGCCAAGGACTAGCACCCCACCCATGTTCAGGGGCGGTCACTTAACCCATTTCACCCAAAGAAGGTGGACCAGAGCCATGGTTGGACATTCCCTCTTCCATGCAGCTTGGAACAGAGCCAACTGATTCATTTAAATCTTCGCTGAGCCACAGCCATGTGCCCAGAAAGGGGCAAAACAAAGGCAGGGCAAGGCACTGCCTGCCCGAGGAAAGATAGCCTAAGCAGAGGCCAAGCTGGTGGATGGAAGACTTATACAAAAAGATATCACAGGAGACAGAGAACAGTGGAGCTAGGGCAGTCAGTCCCGGGGGCCCACACCAGCCCTTTCAAGGATAAGCAAAAGGCACCTAGGCATTGTGGCACACATGCCTGTTATCCTAACACTCAGAGGCCAAAGCTGGAGGTTCACAAGTCCAAAGCCAGGCAGGGTTGCATGGCAAGAATTTGTCTCAAAAATAGCAAAGACATAGGAATAAGCTGAGACTAAAGCAACCACTTAGGGACATAGTTCATCTACCCAGAGAAAGAAGCTCATCTCGCCTCCCTTTCTCTCTCCCCACTTTTGGGTCATCTAATCTTGGATCTGCTGTCAGCCTTCCTGAGAGCAGGGAGACAAGGTGACAGGCACACCCAGGGGTGCAGTATCACAGCACCTTCAAGTTGTACTCCTGTGGCTCAGATATGATGTTAGTGCCCCCAAGGGCTTATGGGCTGAAATTTAATCCCCATGGTGAGTTGTTAAGAGGGTGGAAATTTAATCCAATTTGGTGTTCTGAGCTGGGCCTTAGGGAGGGGATCAGGATAGGATAAGGTCATCAGGGTGGGGCCCCATGACTGAATCCTAGTAGTTTTTTAAGAGAACACACACATGCTGTGACAGTCTCCTACTCTGATACTTGTTTTTCAACATGTGCTGTGATGTATCCCTTCAGGATGCTGCCAGCAAGAAGCCCACCGTCAGATGCAGAACCTTGATAGTGGGCCAAAATAAACCTCTTTTCTTTGCAACTTAAAAAAATCATCTGTGATATTGCTTTATCAGCAACAGAAAACAGCCCAGTGTACAGTCTAGCAGAACTCTGCACAATGAGATATGTTCATCAGTACAGTCTGGTGTGGCTACTGAGCATTAGAAACTCAGCCAATGACTGAGCAATGCGATCTGAACTTCCTTCACTTATTTAAACAGTTTCAATGAGCAATATCATATTAGGAAATAAAAGTGCATCTTGGCATATCCCACTCGTAGAATCTATATTGGCTAGTGTGTCCCTTCCCTAGACTGTCCACACCCTCACTAGCTCACAGACCCCCAGAAGAGTGTTCCCCCATCCAATCCTGCCTGTGCAAGACACCAACTAATCCTGGGAACATCCAGATGGCAGTACAATGGAGTTGGAGCTATGTGCCTTTCTTAGCCCATGTCAGCCTAGAAGGCCAATCTTACACTGTGTGTGTCTGTGTTTGTGCGCTAGCCAAAGTTGATTTGGGGTGTCTTCCTCTACCACTGTCCCTTTATTCAGATAGAGTCACTAAAACACAGCGCTCACTGATAGGTTAGCAAGATTGGCCAACAAGCCCCCCAAATTCTCTTGTTCATCCTTGGAATTAGAGGCACACACTGCTATGACTGGCCTTTTACGCGGGTGTGAAAATCTGAATTCAGGTAAGACTAGAGCCATCTCCACAGCCTGATCTCAACCCTCCACACCTGTTTCCTCAGCAGGTGACAAGATTTTAGAAAGTTCTTGTCATTCTGGGTACTGGCTTTCCAACAGGTCACTCCAGTAACTAAATTGAAAGACCACACGTTCACTGTCCACTGACTACTGCACTGAAGGGCTGCTGGCTTTCAGAGGACATCCTGTTAAAACCAGTTTTGTGCTCCCCACACATCAAGAACAACCAGTGTATGCAACAGAACAGAATATGCATGCATTTCATGCCATAAAAAAAAATCAAGTTCTTTGTTATAAACACAATACAACTGCATTACAGAAAATGTGCCAAGGCAGAAAGAAGAGAAGAAACCATCAATAATCCAGTCTCTAAAGCTTGGTCCTGCCTAGCTTCTGTTTTTTAAATTGAGTTTCTGTGACTCAGTGTTAAACTTACATCCCCTGGCTTGTTTTAGTAAATCTGAATTGAAGTGTGGCTTGAACCTCAAACCTGTTTTTAAAATCACTCACTGGAAACCACCATGTCCCAAGCAGCTCAGGCATCAGGGCTTGCATACCATCTGGGTAGGGGCCACCCATGCCACAAGCTAAAGCATACCAATTTGATCAATGCACAAGGTTAGAAAGAACTGTGAGCGCCGAGCCATGGAACAGAATGCACAATGAATAGTATGAGAACAGATAAGAAATTGGCTTCATGAAGCTTAATGTCCTGGGAAATTTTAAGATATGGGCACAAAGAAGGGCCGGGGGACAGTGTTTGCTTTGCATATGCTAAACAAACCAACCCAAGATGCATAATGAGCCCCAGAACAAGCAGGAGAACTGATTATATGAAGCTTCCCTGAGCATTATCCTAAAGACAAGACAGTCAAAACACACCTCTTAATTGTCAGTGTACTAGGTACAATAGGAACCTCCTAAACTGCTCTAAAGCTACACCTCCTCTGGTGGGCGTGGGAGGGCACTACCAGATAAACTCTTGTGAGGTGCTGACGCAATTTCACCAACAGCCTATGGACCTGCCTCATGGAACGAAGTGTCCTGACCAAGACAGCCCCCCTCGGTGCTCGCTGATGGGGAGAGCCTGCTTAGACCGTCCTCTAGATAGGAATGCTGAAATTTCCCAAGGGAGGTCTGCCTCTAGGCCTGGAGGCTGCTGCGTGTCAAAGAGGCCAAATTGGCTCCAGCTGCTCCCACGGGGTCCTCAGTTTCAGGTGCAGCAGGGACAAGAGCAGTGAAGGTGGACATGGCAAAGCCCAGAGCAGTGTTCTGAGAGATGGGGTGCAAAGAAAGCCATGCTCCGCACCTTCACCTCCCACCCAGCAGCAGGGCGTATGACCCTAACACCCTGACCTACGTCCACTTTCTTCCGGGGAGGCTCTGTGGGGCTACAGATGCTATGCTTGTACCTATTTCTGAGCACTATATGGTACCGCCCCTCAACACATGCTAGGCACCACCCACTTAAAAGGAAGGTACACTGCATCTAGTATTTCTCTTTATTCCCACATCCTTTAAGCCAGTAATGAGCCCAAAATTGGAATTCTCTGTTTAATGGCCTTGGTGAACAAACCTTTGGCTCAGAGAGGTGCAAAGGCCCAGTCACATATTAAATCTTCTGAGGCTCCTCAGACATAGACACTCATTGGGCCAGTCATTCCAATGAGCATAGGGCTGGGACCTGAGTCTGGGAAGAGGGTGCAGGGGGGTGGAAAAGCTGTTAATCAGGACACCTTCCTACTGCTACCTACCTTGGGGGTGCTGACAAGACACTCTGGCACCAACCTGCCCCACTTCGCCTGCTCAGCACTTATCCCTTTGGCAGCTCTGGAGGGAGGAGGGGCGCCAGGCGGGGAAGGGCAGCCTTCCAAAGCCAACATTGGCAGGATGCATTCCACAGCCCAGGGGACATGAGTTTTATTTGAACAGCAGTGATAGGGAGGAACGGGTCTGATGTTCCTTCTACTCCAGGGTCCGTGGACAGGTGCCTCCCTCCATCCTGCATGTGGCTGGAGCACAGGAGATGCAAGAACCCCACAGTAGACAAAGGCCACCCTGGCCAAGATAAACACCCATAAAGCTCTATTCCCCTACCCAGCCCTTAGCACACTACAAGCCACCTAGCTGTCCCTGTCAGGGCTGTGTCTGGGAGGCATATGAACTACCAGAGAAAAGAAGATTTTCTCCCAAGTAGTAAGCAGTATCCTATGAGGGGCGGGGTGGGGGGGGTCACTAACCCTGGGGAAGCCAAATGGAGGTGTGGCTCTAGGTGACAGGAGACACCTCACAACTAATAAGTGAGTACACTTCCCCTCCAGCTACTTAATTCTTTCTTGTGGGGTCCTTTTTGAGGGTCCCCTGGCCCAGTCTCAAAGGACAGGATGTTGAGGTGGTATATAGAAGCCAATGGCCCTTAGGGATGTTGATAATAGGGGTGTGGAGGGGACTGGAGGTAGAGGCTGTTAACAGCTTTGGCATGGCCCAGGTTATTTAAAAGTTTTATGCCTAAAGCCGGGCTGTAGTGGCAGACACCTTACAAGGAAGATGGTACCTGAGATATCAGAACCCCACCAAAGTCTACAAAGAGCAACGTAGCCAGGAGTAAGCAGAAAGTGTGGGGAAGACAGGGTCTGAAGGGGGCTGGGGATGTAGCTCAAACAGAGTGCTTGCCTAGCATGCACGAAGCTTAGGGTTCCATGACCAGCACCGGATGGGATGAAAATGGTCACAGAGGTGCACACATGTGCAATTCCAGCTCTGGAGGTAGAGATTCAAGGTCATCCTTACTTAAAGTCTGCCTGGCTACCTTGAGGGAGAGAGAGAGAGAGAGAGAGAGAGAGAGAGAGAGAGAGAGGGGGGCAAACAAACAAAGGGGTGATTTGTGGTCTAGCAAGTCTCTAAAATAAAGAGCAGCTTTGCAGGGCTCCAGACTCATGCCTTGTGCAAGCAGATGATTAGCTGGGTAATCCTGGCTCAATTATTCAGCTTGGGTGCAAGAATCCTTATCTCACACTATTCACTGCTGTGGCTGTGTGCCTTTTTGCCACCCCTCCTCCAAGTTAACAGTGGATCTCAAGGTCACCAAAGGGCATGGAAGCACATGCCTTTAATTCCAGCACTCCCAAGGCAGAGGCAGAAGGATCTCACTGAGTTTCAGGCCAGCCATGGCTACACAGTCAGACCCTGTCTTAAAAAGGAGTAACAACAACATAAACCTCAAAGGTCAAATTGGGGGTCACAGGCATGTAGGGTTGCAGAATACGCCTCCTCCCATGTAAGGCTGACCTCTAGTTCTCGGTCTGCACAAAGGCCCACAAGGATCAGCAGAAAGAATCCTGAAATCTCCAGATCAACAGTCCACCTCCCTGCCCCACCCCAGCACCAGGCCACTGTGAGGGAGGAGTTGCCAGAGGCTCTCCCAGTTTAGGGGCCAGAATCCCAGGCTACTGGGGCGGTGACCAGGAGAGCCATTGGCAGGTGTGGTAATCACCTTTGACTGACCTGCCCGAGAAGCCTTTTCTTAATTGCCTGCCCCCCAGCTCTAACAGCTCTTCATTGCTCTTCCCCACCCCTGGTAAGCAGTTGTCTTACACAAAGTTGTGTAACTTTCCCTAAAAGGGCTGGGCCTTGGCTCCAGGAGGCTGGTTAAATAACTGCTAAGCTCCCTCCTGCCTTACATTTTTTAAGCTTTGCAGCCAGGAGAGGTGCCCTCAATGTGAATCACCTCCTGCAACGTCTAAGATGTGCTGAGGACACCAGCCAATGGCTCCTTGGTTATGGTGTCCAGTGCAGGAGGCTGGGAGTGGGTCTCAGTCAGATCCCTTCTGCCCCAGGCTCTAGCCTGGCCCAGAAAAACATCCTCCCTTCAGCAGCACAGGATCAACATTTACCTTTTCTCCTAGCAGTCCTCATGAGCAGGGAAGCTAGCCTCCCCAGACCTCAGGGAGAGGCCTGCGGGCTGAGCAGGACAAGAAGGGAAGCAGGCCCTACACCCCCAAATACAGTCAATATCTTTGCAACTTAAAGGATGCTATAAGGATGTGGCAGGCTCCAAGGGTGGCTTGTGCAGTGCTAAGAACTTCAGTTCGGATCCCCAGAAACCAAGTCACACTTGACAAGGCCATCCTAGACTCAGCAGTGAGTGAGATGGGAGGCAGAGACAGAATCCCCTTGGTCCAGCTAGACATTGTGTCTCAATGTCTCAGATAAGTGAAACGAGAAGACTGCCCTTCCATGCTGCACCAGGGCACATTGCACACTCACACTCACAAACATGCAGTCACAATAATATCAAACATATGTTCACCGAGATAGGGTTTTGTGTGTGTGTGTAGAACTGGGCCAACAATTATCCCTATGAAGAAAATCCCACAGCCAGACCCAAAATCAGTACTGCTGGATTAGCCTGAATTTGCCTCTCTATCCGACCCATCCAACCTGCAGCCCAGGATAACTACGCAGATGGCCCAATACATTTGCAGATCATAATGTCATGTAATGTGAATAGGTTAGACACCCTGCAAGACAGCTCTGCCTCCACCACCTCGTCACTCCTTACCAGGCCCTGATTCCCAATCCAACAAAATGGATAGCATATCCTCCCCCTCCCCCACACCAGGCCCATGCAGGAGGCAGAATGAAATGAATGGTTCTGCAGACCCTTGGGAAAGACAAGGTGGAGGGTGAGGTGGGCTGGGTGGGGTCACATAGGTGCTATAGGAAACGCCCTGCAAACACCTGAGCTCCCTCCCTGTAGTAGGTAGGCCAAGGGGTGGGAAAGCCCACTGTGGCCATGGTCCTCTGTGTCACGCCACAAACTGTCAGTTAGAGAGCCGCCTCCTCATGCAAACAGTCTCGGCCTTCTCAGAGCTCCTCCTTGCAAGGCTCTGCAAATTAAACAAGGGCAGGGGCACTCGCACACCCCGCAGCCCATGCCAATTTCCCCACAATACAGCTTAAAGGCATTCCCGAAATTGCAGGAAGGACCCGGACTAGGACATCCTCACGGAGATCTAGAGATGAGTGCCCTGAGTGCTCACACTTAGTCTGTACTCGGCGTGTGCTTCCTGTCTGCAGCAGAACCTAGATGTGTGTACCCTCAAGTTCCTTGAAATAGAAACCACGGCTTCTCCCTACTACTCCAGCACCCAGCAGAGAGCTGAAGACCACAGCCTGGGCCCCCAGCATCCCAGGAAGAGACTAGAGAAAGTTTATAAAACAAAGACTGGCTGGGATGGGGCAGGATGGGGTGGGGGTGGGGGTGTTCCTCTGAAGATAAACAAACCCAAACTGAGAAGCTGTTTACTGGGACACTCCCAGCAAAAGGATGACTGCAGCTGGAGGTACACTGGAATGACAGCTGAGTGACTGCTGACAGACTCAGCATTCTCCCCAGCCCAGAAAGGCAGAGTAGGTGCTTACCACCTGACTAATTTACAGACAGCCAAGAAGTAACAGGGTGAGAAGAATGACCAGGAGTTCAGGAACATTCGCAAATGCACAGCTAATTTAAAACTAGTCTGGACTATAGGAAAATTCTGCCTCAAAAATATCAAGTCCGTCCATCGGTCCGTCTAGGGAAGGGCTTACTGCCAGTCTTTGACAAGCACAAACACATGCTGTCATTTATATGGAGCCTAAAAAATTCCTCTCTAAGAGAGCAACTGGGTTTTGGTGGCACATGCCTATAATCCCAGCACTTAAAAAACTGAGGCAGGAGAATTACTGCAAGTTGGAGGCCAGATGGGGCTACAGAGTCTTAGGACTGAAGAGAGGGCTCAAAGGTTAAGAGTTCATACTAGGGGCTGGAGAGATGGCCCAGCGGTTAAGAGCACCGTCTGCTCTTCCAGAGGACCCGGGTTCGATTCCCAGCACCCACAAGGCAGCTCACAACTGTCTGTAGTTCCAGTTCCAGGCAAACATCAAGGCAAATAAATAAATAAATAAAGTTTAAAAAAAAACAAAAAACAAAAAAAAGAGTTCGTACTACACCTGAGTTTGATTCCTGACACCCATTTTGGGCAGCTCACAAGCACCTGTAACTGCAGCTCCAGAGGATTAAGTGCCTATGCAGGCACTGCATACTCAGGCATAGACCCACACCATACACAGAACAACAACAAACCCGCAGCATACATAGTGAGCTAGATTGTATGTATGGCACATGTGTGACTGAGCTAGATTGTATAGCACATGTGTGACTAGAATTTACAATTGATTATCGAAGTCTCCAAGTGGGAAAAAATGGTAAGGGTACAGAATGTTTATCCTTCTTTGACTACCTTACATCATACACAACTTTAAAAAAAACGAAGTCTGTCCGTACCCAGCACCTCCAGATGTAGTTTGAAGGGGCAAGGTGGGGTGGGGAATTGTTTTAGTTAGGTTTCTATTGCTGTGAT
Organism: Sigmodon hispidus; assembly: GCA_004025045.1. Classification (NCBI taxonomy): domain Eukaryota; kingdom Metazoa; phylum Chordata; class Mammalia; order Rodentia; family Cricetidae; genus Sigmodon; species Sigmodon hispidus. The sequence goes on from PVIH01001229.1 coordinate 35,985, forward strand.
AAAACACCACAATCAAAAGCAAATAGGGGAGGAAAGGTTATTTGGCTTATACTTCTATATCTCTGTCCATTACTGAAGGAAGTCAGGGTAGGAACCTGGAGGCAGGAGTGGATGCATAGGTCATGGAAAAATGCTGCTTACTAGCTTGCTCAGCCTCTTTCTTATAGAACACAGAACCACTAGCCCAGGGGTGGCACTACCCACAGTGAGCTGGCCCTTCCCAATTCAACCATCGATGCACCAAAGGCTCGCCCCCAGGTCAGTCTGGTGGGGGCATTTTTTTTCAGTTGAGATTCTCCCTTCCCAAATGACGCTAGCTTATGTCAAGTTAACATAAAACTATCCAACACAGAAATAAACTTTTTATTGCATTTAAAATTTTTTATTGTGTGTGGGTGTGTTCCAATAACGACACGCATGGAGAAGTTAGAGGGCAACTCTCTGGAGACAGCACCTTTACCTGCTGGACCATCTCACTAGCCATAAACATTGATCACTTCTTTCAAGGCCAGTGAGAATAGCTTTACCTGGCTTTGATCTTGCAAGAAGCCTGTCCACTCCTCATATGGACTTTCACGAGAAGGTGTGTGCCACTGGGCACCTGAGCATGATAGAATATGAAGTAAGGACTTAGCTTTATGCTAGACATCTTGAAAACTAGGCCTGGTCACAACACAATTCTGGGGACAAAGAGATGTCCCATGCAGGGCCCTTATGGTCTACTTTAAAGGCACTCCCATCCTTCAATAAATGGGTAAATATGGAGTGGTAAAATCTGGCCAGGGTCACATAGCACAAACTAGTAAGATAGAAACTCTGTTTATGACCAGCTTTTGTCCTCACAATGGCTCAAACAAAGATTTTCTTTCTCCATCCAAGTATAGGTCAACTTAGACAGGTAGAGAAGCCCTGAGGGGTGCAGTCCTCCAGAGACAAGGCTAAAAAGACTTCTGGTGGCCTACAGAGCCAGCCTCCAAAATATAGCATGGAGCCAAGCTATTCTTGCCAATAACTACCCTGCATAGGTTCTCCTAGACTTGGGACAAATATTGCCCTTCAGGAAGGAGCTGGTTAAACAGCTACGGTCAGATTACAGTAGGGCATGGGGCAGCGGGTGACAAGACCATGGAAGTACACAGTCCTTCCTAAATATTTCAACAGGAAGCCTAAATATTTAGATGGATGAGAGGAAAAAGAGCACATTGCAAAGCTAATCATAGAGCCCTGGCCACCAAGAAAGCTCAAGAAGTGTTGGTACTGTCTTGCCTCTAGAGAGGGCTCAATGCTGCCTCCAGCCCTGCATGGCTACCACCTAGGAAAAAATGGTTCTGGGGCCACTTGGATCTCCCAGAGGAAAGATCTAACCAAGGCTTGAAACTGAAAGGGAGAAGCCACATTGTCAAGTGTTGATTATACCCACTGTGGAGTAAACAGTTAATTTGAAAGGAATGAAGAAAAATGGTGGGTGGCATGAAACGCAAGGACTGGATGGGTTTCATCAACCTCTAGACTAAGAACTCAATATATGGTGAGGCCTGTGGGGAGGGGGTCAGAGACAAGAGGCCCAGAGAGAGGGAGCAGAGAGAGCAGCAGTCATACGGTGGCTGAGCATGAAGACAACTCCCTCAAAGTCACACCCAGCAACACCCTGGACGCTTAGCCCCCTACACCAAAAGATTCTGAAGACCCCAGGCAAAGGCAGCATTTTTCCGTTTCTCAGCCTTCAGCCCACTATCAAGGTAACAGAATGTATAGCAAAATGGTTCCAAGCAGGAGGGCTGGGTGTCAATCTTCCTCACCTACCTGTGAGGCCGCAGACAAACTACAAGCTCTCTTGTTGTCTTGGTTACTCTTTGTGTTGCTATAATCAAATACTTGACAACACCTTCAGGAAGAAGATTTTATTGAGTGAGGGCATATAGTCTATCAAGTCGAGAAAGCACAGGCATTCTTGCCTTCCAAACTCTCCGGAGGCGGCCTGGGCCCAGCAAGCTTTGCTTACATCAAGCATTCCCATTCTGGAGCTTCTACAGTTCTCACACATACCAGTTCCAAAGACCTCCAGGTGATGTGGTGAGGTTTATCACAGAAACCAGCCTAATTCCCCATACCAATTTACCTTTCTCACCGCTATGACCAGCAAAACAACTTTTGGAAGGGTTGGGGCTGGAGAGGTGGCTCAGTGGTTAAGAGGACCCAGGTTCAGTTCCAAGTACCAACACGGTGGCTCACAGCCATCTATAGCGACTGTTCTCTGGGCTCTGAAGCCCTCTTCTAACTTCTGGGGTCACAGCACACATTCATGAGGTGCACATACCATACATGCAGACAAAACATGCATACATGTAAAGATAAAAATATTTTCTATTAAAAGGGATTCATTTTAGCTAAGTTTGAGAGAACACAGCAAGGAAGCCCCAACAGCAGAAGCATGAGGCAGCCATTCATATTCTGTCCTTTGTCAGGAAGCAGAGAGAAATGCTGAGCTCACCTTCTGGGCCCTAGTGTGACGATGTGCTTTTATCGAGGTGTGTCATCCCTGATCAGTTAGACCTTTCTGGAAAGGCTCTCTCAGACATATCCCGGAGTATATTTCCATGGTGATTCTCAGCCAAGCTGACAATGATGACTAGCAAAGTGATCTGTTCTGCTGCTCCTGCTGTGAGGTCCAAAGACTCAACGAGACTGCAGGCCAGGGTTCGCCCGCCCAGATCACAGCCAAAGAAATTCCTAGTAAGAGTCTCTCATGCTCCTGTCACTGGCTCTACCATGCATGGACAAGACCAGGGCTCAGCTGACAGGCCAGAGAAGCTCAGCCCTCCACCTTGCTTTGTCGTTTCAGGCAAGGAGAACAGTAGTAACTCCTAGGTCAACCTTAGAGACATAGAAAATGTGCCAGCCCCATGCCTGGCATAGCCCACAAGATGCTCAAAGGCCTGCTAGCCACACTCACTCACTACCCTCTCTTCCTTGAATGAAACTCATGCGTCCATGATAGATATTCCAGGTACACTCACCAATACCAATCCCCTAGCAGATCCTTGTTCTTCCTGTACCCTCTCATATCCCTGAGGACAGAGGCTGGGTTTTGCCTGGAGCCCGAATCCCCCAGAGAAGGAGTTCTTCTATAAGCTTCCGGACATGGGAACTAAACCTCCAAGGCCCTCAACACTGTCCTCCCCTCCAGCCTCCTCCACCATCTGCTACCCATCATTCAGCACTTTAGCCTGCATTTCCCCTGACTCCACCACCCCAGTCCAATTTCCTCTCCCCAGCAAGACTGAGCTCAAGGGCTCAAAGACCCTGTGGTGTTTGAGGTTCCCATGCACAAAAATGCTGGCCAGCAAGAGAGGGTCCCCCTCTCTATCCCACTAGGGTTTCTGGTGGCTTGGGGTTAAGCCTCACAAAAGCCTATAGGCTTCGAGAAGCAGTGCAGAGCTCAGCATTCTATCCTCATCCATGAGCGAACAAATGGTAAAGGAGGAAAGTGGAACTGGAGTGGAGTGTCTGGGCAGACTATCCCAGATCTGGACCTCACAGGGACAGCGCCCATAGCAGGGAAAGGCCCATAGCAGGGAAAGAGGCACCTTAATTGGAGTCTGGGGTGAAGAAAAGGGTAGCTTTCTGGGAAATGCCACACTCCATTTCACCAGAAGTGGAAAGGAGGGAGGAGGCATCCTTATCAGAACACTCACGAGGTGGATGGCTCAGCCTACGGAAATTTAATTTTGGTCAGAATATTCCACTGTTTGCAAGTTGTAAATGGCTGTGAAGGAGAGAACTTTTTGTAACGTTTTTGTAACGTTTTTGTAACGTTATCCACTCCCCTCCTTGAAAACGGCAAACATTTGATGGAGTTCAAATTCCTTGGCTAAACTCACAAGGCTGTCTTCTGACCCTCACCTCCCTGGCCTGTGGCTGTAGCCCAAGCGCCATTATGCAAAATTATACCTCTCTTGGGGCTATGGAAGGGGAGATCCACCATCCCTCTCCCACCACCTCTCATCTAGTTCTTTAAAAATACTCATTCGAAGGGCTGGAGAATGGCTCAACGGTTGGGAGCACTGGTTGCTCTCCCCTGAGGACCAGGATTTAAGTCCCAGCAACCACACAGCATCTCACAACCATCTGTGACTCCAGTTCCAAGGAATCCAAGGCCCTCTTCTGGACTCCTCATTCACCACTTATGCACATAGTGCACAAGATATACACTCTGTACACAAGCACACACACAAAAAATAACAATAAAATATTCAGTTGACAATTGGGATATGGCTGAATTACTGTACATTCGTTTAACATATGCCAGAACACATTATATGACCGGGTTATTTTTAACTGTTCAAAGAACCTCCATACTGTTTTCTAATGTTTGTGCCGTGTCACATATCAAAAAACAAGCACATTTCCATCTACCAATCTACCCAACACCTTTGAGGGCAACAAGTTCATAAAAACAGAAAGTATAGTGGCAGTTACCAGTGGCTGGGTAAGATTGTTGATAAGTAGGAAGTTTCAGTTCTACAAAAAGATAAGGCTAGCTAGGCAAGAGTGATAAGGCTAGCTAGGCAGTGGTAGCACACACCTTTAATCCCTGGGCTAGGGAGCCAGAGGCAGGTGAATCTCTGTGAGTTTAAGATCTGCCTGATCTATAGAGTGATTTTAGGACAGCCAGAGCTACACAAGACCTTGTCTCAAAAAAAGTTATTAACCCAGTGTATCTAGTTACCATCACAAAAGCCTGTGAAGACAGTACTTTAATTTACATGTGTCATTTGTTAATTTTTTAATAGTTACTTTTAGCATTTTTAATTACGTGTGTGGGGTAGAGGTGGAGTGCACATAACTGCAAGTTCCCCTGGAGGCTAGAAGAGAGCATCAGATCCCCTGGAGCTGTAGTTACAGGTGGCTGTAAGCCCCATGCCAGTGTGGGAACTGAACTTGGGTCCTCTATAGAAGCAGTACTTGCTTTTTTAGCTGCTGAGCATCTCCCTATAACCTATATTTGTTTTTTGTAATTAAAAAGTAAACTCTAGTCCAAGAAAGCTGCTCAGTGGCATGGCATGTGTGCCTAGCATGCAAGAAGCTCTCCCAGTGTTATGTGCTAGCCTCAGCAGGTAAAGAGGCATGCTGCCCAGCCTGACAACCTGAGTTTGATCCCTGGGGGCCACATGGTAGAGGCACGGGATCAACTTGTCCTCTGACCTCTGCCATGTGGCCATAACATGTGTGTGTACCCATATTCATACACATAAAATAATACACAGGTCCTTCTGATTCATTACTATACCATTGAGAAGTTCACTATGTCTGTGCATGGGGCACTTCACAACAGAGCATCTGGAAGTTACAAGTCCTGACTGAATAGGCTGGTTAGCCTCTGAAAAATCTAAATTCAAAACTTGAGTACCAAAAGTGATGTCACAAGTGGAAAATTCTATACCCAACCTCACAGGTTGAGTCAAACACAGGTGCACTACAGCCTATAGAATGACTCTCGGGCTGTGTGTACAGATTGCACACAAAACAAAGGAACTGTTTTGACTTGGACCCTGTCCTCAAACTGGTCATGTAGCTGCAGACACCCAAATCTGCAAAAGTCCAAATCACTTCTGATCCCAAGCACTCTGGACAGTGAGATCTGTGACAGAGGCCAGCTCTGTGCAAGAATGTACTATGGACTAGACTCTAATGTGCAACTCTGGTGTGGTATCAGTGGCCATTTGGAATCCTGAGACACAATGCTATGGAGGAAGATCTCTGATAAGGGCATTCTACCTACCTCCTCCCCACATTCTAGGTGCCGGAGAGGAGGTAAGGCAGGAACAGGGGCAGGGTGGGACACAGACAAGTCAGAAACCTGGGACTGGACTCAGAACAGTGAAGAGACAGCTCTATTCCCATGCTTCATGGCGGTTGCCTACCTCACTTCTTGCTGGGTTCCTTCTCAGAAGCCTGGCTCCTCTGCTCCCTAAGAGTTTGTATTTCCCTTCTCTCCATATACCCCTCCCAAACACAACTTCACAGAGTTCAGAAGCTGAGCCCAATTTGACAGCAAACAGCCAAGTTCAATATGAAAGCCTTTGGCCCCAGGTCAGGGTTAGCCAAGCGTAGCACCCAAAACTGGGGGATCGTGTTTCTTTAAACACTAGCCTATAAATAAGGCAAAGCCCCAGGAAAGTACTTAGAAGTGACAATCATCACCTCTCTCTAAGCCCCACTTTCAACCTTTCAACGGGTGCAATTTCTATCCTGGGATGGTTCTCCAAGACCGTATCATCTAATCATCCTAAAGCCTCCATTAAAACTCTCAAGAGAGTTTAATAAAAATGTATTTTAACTGGTAAAACTCTAACTGGTACAGTTAACTACAGATTTATGGATGTGAGGTAGTATTTTCTTGTTGTTGCTTTCCAATCTTCAACTTAAGTGTAATTTGAAAAACCAAGCCATTAGAAAGGGTTGTCTTGCCAGGTGGTGGCTTTAAGCCGAGCACTTGGGAGACAGAGGCAGGCGGAGCTCACTCAGGAAGTTAGAAGCCAGCCTGATCTACAGAGCAAGTTCCAAGACAAGACAGCACTAAACAGAGAAACATGTCTTAAAACAAGAAAGAAAAGGGAGGAAGGAAGGGGAGGAAGGTTGTCTTGACAGGCATTAGTGGCGCATACCTTTAATCCCAGTATTCCGGCACTTGGAAGGCAGAGGCAGGTGAATCTCTGTGAGTTCAAGGCCAGCCTGATCTACAGAGTGAGTTCCAGAACAGCTAAGGCTACACGGAGAAACACTGTCTTGAAAACCAAAAACAGTAACAAAAAAATTACCCATTTTCCACCTCTGCAGCCCTACACTGTGAGCGTTCTAGAGACATCCAGACCTCTGAATTCAAGACTCAAAAGACTTACTGTGAATCTCTATCAAAGGCGGGTGAGGAGAGCCTCGGTGTCCACAGTGAAACAAAGTGGGTGTTAATATTAACCATCTGTTCTCTCAAAATGCACTCAGAACTCTTTCTTCAAGCCATCCAACATGCCTTACTCTGCTCAGAAGTCATTATGACAGAGTGTTCACAACTTTGTTTTTTATAGTTTGGGGGAGGACAGGTGTTAATAATGGTGTCAGAATTCCAAGACTGGGATGTGTGTTACACCTGTGTGGAATATTTAGGGTTTAGAAAGGAAGTATACACGAAAACCCACAGAATAAGTTTGGAGGGACTGGGGATGTAGCTCAGGATGGGAGCACTTGTCTAGCATGCAGGAAGGAGGCCTTCTGGTCCATCTCAGGTGCCATAAAAACAAAAGTTTGGGTGGGAAAATGGTCATCCAGGACTTTTCTACAATGGGCCAGCCATATCAGCTGTTGAGGGAAACTGAGGGATCAGTCTAGGGTATCAGATCAATAAACAAGACCAGCTGCCACCCTAACCCAGTCCTAGGAGACATGGGATTCCCAGCAAGAAGCCTGGTGACCCTTCCAAGGTAGGAGAGTGGACCCCCTCCAAAAGCCAGAACCCCACTCGGCTTGAGCTCACCTCCTGAGATCCCTTCCTAACCAAACTGGATTCCATGGTAAGCCCACCTTTGAGAGCCCCCCATAGGAATGCATAACTGTTTAATCCTCCCCTAAAGACAGAGATGGGTTGTCAGCCTATCAATCCAACTCGGTCCTCTACTTTGAGGGAGGGGGAAAGGAAGAGGGGGCTTCCAAAATCCTGCCCTTTGAAAGAGTGAAGGGCAAACCAAAGCATAGTTTCAGTGACGTAGACAGTGCCAGGTCAGCCAGGCAGCCACACCGGAGGAGCATGCATGCCAATGCCTGTTCCAGAGGAAACAAAAAATAGAATTTCCCAGCTGTCTAAAGTCAAGCTGAACCAATTAACTCAGCTCACTCAGAAAGAGCAACACTCCTTGGTGGGCTGGCAAAGGTGGATACTACCTGGGGACGAGCCCAAGGCTGAATCCCCTGTCCTTGTGGCCACTTTACCTTCCCTGGGTGTCTGTTGCCTTATCTTAATGCATAAGGTCACTATAAAGCACCTGAAGCAGACAGGTAAAGTACTTGGAAGAATGCCACGCTCAGGGAGCACTCCATAAAACAAGGGCTAGCTAGCAGCAAGAGCCTGCTTGCTTCTGCTCAGACCTTCTCTCCTGGAGCCTCATCAAGCTGCTCCCTTTGCAGATGAGGAAATTGAGACTAAGGTAAATTAACTGGTTTGATGGGGAAATGGCCCAGCCAGGAGGCAACATTAGCTTATGCCTTCCCATAGGATGAGGATAATTTTAACCACAGTACCCAATACACTAGATGCACTGTCAATGCTAATTTCCCTTGCTGGATTAAAAAAAAGGGAGGAAAGAGGTACACTTAACAGCTAGAAAAGCCAGCCATCATAAATCTGGTGATGCCAAACACAGAGGCACATACTTATGATCTCAGCATCTGAGGGGATCAGACAGGATGATTAGGAATTCAAGGGCAATCTGGACTAAATACCAGGACCCTAACTCAAAAACTAGCTGGGCACTGGTGGTGCACGCCTTTAATTCCAGCACTTGGTTGGCAGAGGCAGAAGGATCTCTGTGAGTTCAAGACCAGCCTGGTCTACAGAGTAAGTTCCAGAACAGTCAGGACTACACAGAGAGACCCTATCACTAAAAACAACAAAAACCAAAAGAACTAAAATCAAATGAGCACAGTGGCATACATCTTTAATCTCAGCATTTGGAAGCAGAGGCAGGTGGATCTCTGAGTTTGAGGCCAGCCTGGCCTACATAATGAACAGGATAGCCATAGCTACCCAGTGAGACCCCCCCATCTCAATTAATGAACCAATAAATAAATAAGATTAATTTAAAAGACAACAACTAAAATCAGAGCTAGAGAAATATCTCAGTGGGTAGAGCGCCTGCCTACAGTACGAAATGCCCTGGGATCTCTCTCCCCCCAGCACCTGCATCCATAGCAAGTGGTATAGTACAAGGCGAAGGCAAGAAGAGGCACTCAAGGTTGTCTTCAGCTATACAGTAAATTCTAGGCCAGCCTGAGCTACCTGAGACCTTGCCTTAAAAAATAATAATGAGGTTGCAGTTATCACCTGAGTGAGAGTTGAGGCGGTAGGAGGGCACAGAGGACTGCCATGGGGTCCCAGGTTGGGGGTGCAAGGCACATGGGAGGCAGCCTGTGTGTTGGCACAGCTCACCCATAGGATAAGCAGGTAAGGGAGGCCTGACAATGTCTTCCTAGACTTCTCCCTTCTTCCAAGCCTTTCACTATACAGCCCAGTCTGCAGCAGCAGACCCCACCCCCACCCAAGCATAGCTGGTTCCGGCTCCCACCCCAGGAATTTTCAACTAAGGGGCTTTGTGATGACCAGGGCAACTCAGACCAGCTAAAACCCAGTACCTCAGGTGGAAAATACCCAGGCTGCCATAGGCGGCCAGACGGGAAGATTTTCAGAGTTTTCTTTTTTTTCTTCCTTAAACCAATTTCCTGAGGCCTGAGGCAGTGCCCCAAGTCACAGATCAGAAAGCCGAGAGAGGCAGATTTTTGCAGATTAAGCTGAGGCTGACAAATGCTTCCATTGGTCCTTTTTCATTTCTTGGGTTTTGCCTTTGAAAGGAGGGAATTGCGCAGTTGGAGTTGACAAGGCTTTTTTTTGGGGGGGGGGTGGAGTGACAGGGCTGTTATTCAGGCAAGCATCTAGGATCTGCCCTGATTTGGCTCAAATCCTTTTTTCTAAAGTTACCTGTCCACTTTGGGGGTGGGGGTACCGCTGACAGACGAGACCTCAAAATAAAGGGCATTTTGTTTTTTCAAACACCCTACGGAAGCGTCTGGCTTGTAAAGCTACCACCACCAGATGCACACGGCTGCACAACCCCTGCCTCCCCTTCCCTTCTTGTGTTTTGAAGTTTATTTTCCCACATTTAGCCTTGAATTCTTTCCTTCCTTCCCTTGCCATGGCGGAGGAGCCATGGGAGGGGGTTACTTTGAGGGCAGATGAAGCCTCATATTCTCATTTGCCCCTCTCCTTCTAAACAAAGGCCTGGGGCAAGCCACACAAGATATTGTTTCCTCCGGGGAAACTATAAACTGACCATCTTCTTCCTTCAGCATACCCAGACATAGCAAGCACCCAGTGTGGGGGTACTTGGATCTTTCCAGAACCTTCTTGGAAGAGGGGCTAGACCAACCAACCATTCCTCTTTTGAAACTGCAAATGCAACACTACCTGGTAGTGTAAACCTGTCTCAGGCCTCCCGAGGACGGTTCTCTTCATAGCCCATGATCCCTAAGGCACCTAAAATACATGCCTTATCTCTGTGAATGTCCATCTGCAATCTGGAGGCAAAATGGGTAAAAACCAGAAAGATAGGCCTAGGTTTTCTCAGATTTCAACAGTGAGACAAAGATGAAGATAGGTTTGTTCCCATTTGACAGAACCGGAAACTGAGCCTGGAAAGTGAGAGACAGTTGGAAAGAACTGGGGAGGTGATGTCGATTAAATGTACTCCTCTCCCCCCCATCAGACCTATCATAGCTTGGGCAGTCTTTACCAATCTAATCCTACTATTATTGTTGATAGGAGGCAATCCACACTGGGATGGATCGGGTACCGAGGGACTTCTGACTCCAAGTTGGCTCAAGGTTCAAGAGATCATCAGCCAAGATTACCAGGGCGAGATCCAGGCTGTCCACTGGGTGTGTGCATTCTCAGATAAGAGACTCCGCAGGCCAGTGTCAAGAAATCTTCCCCTCACCCACACTCTCCTCCCTCCCTCCCTCCCTGAAAAGGAACTACCTGTGTTTGGGTGTTTGTGCAACCTGCCACTTTGACAAAGTTGAACTCCGAGTCCTTGAGGGATGTCTCAGCTTGATAAGACTTCCCGGAAGCCTAAGAGAATCCCTAACATTCCAGCCACAAGCCTTCCTCCGGGGCACTCAGGACTCGTCCGAGCCCCCAGCCCAATTCTTGAGTGCAGCGACCGGCGAGTACGTCTTTGCCCGCGGTGGATCTGGGGTCTCACCACAGTATTCAAGCTCTTAAGAAAAGTCGGGCGCGGCAACGGCCCTGGAGCAGAAGGTGGAGAAGCCAGGGGTGGCACCCGGCTCTGCTCCCGGACTCCGGGAGCGTCTCCAAGGAAAGATAAACGCCTTTATCCGCCCCACAACCTCCTCCAAAGTGGGAGGCACCCGCACACCCACACTGAGACACCGCGGGGCCCAGTTCACCCTGGAGTCAACCCCAAAATTTCTCGGAACGTTCTAGGCTCTGGCCAAGACTGCGCGCGTGGGGAATGCCCATGTCTCTGGATGAGAGACACAAATCTTTTCAACCTGACACCTGATGGGGAATTTTCTCCCCATCACCCCGAGACCTCTCGTTTGGGATGGAGGGCTTTCCCCTGAAACACCGCTATAGCCCCAAATGTTTCAGGTGCATGTAGGAGATTCTGGCGACCGACGGCTCACCTGTAGGATCTTGTCCAGGCCCTCCTGGCTCAGGCACGGAAACTCCTTGAGTAGAAGCAGTTTCTGTGTATAGTAGTTTTTCTTGGCCTCCTTCCAGTGCGGCTCCTCCAGCACTTCGAAGATCGCCGCCCCGATGGCCAGGTAGAAAATGATGGCCGAGGTGAGCAGAGGACCCCGGTCCACCATGGCTCTTCAGTGGCCACCTCCTGGAGAAAGCGTCCCCTAGTTCCAGCGGCTCCGGGTCCACCAGTCCTGGACACAGCTGTTTGAATTTGGAGCTCCGCATGCGCAGTGCCCGGTACCCACCGCGCGCCGCTCCCGGGACAGTTGTTTGGCCAAGTTATCTGCGTGGATCACGTTCACGCAGGCCAGGGTAAACGCACACCAAAAGGAGTCTGAGGCCAACCCCAATCTCTTGACCCTGAGAGGTGGGATGAAACTCACTCAGGACCCACACCAGGAGACACGTGTGCTGCCCGGCGCGCGACAGTACGCCGAGCGCGCCTCCGCACCGCTCTTTAAGCAGCGATCAGCCCGCCCGCGCCAGACCCTAAAGTGGGTGTGTCCAAATCAGGACACGCCCATCTCCCCGCCCCCTGACCCCGCCTGAAGTCCCTGCCCCAGGCACCGGGCTCTCCACGCTCCAGGCGCCAGTGTCCAGAATAAGACTGAGTGGCTAGTGCAGACCTCTATGACCCGCATTGTCGCAGGATTTGCGGTCTTCAGGACTGCAGTTGTGTAATAGCAATTGATGTAATTAAGTAAAAACGGCCGCGCATCTTACTACGGAGGTCAGAAATATATTGCTAGTGATAACTATCACGTCCAGATGTTCCTTTTCAGAGAGCTTAGTGTGGATATTTGTTAGATATTTAATAAATCCTGAAATATCAGAGGCAGCACACAGTCAATTCCTAGGTAGACAGCTCAGGAAATCCTTGATCCTTGAATACAAGGATAAACAGCTGAGAGTCAGTCACACACACCTTTAATCCCAGCACAGGGAAAGCCAGGAGTGGAGACCTACACCCTTAATCCCATAACTCCAGAGACAGAACTTTTTCTGTTTCTGTGAGTTCAAGGCTACACGCCTTTACTCCTAACCTGGATGGGATAGGGTATGTAAGGGCTCTTAGAAACCCAGAAGAAACAGAAGCGACAGGCAGAAGAGACCAGGAATGAGACTGAGGAAGTTGCAAGACAGTTTGGTGAGAATTGACTGTGGTGCTTTCTTTCTCTGATATTTCAGCCTTTCGCCCATATTTGGCTCTGAGTCTCATTTAATGCAACCTGAATTAGTGCTACTGCAGTTTAGGTTGTATTTACCTCTTCCTGGGGCTCACACACCTACAGCCTGGAGTAAAGGGATTCGATTTAAATGAGGATTACTGGGAACTAATCCCAACTACAAAAGGGTGAAGAACCCATCCAGGCCCTCTGTGTTCTCTCAGCATCTGAGCTAGGCAGCAAGCAGCCACACCCACATTGCAAGGGCCTCTTCCTTACTCCCAATCCTACTTAAAATTACACCACTTTCCCCCACCCTATTATAACTGGAATACCAACTGGAAAGGCTAGAAATACTTTCTGCTCAAACCTGTTACTAGTAATAAACACTCAGGCCAGGTGTGGTGGTGGTGTATATCTTTAGTCCCAGCTAAAGAGGTAGACAGATCTCTGTGCATTTGAGACCAGCCTTGTCTACATAGCAAGTTCCAGGCCAGCCAGAGCTACATACTGAAACCCTGGCTCAAAAATAAACAAGGCTGGTCGTGGTAGTTCTCACCTTTAATCCGAACACTCAGGAGGCAGAGCTGGGTAGAGTTCTATGAGGAGTTACAGGGCTACATAGTGAAACCTTGTCTCAAAAACAATAAGCACTTGATTGTGGCGATATGCTGTATATTTAATAAAACCAATCTGGAATATCAGAGAAGAGATCCACCCATAGTCAATCATGGAGGATCAGAGAGTGGTAACTCATGCCTTTAATCCCAGCAGATCTGAGTTTGAGGCCAACTTGGTTTACAGAGGGAGTTCCAGGCAACCAGGGAGGCAGTGGTGCCTTGCTTTTAATCCCATAAGTCCAAAGCCGGAGATCTTTCTGTGTTTCTGTAAGTTCAAGGCTAACTACCAAATAGTAGTAGCTCAGGCTGGCCCCGAACTCACAGAGATCCTTCTGCTTCTGCCTCCCAAGTGCTGGGACTAATGGTATGTGCCACCTCTGCCTGGGTTTGTCATTAGACCCACTTCCCAGTAAAGAAATAGAAGCTTTGACAGAAGAGCTATTTGACAGAAGAGTTTGTGCAGCCTTCACTAGGACAAGTCACAGGTTAGAAATGCTGGGACCCCAAACTGTCCCTCATGCCTCTGTGGAGACAGATGCAGCCAAAGCCAAACTCCCTAGCACCTGCCTCCTTCCCAGGGCCTTTTCACAGGCAAGAGTTGCAAGAGGATTATCTGTGGATCTCCAAATCTTGCCGGAGCTGAAAGACTGAGGATGAATCTACATTGCGGATCAATCATTAATTTTTGTTTTGTTTTGTAAGATGGGAGTCTTACTATGTAGCTCTGGCTGTCCTGGAACTCACTACGTAGACCAAGCTAGATGCATACATACAAAGATCCACCTGCCTCTGCTTCTCAAGTGCTAAGCTTAAAGATGTGGCTTATTTGCCTGGCCTTGGATCCTTGTTTGTAGATCTTGCTTGTAGATTCTGAGCATGCCCTGAGGGAGAAGCCTGAGCAGGAAACACAGAAAACCCCGGCTTCCGGGGAGGAGAGGTGACTTAGCAGTTAATTAAGAGACTCGATTCTATTGTAGAGGATCCAGGCTCAGCTTCTAGCACATGAACTGCAGTTCACAACAGCCCGTAACTCCAGTTCCAAGGGATTCAGGATCCTCTTCTGACCTCTGGACACACACACACACACCCTGAATAAATAAAGTAAATAAATAAAAAGAAAGGCCAGGCTTCATAATTTTGGATCCCAGAGACCTGCATTGCCTGTTCCCTGGGGGTGGTACTTCCACCAAGGCTAATCCTGGCCCAGGCCTTAAGATCACCCTTCTCTAGAGGACTCACTCCTCAGCACTAGGTCCCCTCCCCTCCCTAAGCATGTTTCTCTTCTCTACCCTTTCTAACACCTATTCCTCCAACATCCCTGTTGTAGCCTGACCCCCAGTCCCACAACCTCACACTCCAGCCCTTGTCTGTCTCAAGTGTGCACAGACCTCCCCATGCCTGGAGTTCACCCTCTTCATGATAATATCAGGGGCAGCATGAGGTATATATACTTCAGTCAGCTTGAGGTTAGCACAGGTGGAGGTCACCTGACCCTCCAGGAAAGTCTTTACCATTTCTGTCTGCCCCGGCAGCTTGTACTCTCTTCTTGGGAAGGAAAAGGGCCTCTCTCTTTTTATTTTTACCTCACTGCCTCACAAAAACACGTCAGCATACACTGGGTAGAAGTGATCTTTATTTAAAGTCCCCTCTTCCCTTCCGCTACCCCCCAATCTTCCCCTTGGAGAGCACTGAATGCATGGAGGTCAGAGGTCAGCCTCAAGTGTCATTCCTTAGGTACACCCTAGCTCTTGTATATTATTTATTTTTATTTACATGTCACTGTGGGCCTTTGTGAATTTACATGCACCATATGCATGCAGGAGCCCACAGAGGCCAGAAAGGGTCCTGGATCCCCTGGGACAAGAGATTGTAAGCCTCCATATAAATCATGAACTGAGGCCCTCTGCAGGAGCAGCATGTACTCTCAACTTCTGAACCATCTCTGCAGCTTCTAATTTCATGTTTTGAGACAGTCTCTCACCCACCTCAAGCTAGCCCATTAGGTTAGACTGGCTGGCCTCGGAGCCCCAGAGATCACCTTCTCTTGACTTCCCAGCACTGGGATCTAAGCGTACAGTCACCCTCTGACTCTCCTTTAGACACGGGTCCTGGGTGTTGAAATCAGGGTCTCATGCGTGTTCAGCTAGGACCTCTCCAACTGAGAACTATGTCTCCAGCTCCATTATTCAAAATGTTTTCATCTTTAGTTTCTGTTCCCTTCCTCAATGGTATTCTTTTTCCATGTCTTTCCCTGTGCCCAGGATGCTGTCTGTCTGTCTGTCTTCCTCTGTGGCTCTAGACCTCACTTTTCTGTATGTCCACACACTCCTGCCTCTCAATCTCTTATTTGTCTCCTTCCCATTTGAATTCATCCCTTCTCTTTCCCCTGTCCCTGGTCTCATGTTTGGATCATACTTTCCCCCAGAAAACACAGCTGCATGCACACTGCCTGCATGATCCATACCTATTCTCTGAACAGTAAGACACACACTAGAGGCTTTTGTCAATATCAACATGTCTAAATAAAATGAGCCTCAAGGATGGTGGGAAATGTCTATACTATGGAGGGGGAATGAGATAATGATAATACATGTTTCTAAATGTTTATTTAAGTTTTATTACATTTTATGTGTGTAGATATGTATGTGAATGCACACATGCTTGATACAGAGTTTAACACCGCCAGGAAAAGACCTCCAGACTCAATTTAGATTATAATTAGCCAAATTTATAAAAACTACCATCAGGGATACAGTTTCTAAGTCAGAGATGTGCCATGAGAAGGAGAGTGACGGAAGAGTTCTTAAAGACAAAAAAAAAAACAAAAAACAAAAAACCACAAGAAGACTTTGAGTATCTGCATAAGCAGGTTACAAAAGCCAAAATCAGTAGTTAGTCATATCATAACAAGCAGATGGTTACGGCTGTACATTTCTGGGTGGTTGTCAAGGAATCAGGGTTGCAGGGAACTTATCTGTTAGAAACTTGAGTCAGGGATAAACAGCTATTAGGTACCAAGATGGATGACTAACACAAAATGGAGTTCCTTTAGCTATCACATGCTCACCAGCTTGTAAAGAGATCAGAAGACGGCTAGTGGGAACTGGTTCTTTCCCTCTGCTCTGTGGATCCCAGGGAACGCAGGTCCTCAGGCGGCAGGCACCTTTCCCACCCAGCCATCTGGCCGGTCATCTGGGAGAACTGTCTCCTAAAAGGCAGGTGGGTTTTGAGAATGGAGTTGAGTTGATAGCAACTCTGGCCACAGGATGTGCCTGAGTCCTCTGGGAGGAATTGGCAGAGTGAACGGCTGTAAGGTCACCCCAGGCTCTGGCCACAGAAGTATCCACACCCCGTTTTGTTTCTTCCTTGTTACAATTAGGCAACTGGATTATCCTCTTGATAAAACAAACACTTGATAATCCTTCACTGCTCTTCAGGAGCCCCTTCACTTACCACAGCCTCTGAGGTGAACCCACTGTGGCCTGAAGACATCTAAGAGTACAGTTACAGTCCCTAGCCTGCAGAGCACTGGAATGAGGCACCAGCACCGCAGTCCTGGCCAATAAGATGATGATCTGCGGCTTCCGGTGGGCACTCAGTGTGGACAGAGTGGCAACCAGAGAAAGAACTGTGGAAATCTAAATCAGAAATATAGATTTTACTAAGCACTTGCTGTTTCTACACTGTCCCCAAGCAGAAGAACCAGCAGGCTGACCACCTATTTCTATTTAAGAATATTGCTGTGGGGCTGGAGAGATGGCTCAGCGGTTAAGAGCACCGGCTGCTCTTCCAGAGGACCCGGGTTCGATTCCCAGCACCCACATAGCAGCTCACAACTGTCTGTAGTTCCAGTTCTAGGCAAACACCAAGGCAAATAAATAAATAAATAAAGTTTTTAAAAAAAAAAAAAAAAAAAAAAGAATATTGCTGTGTCTACTAATTTCCCTCTGAAGAGCAAGTCTGACCAACAGAGATATAGAAAAGCCATGAAAAAAAAAAAAAACAACATAGTGGTTCAGTAACACGCTTACTATTTTAAAAGGTCACCAAAAAACAAAATCAGAGAGAGAGAGAGAGAGAGAGAGAGAGAGAGAGCAGTGGATGAATGTAGTTGCTACCAAGCCAGACAACCTAAGATTAATCCCCAGGTCCTACACAGTGAGAAGAGCAGACCATGGCACACAAACCCAGACCCCAGACATAAATAAAATATAAGAAACAATTGCTCCTTCAAAAAGAAAAAACAAAGCCCTCACACTGGTGATACAGTGCATTTGTTTTGTGTGTGTTTGCTCACTTATTTGTTGGGATTTTTGTGGACTTGATGGAGAGCTACATTAATCTGGGGAGGGGTAGTACAACCGAGACAATGCTTCTGAAGAATGGCCTGTAAACAAGTCTGTGGGGCATTTTCCTAAATTATTGTTTAAATGTGGGAAGGCCCAGACTACCATGCATGATGCCACCCCTGGGCAAGTGATCCAGGGCTACAGCAGGCTGAGCAAGCCGTGAGAAGCAAGCCAGTGAGCAGTGTTCATCTATGGTCTCTGCATCAGTTCCTGCCTCCAGGTTTGTGCTCTGACTTTTCTTCATGAGGGACCATAAGCTTTAGGATGACACAAACCCTCCCTAAGGTGTTTCCTATCAGTGTTTTGTCAAAGAAAGGGAAAACAAGCTAAGACAGGTGCTCAACTGAGACAGGAGGATTGTAGAGTTTAAGCTAGCCTGGGCTACATAGAGAGATCAGGCCAGCTAGGCTAGACAGAGACCATGTCTCAGACAAAGTAAACAAGGACCAGTAAATAATACGTTTATTCTGCCTGAGTTCTTGTTGTATTGGGATAATGTCAATGCCTTATGAAATCACTTCCTTTGAGAAATTATCAGAGGTGAACTTTATTTCTCAAGGATCACTTAAAAACTTTGGGGTAGGAGGCTCCTGCCAAATGTTCCCCCTTTGTCAATTAGAACAATTCTCCAGCTATGAGCTTAATATTCATGACCAAGTGGTACACTTCTTGTTTTACATTTACCAGGAGGAAACTCACAAATAGCAATAAAGTCCTTCTTAACGAAGAAGAGGAAAAGTTAGACGAGTACTGGTACATGCTTGTAACCTGGTACATGGGAAGCAGAGGTAGAATGACCAGGAGGTCATGGTCACCCCCGTCTGTAGGAGTTCCCAAATAACCTGAGCTGCAGGGATCCTGCCACAAAGACAAACAAAACAAAATAGCAACCTCATTCGAGATGCACTCCTGTAATCTTGCTACTGGGAGGATTGAGGCAGAAGGATGGCAGCTTTGAGGCCAGCATGGCTCCATGGGAAATTCTTGTCTCCAACAGCAACACCAACAAACAACATAAGCAGAAAAAAAAAAAAAAGGAAAAAATACTATGTACACATATTACTCAGCTCCCAGAGAGAGAGAGAGAGGGAGAGAGATAGATCTCGGCACGTAGTACAATGTATTTGACCTTGATAATTCTTTATCAAATGAAATAAGCCAATCCAAAAACAAACACTGCACAATTCCATTTGTATGAAGATTTTTTTTTAAGTAGCCAAGCATTTAGAAAGTAAAATATATAGTAGTTGTCTAGGACTTGGAAGAAAAAAAAGGCAGAACCTACCCCTCTGATGAACATGAGTGAGAATAAAGTTTCTTTACAATATGACAAAATTCTAAAGCTGTAAAGCTCTTGTGCATCACAAAACACAGACAAGCTAGCTGTGCTGCTGCTGCTGCTGGTGGTATTGTGTGTGTATGTACATGCGTGAGTGTGTGTGTGTGTGTGTGTGTGTGTGTGTGTTGTACTCACGTACTAAGCAAATGTTTTTCACTAAGCCACACTCCTACCCCAATATGGTATATTTTATGTTATGTATTTGTTAGCTGCCATGTGGTTTCTGGGATTCTAACTCAGGTCCTCTGGAAAAACAGCCAGTGCTCTTAACCTCTGAGCCATCTCTCCAGCCCAGTACATTTTATGTTATGTATTTGTGTATGCTGTATACTTGTTGTACATGTTCATAAATATACATATATGTTTCTGTGGAGGCCAGAGGTCAACATGTGGTATCTTTCTCTGCCTTACTTTTTCAGAAAAGGGTCTCTCATTGCACCTCACCATCTCAGCCAGACTAGTTGGATCAGCAAGCTTCTAAGGATTCTTCTACAGCCTTCCCACCCTGTGCTGTGGTTACAGTCACATACAAACATACCCAGGATGGATGGATCCTGGTGATATGAACTTGGATCTTCATGTATGGGCAGCAAGAGCTTTACCCACTAAAGCCATCTCTCCAGTCCAGGCTTTAGATGCTTTAGAATCTAAAGGCCTTTGAAGAAGAATGTGGGACTGGAGAGATAGCTTAGTAGTTTAGAGCATCGATTGCTCTTCCTATGGACTCAGGTTTGAATCCTGGCACCCATATGGTGGCTCAGAACCATCTGCAACTCCAGTTCCAAGGGACCCAACACCTTCTTATGACCTCTGGGAACACTGCATGCACATCTTGCACAGACATATATTCATACACATACAAAACATTCTTACTCATACTTTTTTAAAATGTGTTGGAACAATTAACACCAATACTTCACAAACTATTTCATAAAATAGAAAAAAAGACTTAAAAACTCTTTTTATGAAGCCAATATTACCCTGATACCAAAACCAGACAAAGATCTAACCAAAAAACAAAGAAAAGGAAGAAAACTATTGGCCAATCTTTCTAATGAATATAGAAGAAAAAGTTTTCCATAAAGTACCTGCAACTTGATTCAAGAATACATCAAAAAGACTATCTAGTTTGATCAATCTGGATTCATCAAAGAGATACAGAGACAGTTAAATGTATGTAACTCAGTAAATGTAATTCTCCACATAAACAGATTCAAAGGCAGGAACCACATGATCCTCTCATTAGATGCAGAAAAGGCCTTTGACAAGAATTCAATATCCACTCATGATAAAGTCCTGAGGAATCTAAAGAGAGAAGGAGACATATATCAGCACTAAAAAGGCAATAAACAACAAACTCACAGCCAGCATCACATTAAAAGGAGAAAACCTCAAAGCAATACAATCAACGAGACAAAGATGTCCACTTTCTACATTCCTGTTCGATAACCTCAATTCTTCAAGTCCAGGAATAGTAGACATTCCTAATTCGATGTAAGGCATTGGAAGTTGCAAGAATCAGTCAAGCATTGAGAAGAACAATGTGGCTAAGGGTCCGTGATGAAATAAAGCAAGCTTTGCCTTGGCAGGGTTTCAGCTGCTCTTAGCGGTAAAGCTACATGCCCTTTGCTCTGAGAACCAGTCAAGCTATTACAGGCTAAAAAAGAGCCACGCACCAATCTGCAAGGATTAGTGTTTGAAGATTTCACGTAGGTCTCCACCGTCAATGGAAAGCCCACCGTCCCCCAACACTCTTTTTCATGAGTACGTGTATGTGGTATGCATGTCTATAGATAAACACCCACACATGTGTGCATGTGGGTGCAGAAGTCAGAGACAGACACTGGCTGTCTTCCACAATTGCTCCTCACTGAGGCAAGGTCTCTTGCTAAACACAAAGTCCAACTAGTCAGCTTGCTCCAAGAATCCCATCTTTGCTCCCCACACCCATCCCCCACTCCCCCCCAACCCCACCAAGAGCTGTGATGACAGGCTGACTACTATGCCCTTGACTTTTATGGAAGGTCTAGGGATCTGAACCCTGATCCTCAGCCTTACACAATAGATAATTTATCCATTAAACTATCTCTCAACCCCCTCAAAATCTTTCCCTTCAACAAAAAATAACAGAATTTCACCTATAGTTTTCATTGACGGAGCTCAGTTATGAGATCACCTTCCTCCAATGTGATGAATTCAGAGACACCTGGAGCTGTTCCTGTATCATCAGGTGGCTACAGCCCCAACCCAAAGCCTTTTTCCCTGGGGAACACTGATTCCTGAATCCCAGCATTTGAAAGTCATTTCTGTGAAACATTGCCTTCCCCCTAAGACCTCTTTTCAAACCCAGAAAAGGACATAACAATAAGACATGACAAGTTTTATGTCTGCACGTTGTCTGTACTTTAGAATCTATGACCCCTTTTCTGGGGAGGAAATGTACTGGTGAGCAATGTTACAATGTAACACTGTTTCCAAAGTTCACAAGAGTCCTCTTCTCCTCTGAGCCCCTGCATGAGTTAACTGGAAGATTCTATCCAGACGTTCAGCAGAGAAGGGGATGGAACGTGCTGCCTCCAGGATGGAAGAAAAGAAAAATGGAGAAAAGGATGATACTGGAGTAAATTTAAATGAACACAATTTTGTCTGTTCCTACCATAAGCCATTTTATTTATTTAGGTTTAGTTTTTATTTATGTGTATATGTTTGTATATACATGACACATGAGTGTGCGTGCCCTTGGAGGCCAGAAGAGGGCATGAGATTCCTTGGAGCTAGAGCAAAGGGCAGTTGTGAGCTGCCTGAGTGCTAGGAACCAAACACCAGTCTCATGAGGATTCTTCACCACTGATCCACCACTCCAGTTCCAAGAAGATGCTTTTAAAAGGTTCACTATATGTATACACACATATATAATATGACACAAGATGAGACAAAGTATTTATTCATGATTGATACAATCTCATTTAATGGAGACAATGATGACATCATGTTAGCCTCTTTCACAAATAAGGAACTGAAGGTTTAGAAAGAGGGAACAGCTTGCTCCAGGTGTCTGTGGTAGAGCACAAAGCCCTTGGCTCTTCTCATGCCAAGGACTGCCCTGGGTCCCTGCTGCCCTTCCCTGTAGCCTCTCTACTCCCTGGAAACCTCCCTGTTTCCCTCAACACACTGGCCCCGCCCCTCCCCATTCAGTATCTGGTGAGGTGGCAGCTCTTGGGAACAGCTAGCTCCCTTGGCTCCCCGCCCTGCCGTGAGCAGCTTCTTCCATAACCTGAACCACTCTTTTGAAGATGGCCTGTCCCTGCCAGTCCCTGTCAACTCAATCTCTTTGCTGGCAGCCATCAATGATAATAGATGTGCTGAGGACAAAAATGTGATCTGTAGGGACAGCTGCTCTCTGGGAATAACTGTTTATATAGTGTATTATATATTTCAATTTTTAATATTTATTTTGCATATATGTGATGCACACCTACCATGGTACCAGTGTGGAGGTCAGAAAAATACCTTTTTATTCTTATTTTAATTTTTATTGAGATAAGACCTCACATGTAGACCAGGCTAGCCTCAAACTCACAAAGATCCACTTGCCTCTAGCTCTCCAGTGCTGGGATTAAAACTATACACCATCCCATCCAGTAGAGGAGAACTTTTTAGAATTAGTTTTCACATTGTACCTTGTTTGAGGCCAGTGTTCTCTTGTCTCTTTGTAAAAATCAGAAATAAAGCATGTAAGATAATGTTTTATTTTGTCAGCAGCAGTCATTTGACTCTGCATGTACTACATAAGTACTTTACCAACTGAACCATATGTATCCCAGACTGGCCTCACCATGGAGCTGAGGACAACCTTGAACTTCCAATTCTGCAGCCTCCACTTGAGTTCTGGGATTACATGCATGCACCAAGAGGTTTATGCAGTGCTGGGATTACATGCATGCACCAAGAGGTTTATGCAGTGCTGGGAATCAAACCCAGTGTTTCTGCATACTGGGTAAGCTCTCTACCAACTGAGCTGCATTCCTAGGTCCAGCCTGGAAGCCTGTGGCAGTTGTATCTCAGCGTAATTGGTGGCCTTTCTAACACTGGTATGTTTTACTTTATGTCTTTAAAACCATGATCCCAGGAAGATAGCTGTAAGTTTCATCAGGACTGACACATGGGGAGCATGTAGCAGAACATTCTGCCTGGAGGAGTTTAAGTAGGCAAGCGTCCTCACCACTGGGGCTCCTCAGGTATTCTCCCAGGCAGCGAGGGTCCTTTAGAATGGGTGACAATAATGCAGAAGCAAGATGAGGGAAACCAGAAGGAAGGCACAAGACAAGGGCCACTCAGAGGCTGCTGGGAAGACCGTGGTTCTCCCTGCTTTGGAGCCTTTCTGTGCCCTGTTGCTTCACGCTGTGGTTCAGAACCAGTCGCCTTCTGGAGTTTAGTGGCAATGGCCATGTGCCCCTCCCCCTCCGCAGAACCCTCTGCTCATACCTGGGTCTCTTCCTCTACTTCCCTCTCTTGCCCTGCTGGTCCCTGGCTACACCCAGCATCCAGCAAGCCTCATTGAGTTCCACATTCAAAGCCCGTGGCAGCCTCCTCTGACTGCAGTGCAGCTCTCCCCAGGGATATGAAGATCCCAGAGACAATTGGCCGCTTGTCTACCAAATGGGCAAAGGCCTGAGAGCTGGTTAAGAAAAGGGTGGGGAGGGAAGAAGGATAAAGGGGTGCCAAGAGGAAGGAGGAATTGAGATTTCTGGAATTTCTGCCTCCTTTGCCAACATCCATGAAGAAGCCAGGCAATAAACAGAACTTGGCATGCACAGGACTTTGGCCCTGGAGTTCTGGGACACGTGAAAGTCTCCATGCAAAAGTAGCATTCTTTGCCAGAGCTTACAAGGGAAGCTCCCTACTACAGGAGCAAATGATCAGCCTTGAGGATCACAACAAAGGACCTGGGGCCACCAAGGCCACTTAGGAAACTAGCATGCTCTCCACAGATGAGGAGGAAGACCAGTGTCTCCCAAGCCCACTAGAACTTTGACCTCCCTTCTTCTCCTAGGGCCAGAGGGCCATGCAGCCTGATGCCCCTGCATCACTCTGGAGTGAGAGTCAGTGGTTGACAAATAGACTTTACGTGTACCCAAGAGAAATATCCAACAGCACTCTGAAGGAAACTTGCCAAAAGTAGAACTTGAATCTGATCAAATCTCTCTAAATTCAACAATGGATGGAGTCCCAAGAGATATAAAGGAGTGAGTCACTGTAACTCAGTGATCTTTACACAAATGCAGGTAAGGCAACCTTGGCTTGCTTCTCCCTCCCTCCCTCTTTCCCTCCTTCCTTTCTTCCTTCTTCTTTCCTCTGTGTATACACATTTGTGATGGCTAAGAAACTGCACTTTATGCTAGGCATCCATCTTGGTACCCACCATCGGTCTGAATGGGATTTCTAGTCCCTGGAAGATAAGTGCCCAATAATCCTGACTCAGTGACCCCCACCCAGAAACGTTCAGTCATGACTTGTTATACTATGTCTGCCTGCTTTCTGGTTCTGTAACCTGCTTTTGTTTTGAGATGTTTATTTTTTTATTTTCTATGAAGAATTAGTGTTTGCCTGTATGTATAACCGTGTAAAGGTGTCAAATCTTGGAATTACAGACAGTTGTTAGCTGCCATGTGGTTGCTGGGAATTGAACTCAGGTTCTCCAGAAGACCAGTCAGTGCTCTTAACTGCTGAGCCATCTCTCCAGCCCCTGTAACCTGCTTTTGCAGACATTCAAGGCCTACTTTGAGGTCACCTTGATGACCTAATCTTGGCAGAGCAGAACAGTCGTGTCTTGTTTGTGCAAATATTGTGGTTTTTTATCTTTAAAAACCCTTTCCTTAGCTGGACACATGCCTATAATCCTACCACTCAGGAGACAGAGGCAGGCAGATTTTTGTGAGTTAGAGGCCAGCCTGGTCTACAAAGGGAATTCCAAGACAGAGAGCTGTACACAAAGAGGCTCTGTCTCAAAAACCCAAAACCAAAAAATTCTTCCCTTCCTAGGTGGTACTGACACACAGCTTTAATCCCAGCACTTGGGAGGCAGAGGCAGGTGGATCTCTGTAAATTTGATGGTCTACAGAATGAGTTCCAGTACAGCCATGGCTACACAGAGAAACATTGTCTCAAAATAAACAAATAAATCTTTCCCTCATCCCCTTTCCCACAACAATCTCTCAGAGCCTGTTATCTTACTATCAGCCATCAATAAATCTTATAATTATAATTGGATTGTGCCTGTGGTCTCCCCCTTGGTGGTTTCCAACTTCCTAACACATTCATTTGCATATGTGCGTGCTGAGGTCAGAGGTCAGTGTCTTCCTCAATCACCATCCACCTTTTTTGTTGTTGTTGTTGTTTGTTTGTTTGTTTGTTTGTTGAGACAGGGCTTTTCTGTGATGGAGTATCAGTTTCTGGGGGGTAGAGTGTGGTGGATATGGTTTGGAAATATCTTCTTTGGCTCAAACTTGGGATGTCACCAATGTCTTCAAATAAACCTACTGTAATCCAACAGATAAATTTTTGATATCAGAGGACCCAACTCTACCCTCAAGTCTTACCAAAGCTGCCATTGTCAAATAAATGTTTAGGAGGAAACCTGGAAGTCTTTCCCCACTTAGCTTGGTTAATAGGGAGCTTGCCCCAAAAGAGAGAGCCAAAAGTGAAAAGAGCCCTGGCAGCCTCTGATCCTAGAGCTGCGGTGTGGTGAGAAAGAACCGCTTGTCAGAAACTCTCCTGTGCACTGTGTCTCCAACCTTTCCCCCACCCACAACAGCCCCTTTTCTGTAAGTGACTTTTAGATAATAAATATTACTTAATATATATCTCATGGCGAGTTAATTACCGCAATATCTGGCGTCCAACGTGGGGTGCCATATGTTGTGGAATGTTTTTTTCGGGCCCGTTTTGGGCCCGGAGATTTGTGACCCTGGCACGTGGTGGCAGAGGTTTGTGCCCCAAAGAAATAAATCACACGCTTTTATCTTTTATACTGTTTGGCCCATGTCTCAAGCACATTATTAGCGCTCTTTTATCTTAAATCAACCCATTTCTATTAATCTTTTTACCACGTGGCTCAGCCCGTGGCTCAGCTCGTATCTCTATATGTTCTTCTTTGGGGGAGTCAGATGGCGACTAACTAACTCCACCCTCCTTCTACTTGCCTGTGTTTTGATCCTCCACCCACTTCTACGGTGCTCTACATAGGCCAAACTAGTCTTTTATTTATAGTGTATAGAGGACATTTCACCACACAGCACTACACAGATTAGGTGTGGTCTGAGCTTCAGAGGCCGTGACGTGAAAACAGGAACAAAGAACAAAAACAGGGCTGAAAGCGTGGCTCAGTAGAGCGCTTGCCTACATATGCCCAGTGTTCAATTCTCAGCCTCCCAAGAAGGAAACTGGGCCTGTAGAGGTGGCTGTGCTGTTAAGAGCACTGACTGATCTTACAGAGGACTGCAGTTTGGTTCCCAGCACCCACCACCCACAAGGCAGCCTATACATCTAGCTCCAGGGGGCTCTGACATCTCTACTCTCCATACATTCACTTGCATATATACATATAACTATAATTAAAATAAATCTCAGGGCTGGAGAGTTGACTCAGTGGATAAAAGCATTGGCTGCTCTTCCAAAGGACCTGGGTTCAGTTCCCAGTATCTACCTAACATCTCACAAACATCTGCAAGTCTGGTTTCAGGGATCTGATGTCCACATCTAACCTCTGTGGGCAGCAGACATAAACGTTGTACACCTATTTACATGCAGGCTAAGTAGTCATATGCATAAAATAATACAAGTAAATTTTAAAGTAATAATATAAAATTTAAAATAATAAAAATTAAACAAATCTTTTTAGAAGGATTTTGAAAATTGAGAGGAAGACTCAGCAGGGGAGCACTTGTTTAGACAGATGTTGAATGGAAGACTCTACTCACAGGAAGCTCTTCAAGGTGCTGGATAAATATTAATTGACTGGTGACTGGTCTCCCCAGGAAGATGGGGACTGTAGGAAGTAGGCAGGATGTCTTGCCTGGGTGAAAGCTGAGAGGAGGGGCCTTGTTCCAGTCACCTATTACCGTGGTAAATACCATGACCAAAAGTAACTCTGAGAGAACAGGGTTATTTCAGTTTATAGTTCTAATTCATTCTGATAGAAAGCCAGAGCAGGAACTCAAGGCAGGAACTGAAGCAGAGACCATGGAGGATGGCGCTGCCCACAGTGGGCTGGACTCTTCCACATCAGCCAATGATCAAGAAAATGTCCCACAGCTTGCCTACAGTCCAATTAGATAGGGACATTTTTGCAACTGAGTTTTCTTCTTCTCAGATGACTCTAGCTTGTGTTGAGTTGACCAAAAAAAAAAAAAAAAAAAAATCAACACAGACTTTCTCTGTCGGCGGAAGGTGAGAGAGTTAGGATCCTTTTGGAGTTAGGATAATCTGGAAGCTGAGAGGCAGGATTCATTTTCTCTGAATAAGTAGGCAGGTTGCAAATTAGGAAATAGCATGTAATTGGTATACAGTATTAAGTATTAGTGTCCTTTCAATGAGTAGCTATGGCCTACACACTAAAAAGACCCAGAGAGATGGGTCAGGGAGCAGAAGAACAGGATTCCAAGCAGGAAGACCTTTGTGTGACCCAGGACCAGCACGGTGGACTGAGCTGACTCCTATTAAGTGTTCCTTGGCCTCCTAACACATGCCACACCTTGTTTGTTTACATGTTAATGTACACACAGGTACATTCTTACATTTATTTTTCATTTTTATTTTTTTGGATTCTTCGAGACAAGGTTTCTCTGTGTAAGTAATCCTGCTGTTCCAGAACTTGCTCTGTAGACCAGGCTAGCCTCAAACTCACAGAGATCAGGCCTGCCTCTATCTCCCAAATTCTGGGATTAAAGGCATGAGCCAGCCACCCCTCCCACCAGCAATATTCTTCAAAGTATTCAAAGTAAGGCTGGTGAAGACTGCAGACTTAGCTTGTTTAATAGGGAGCTTGCCTACAGTGCTTAAAACCCTGGGCCCCATCCCTAGCACCCTATAAACTGCATGTGGCGGTGCATGCCTGTAACCTGAGTGATTAGTATGTAAGAAAGCATACCATGAATAAGAAATGATAAGGAGTCACCTAGGATATTTGTAGGGGGCAGGGTGGTAGTGGCAAGTACTCTACCTACCTCTGAGCTACATTTCTAGCCTTTGTTTTTTGGAGACATATCCAGCCTGGCCTCAGATGCTTCTTCCTTCTGCCTTAGTCTCCTGAGTGCTAAGATGACAGACCTAGACTCCAAAGATCTGGATTCCCTTGGATTCTCCTTTGTTTCTCTTGAAAGACAGGGTCTCATGCAGACCAGGCTGACCTCAGCTGCTGTGTAGCTGAGAGTGGTATTGAATTCCTAGTTATCCTATCTCACCTCCCAAGTCCTGGGACCATAGCGTGTGCCATACCTGGATTCAGTGCTGGATTTAGCTTTAGGATACTGCTTGTGAGAGTATCACAGAATGTGTTTGGAGGGGTGTGGACCTCAGCACCGTGGACGCCCTCGAGTATGCAAGGCTCTCCACTTGTCTCGAGTCACTGAATGGGGCTGTATTTGACTCTACAGCCATCAAGGATGACTGAGCCACCTCTCAGCCACTATCCCTTCAGACTCATCTGCATTGAAGTTGATGAAGCTCCACCCCTTTGAAATACAGCCCTTCTGGGGGCCAAGGAAATAGAACATGGTTCGGTTCTTTTGGAGGACAGGGTTGTTCAGTTAAAACCTCCAGCTCACTCCTGCTTGATCCGGAAAGACCCATCTCTCTCTTTCCAAGTCCCACCCACTCAGAGAATCTCCAAAGAAAAGATGCCAAAAAGCCCAGTTCTGAATTCTCGATGACTGTGGCAGCTCCTCCCCTGAAGCTGCCATCTAATGCAATCTGTACTTAACCACACTTAGGCACAAACCCTGCTTGTGGAGGACACGTCATCAGCCCTGGCCCTAGGGAATATAGACTCCTGGCTTTAGTTCAGCCTCGTGATTTCTCCGACCAAGATCTCTGAGATTGGAGAACTCTTCTGGAAGTTGATTTGCTCAAATATACCTGTTCTTTTGCTTTTTCAGTTCAGCTTGATCTGGCTTTACTTAATCACGGGAGAAACCTATTATCATGTTGCACAGAAAACCCACTAAGGACCTCAGTCACACCTTCCTTATCCTGCAACTTGGAGCAAATGGATGTAATGACCTTGCTATTGTGAACCCTCGCCACTGTACTCTGGAGTTTCTCAAAGGAGCCCACTTGTTTCGAGCCTAGGCATTGGGATCAGAAACATGAAAATCCACCAGAAAACTGTATCCAAGATTTCTTAGGGAAACCCCCGTAGGCAACAGTTGCTACCACTGAGGCTGTTCATAGCTATTCCACTGTTCATGCCCATTGCATACCAGGTCCCATGAGGAAAGGGATCTGGCAGATTTAGTTGGCTGCGGGTGTTAAGGGCTTACATTTTTGTTCGTTTATCTTGCTTATTTTATGTGCATGAGTATTTTGCTTGCATTTGTGTGCGCTATGTGTGTGCAGTGCCCACAGAGGTCAGAAGATGGGGTCAGATCCCCCAGAACTGGAGTTAAAGAGGATTGATCATGTGCTGTCACCGTCACGGGAGTGCTGGGAACTGAACTCAGGTCCTGTGCAAAAGCAGCAAGCATTCTTAACCGCTGCGTCTGTCTCCATCTCTCCAGTTCAAAGGGTTTAGTTTTTGTTCTTCTTGTTGTTTGGGGGTTGTTTTGTTTTGTTTTAAGTGTGGCTGCCTCTTGACTCACATGGGAAGGACAAGTACAGAGAGCAGAAATTTAGGAATCTAAAAGGGCAGATTGTGGGTGGGGGTGGAGGGTCAGGGCACCCTGTGGGAATTGTCTTCTCCCAAAGGAATCACCTTGCCCTTGCTCCTCACAGTCTAAAAACAAAATGAAGATGTTAGGGGCTTTTCCCTCAAAGCTACTGGAGGAGATGAAGCCTTTTCCCCCAGAGAAGGATGCAAACAGATCCTGGGGTGAGACAGGAACTGGGGAGGACAGGCCTGAGCTATCTGGATGGTGGACTGGCAACAGCCATCAATTACGCACAGTGAGTCACAGCCCAAGCTGACGTTTAAAAAAACAAACAGGAACACATAGGGAGGCTGAGCAGGCTGCAATAGGACATTTCGGTGAGGCAAGAGTCACTGGCTTGAACTAATTGAGTTGTCTTTCAACTCAGGCAGGGATTAGACCCACTTCTCATTCTGGGCATGTTCTTACTCTGTAGTGGGCATGTGAGTTACTGGAAAAAAGAATTTGATTTACAGGGACTGGGTTGGACTGCAGCTGGGACCAAAGAGCAGGGTGTGCCTGGAGACAAGCCTTCCAAGTGGAGCAGCTGAGGTTCACCCCTGCTGCAGGACACTGCACCCCACATCTTGATATTCAGGGATGTACACAGCCTTGTCCAAGGGTCCTATTTCAAAATGCCCCGTGCACTGTAGGCTGTCACTGGCTAAGAGCTTGCAGCCAGCTTTTCTGTCCCTTTTCATCTTGAGGGTTAGTTAGGTGGGAACTCCTGAGACAAAGGGGCTCCATTGGGAGAAGGGCACACTGGTCTGTAATTCGAGACCCGATGGGAGAGTGCGTGTACCAACTCTTTTCTCGCTTTTCTTTCCCTCCCTCTCTCCCCCTTTCTCCTCTTTACAGGGTTTCCTGTAGTCCAGGCTCTCTTCAAACTCACAATGTAACTGAGGATAGCGTGGAACTCTCTGATTCTCCTGTCTGCATTTCCCAAATGTTCCCATTACAGTATCTGACATCTTACCTGACTTATGTGATGCTGAGGCTCAACCCAGGGCCTCAAGCATGCTATCAGAGCATTCCACCAACTGTGCTGCATTTGAAGCCCCTCCCCTTTTCTTCATTAGCATGCAGAAGCCTAGAGAGATGGCTTAATGGTTAAGGGTACTGCTGATCACACAGAGGAGCCAGATCCCATTTCCAGCCCCAACATAGTCGCTCACAACTGTCTGTAACTCCAGTTTCAGAGGATTGGTGCCTTCTTCTGACCTCCCCAAGCACTGCATTCCCATACACAGATGTATATACAGGCAAAATGCCCATCACATCACAATTTTTAAATTAACATACAAAATAATGAACTTCATTATGACACTTTTCATACATATGTGTCCTTATATTTTGTTATGAATTGCCCGCCTCCATTGCTCCTAATTAGAGTTTATCTTGAAAGTCATGGGTATAAAACAGGGACAGGATACAGGAAGGGACATACAGAAGGGACTTGTCCTAATCCCAATGTGTGTGGAGTGTCAGAGAGAGGACCCCATTAATCAGATTTTTTGAGAAGCTCATATCCTTTCTCACGGTGAGTGTCTCTGGAACTGTTCTCATGGCAGCCCCAGTATGCTCAGTGACCCCCCACACACACACACATTAATCTGTCCTTAGCCAGAGCCTCTCTTTACCCTTCTGTATCTTTCAGATCTTTGGGGACAACTCAGACATAGACTTGACTGAGGTAATTCACACCTATTGTCAGCTCAGGGAGAAAAAGCCCAGCTAGAAGACAATTGACTTCTTAGTGTAGCAAAACACCCCAAGCAAAGCGGGTTGTTTGTAAACGGTTGTGCATTGCTCACTCTTTTGGAGGTCCAAAGTCCAAGACCACATAGCACCAGTGCTGGTCTCCAGCATGGTAGAGCGTGTGTGTGTGTGTGTGTGTGTGTGTGTGTGTGTGTGTGTGTGTTGGGAGGGAAATTATGTATTCATGCAGGAAGCTAAAAAATGTTGGTAGGAGAGAGTTAGCCTTGCTATAGGAACCCTACCTCATGAGCACTAACTCACTCTATAACACAGTATTAAAGCCTTGCAAACTGTGGCAGTTTGAACCATCGACTTGACATGACCCAGAATCAATCATCTGAGGAGAGAGTCTTGCTGAGAAATGATCTAGGTCAGGTTGGCCTGTTGGCATGTCTGAGGGAAGATAGTCTTGATGGTTTATCAACGTGAGAGCACTCAGCCCACAGTGAGTAGCACCAACCCCTAGGCAGGGCGTCCTAAACATTATAAGAGGAAAGAAATCTAGCAAAGAGAAAGAATGAAAGGAAGCAATTAAGAATCTACACGTGCTTTCTCTTTCTACTCTTGATGTAATCTTATGTATCATTTTAAGTTTCTGCCCTGACATCCCCACAGCAATGGTTGTCACCTGGAACTGTGAACCAAACAATTTTTTCCTAAGCTGCTTTACTTCTGGGCATTTTATCACAGCAACAGAAATAAAACTATAACCTAAGGGCAGCCCTACAATGACCTAACTACCTCCCCTCGGTCCCACCTCTCAAAGGTCCCACCACATGTCATGCTGACAACTGAGCTTCCAATACATGAAGCTCATGGGGAACAAACCACTTTGGAACCCAGTGTCCATCATGTAACAGGCACAACAACCAACTTCAACAGCTTTTACAAGCAATAATAGCATCCACAAACCTCAAAGAGCTCTGCAGACTGCTGTGGTCTTTGCAAGTACCTACAGGCTCTGCAAACGGCTGCATATTTTAAACAATCCTCATTTTAAAATGTAAGCTCAAAATTTTGATGAAATTATAAACATGAAACCTGCATACCGGGATAGCATCTGCAAATGACAGTGGAGTTTGAAAGGCCGCAGACTTTGCCAAGGGAAAAAAAAAAAGTGACAGACAACAAAATACCTCTATCTGCCAGCAACTGTGGGTGCTTTAATAGCTGAACCATATAAATATAATATCTCAGGAAGCCTGGGAGAAGGCTCAGTTGGTAAGGAGCTTGTTGTACATGAGGACCTGAGTTCAGATGGCCCAGACAAGCTGATATCTGAGAGATAACGACTTTCTATCCAGTTTTATCTGAAGGCACACAGACAAGCTGATATCTCAAGCTCATTGGCCAGGCATCCTGGACAAATTGATGAGCTCCAGGTTTAATGAGAGATTGTCTCAAAGCATAAAGTGAGGAGTGATTGAGGAAGACACCTGACATTTACCACACTGTGGTACACATCTGTGTGTATACACCTGCATGTACATGTATACAACATTTCATGTAAACACACACACACACACACACACACACATGCACAGAGAGAGAGAGAGAGAGAGAGAGAGAGAGAGAGAGAGAGAGAGAGAGAACAATAATCAGAACAAGACTACAATTGAAGGTTCCAATCTCAAAAGACTGCTAGGGTTTTTGAAGCTGTTTATCATTTACTCTTACCAGAAGAAAAATTTCTTAGGGTAAAGACTGGAAGGAGTGGAAGACAGACAATCACATTCAGACAAGCATTAGCCAGGGATGTAGCTCTATGGCAGTGCACTTCCCTACCATGCACAAGGCTTTGAGTCTTGATACTGGTTAGGGGCTCTGCTTATGTTGGAAAGAGGTCAGTCATCTAAATGAGCAAATGCAGAGGGAGCTTTATGTTGGTATGGTGCCAAGCACAGTGGGAAAGGTGAAGAGTCACATCCCCTTATTGTTTGTAGAAATTCAAACAGCCCTGCGCCTTTCTGTCAGCTGTTCTGAATATCTACATGCAGCTCAGATAGATTTCTCTGAGTCATGATTACTGTGTACCTGACTAATATTCATGGTTAGCTGTGGCAACAAAATTCATTAGAAACTACCTCAGTACCGCATCTAAAGGTGATTGACATTTCTGCTGAAGGTTGCTGGCATCATACCTGGAAACACCTTCTCTGTACAGACAAAAATACTTTAAATATGAATCCAAACTCTGGGTAGAACTGCATGCATTGCACTGTCCCTACCCATAATCCCCATGGGCTCCTGAATGTCTTTGTGTGCCCATGAGAATGAGAGTGAGGCTGAGGTCACCTCTCCATCATAGCAAACACCTTCCCCCAAAAAACAAGTTCACTAACAAAAACATTAGATAGATAGATAGATTGATTGATAGATAGATAGATAGCAGAGGCAGTGTCAAGGATGATAATGGTAATAAGAATAATTAATTTCGGGGCTGGAGAGATGGCTCAGCGGTTAAGAGCACCGTCTGCTCTTCCAGAGGACCCGGGTTCGATTCCCAGCACCCACATGGCAGCTAACAACTGTCTGTAGTTCCAGTTCCAGGCAAACACCAACGCAAATAAATAATAAATAAATAAAGTTTAAAAAAAAGAATAATTAATTTCTTTTCCAAAGACATCATGATAAGTGCAGAAAACTGGATAGAAAGTCATTATCTCTCAGTGTTGAAAACTTATCGTGGAATAATCTTTTTGTCCAGTGTGAAGATATGTCACTCTGATTGGTTTGTTAAAAAGCTGAATAGCCAATAGCTAGGCAGGATTTCCAGGCAGAGAGGACACTAGGAAGAAGGAGAGTTGCCAACTATATGTGGAGAAAGTAGAATGGGAAAAATGGGGATGTTCTTAATAAAGAACATAGATTAACTTTTTAAAAATTTATTTTTACATTGATGTTTTGCCTCTATGTATATCTGTGTTGAGAGTGTTGGATCTCCTGGAACTGGAGTTACAGGCAGTTGTGAGCTGCCATGTGGGTGCTCAGAATTGAACCTGGGTCCCTTGGAAGAGCAGCCAGTAGTATTCTTAACTCCTTGAACCATCTCTCCAGTCCTGAACTCATGTTATCAGAGAATGCTGCAGGTACCCAGTAAAGCAAGGTCTAGACAAGACAAGAAAAAAAGTATAGACACCCATGGGAAAAAAATAGTATTAAAATAATAAAGTCTTTAAAGAAAGAGTAAAAATTTTTTAAAAAGCCACAGAAAGATAGAAAATATAGCACAGAGAGTTTGGATCTTACAGAGAAAAACAGCTATTGAAAGAAATTGGATTGTGGAAGGGACTGCTGAATTGGAACAACCTATATACTTTAGAGATGTCTTGGCTTCAGAATGGAAGTTTAGAATGAAAAATGTATTGTTTTGGGGAAGAGGTTATGCTTTTATTTTCACAGAAAACAAAAGGCTATAGATTCATTCAAGGTTAAAGAGAATCAGGTTTTATGTGGTAGGGGGGAGAGAACCCCCTGAAAATCCTGGCTATAGACATAAATAAACCTAGAAAAACTATAAGACAAATGATGTATATTTTGCCTGCTCAAACAAGAAACCAAAACCCATCTTTGGCTGACTTGTGTACAATTCATGGTCTATACTTGTGTTAATACAGATATGTATGTTAACTTTGAAAGTTTATGGGTTTTTTGAACAAGAGGACCAGACACCAGTAAAAATCACCTAGGTGATCCAGCATCTCAGAATGTCTCTGTTGCAGTTTCCTCAAGAGTTTTGCATTCAGAATAGCTTCAAGACTCCTGGCTGAGAAGATTCAGTTTCATAGACTATTCTAGCCAGGACTTAGCCATTATCCTAATTTTCCCCTAAAGGTGCCATCACCCCAAGACAACAAGAAGCAGTCTAGAGAACATGACACCCACATTCCCAAGAGTCTTTCAGTGAGTTATGAATCTTTGTCATCATTTTGGGGGAGTTACAAATTGTTACTGGTCCTAGTCAGGAAGGAAGCTAAACAAAGGTGATTAGATTCAGGGATATCTTTCTTAAGAGAAAAAGAAAGATATAGGATAGAGATGATGGGATTAAAGGGTGGATTGTTGCATTACTTTTAAACAACCACTAGTCTCAAATATTTCATATTAGTATAGATTTTTGTATATTGACACAAATTTAAGGTATGTATCTATAAACTGTATATATGTTTCTGTTTTGTCTAAGGTATTATACCTATGCAGCTCATTTTAAAAGGTTATGTAAAGTTTTAATCTTCAAAGGCTATTTATGACAATAAAGCAGCTAATCACCAATAACAACAAAACTTGTAGTCATGTTAAGTATGTTTTTAAGGTCACACAGAGATATATTTTAAATTAGTGGCCTTTAAACACTTCAAAAACCTACAGAATATGGCATTTAAAACATTTTAATAACATAAGGCTTTTAATGACAGTGAGACATGTCTGCTTCTGGCAGCACCAATCTACTCTATAAAAAGATAATGGGCATCAAAGAACTTCCATATGGAGTTTGCTTTGCATGTGGCAAAGTTAGCCACTGGGCAAGAAACTTCCCTTGCCTCAACTGCTGACAGTATGCTGTCCAAACTGGACAAGCAGGACACAAAGGATAGCATACGACAAAATCTGCCAAGGCAAAGTAGGACAGTCCTTCAAAATTCCTGCTTCACAGAAAAGTCTGTCAGATACTCTAGACAGACTTATAGAACCTTGCGTGAATATCCAAGCAGCCCGACATCGTTGTCATTTGTATAGTTTTGGAAGTTGTTTGCTCTGTAGTTCCTGTTTATTCAAGTAATATTTTATCCTCCTTGGATCTCTGATGGAGTCTGAAGGCTATATAGTTATACTTTTAGAGATTTCCTTGTTACCAATTTCAGAAAAAAACTTACATAAGATATGTAAAGTTTATAAGGTTGAGACACATAAAAGCTTAAAATGTTTATCTAAAAATGTTTTGGGGTTTAAAAAGATAGTTTTAAGATGATAATACAAGTTCCAATAAAAATGGTTTAGGTATAAAACTATAAATTCATCAAGATAAGATATATAATAGAGCATTTTTTCAAATATGCCAAATACAACTGGACTAGACAATATGAATGTAATTCTTGCTTGATAATTATTCTTATTGTATACAGTTTTATTTGTCAAAGTCAATACCTTCCCTTTTATTTAGACAATACATGATAATTGTTCTTATTGTATATAGTTTTACTATGTTTTTCTTTTTAAAACTTTATTTATTTATTTATTTGCCTCAGTGTTTGCCTGGAACTGGAACTACAGACAGTTGTTAGCTACCATGTGGGTGCTGGGAATTGAACCTGGGTCCTCTGGAAGAGCAGACGGTGCTCTTAACCACTGAGCCATCTCTCCAGCCCCCTAGTTTTACTATGTTAAAGTTAAAATCTTTCCTTTTTATTTAGACAAAAAGTGAGAAATGTCCATAGGATAATCTTTTTCTACACTGTAAAGACTTGCCACTCTGATTGGTTTAATAGTAAGTGGAATGGCCAATAGTTAGGCAGGGTTTCTGGACAGAGACAATGCTATGAAGAAGAAGAGGAGGCACCAGCCAGATGTGGAGTAAGCAGAATGGGCAAAATGAAGATGAGGTAATGAGCTCGTGAAAGAATGTAGATTAAAATATATGGGTTAATTCAAGTTATAAGAATTAGTTACGAACAAGCCTAAGCTAAATTTAAGCATTCATAATTAATAAGAAGTGTCTGTGTGGTTATTGGGAGCTGGCAGACAGGACAGAAAACTAGCAAAGTCAGGATGTTGGTAAGGTTGGTTTCTTCTAGGAGCTATGAGGGAGGCTGCTGCATACCTTTCTCTTCTTGCTCCTGGAATCTCTAGCATTGGGTTTGACCCATTACTCATCTCTGCTTTTCTGTTTATGTGCCTTTTTCAATATCTAAATTTCTCCTTTTAAGGAAAGATACCTACCATATTGGATTGAGGTTCATGTATGTAACCTCATCTCAGCTTAATTGTCCATAAGGATTTGTTTTCAAGATCATATTCTTAGGTACCCAGAGTTAGGATTTTAACTTGTTTTGAGGAGACTGACTCTGGTAGGCGATGGTAATACTGGGATAATACTAATGTGGTGGTGGTACTGATGATGGTGGTGATGGTAATGATGATGATTGTGGCAGTGATAGTGATGGTCGTGGTTGTAGTGATGGCAGTACTGGTGATAGTGATGATGATTATGATGAAAATAGTGGTGGTGATGTGGTGATGGTAGTGATGGTGATTGTGATGGTGATGATGATGGTAGTTGTGGGGGAAATAGTGATGGTTGTAATGGTGGCAATGGTGATGGGGTGTTGGTGGTATGTAGTGATGATGATGGTGAGGTGGTGGTGTGATTTGGTCAATGAAGATGCTGGAGATAATGGTTATGATATAGAGAAAGAGAAGACTATTCTTTAAGTTGGCAGTCTAGGTCTCACTTTAAGTCAGCTTTCATGCTTCCAAAGTAGCATGGACCTCAAGAACCATCTACCTGGAATGCTCTGACCAGCCCTCCAGTTTTCCCACTTTGTTACTTTTCTTCCTCCAGACTGTCTCATTCGTAAGAGAGGCTGCCCACATATAGTACGAATTCTGTTTGGTCTTATAATAAAAACCTGAAGCCAGATATTGCAGAAAAGCTCAAATATCAGAGAACAATCATTGACACTTCTTACCTACTCACTCCTCACGAATCCTCAGACTGAAAGCCTCTCAGTCCTCGGCCGTAGGGAAAGGGTTGCAGGCGAAGTGTTGAATGCCTGCCTTTTTCTGCCTCATCTTTCTTTGTCTGCCCAGCTATCTCACTTCCTGGTTCAACTTTCCTATTGCTAGGATTAAAGGTGTATGTGTTTCCCAAGTACTGGAAGCAGAATCTTGAGATTAAAGGTGTGTGCCACCACCGCCTGGCTCTGTTTGGCCTTGAACTCACAAAGATCCAGACAGATCTCTGCCTCCTGAGTACTGCAAAGCTAAATCTGTGGCTTGGCTCTGTCCTCCTATTTGTCAGACAAACCTTATTAAATATACAATATATCACCACAGCCCAACCCTGACTAGGTAGCTTCCTTCCTTCTGCTTACATGGGGTTGCTAGTTACAGGCTCCATGACTGTGTTCTTCAAGAGATGCTAGCATGAGACCATAGATTGTGCCTAATCTCCCTTTGTTTGCTATTAACATTTATTGTATAGTTTATTATTTTTAGTCCATATATATGTGTGTGTGTTCATATGTGTGCAGATGTTTATGTGGTGTGTGTATATACATATGCACATGTGTGTATGTGCATATGGATGCCAGATGACAACCAGTAGAACTGTCTACTTATTTTGTGATA